>OZ020181.1:27800539-28027041 GCA_963971135.1 Stenus bimaculatus
CGTATCGTGTGGCATAGTCGGTTGCTACTATGATCATCGTCTTCCCGTTTTTACTTCTTCGGAATGGACCTAGGAGGTCTATTCCGATCATGTCGAATGGTAGTCCCACTTGTATAGGCTGTAGCCTGCCTGACGGTTTCATATTAGTTTGCCCCTTCCGTGCTTGGCAATCTGGGCAACCTTTCACATATTTTTCGACATCCTTTAGCAAACCGTCCAAATAGAACCTGTTTTTTATCCTCTGGTACGTTTTTGTGAAGCCTAGGTGACCGCTTAACGCATCGTCGTGGTTGGCAAATAAGATATCTTTCCTTAGGTGCTTCGGGATTACTAGTAGTTCATTTAGGCCTGTTATTGAGTGGTTTCTCTTATAAAGAACGTTGTCCTTAAGGATAAAATTTTTTAAGCGTTTTCTTGCCGCAATAGGGATATTATGGGTGTCGGATATGTTGTGGATCATCTCCTCAATGATGGGGTCTTTTTTCTGCTCTTCAGAAAGGTTTATTCTTTCGTTGAGGAACGTCGGGATTTCAAGTGCATCTTCTTCGTTTTGTAACGTAGCTGGTAGTACGGGGTAACGGGAGAGGCAATCAGCATCTTGATGTAGTCGTCCGTTTTTGTGCGCTATGGTGTAGTCATATTCTGAGAGTTTAATGGCCCACCTAGCCAACCGTCCTGTAGGGTCTTTGCACGATTTTAACCAACAGAGGGCGTGGTGATCTGTTATTATTTTGACGGGTTTTCCATACACCATGTGCCGTAGGTATCCAAGGCTCCACACTGCTGCTAACGCCTCTAGTTCTGAAATCGTATAGTTTTTCTCTGCCTTCGTGAGCGTCCTGCTTATATAGGCGATTGGATGCTTTTCTCCTTCGGATTCTTGGAGTAAGATCCCTCCTAGGCTATATCCACATGCGTCAACTCTCAATTCGCATTGTAAATTTGGGTCGTAGTGTGTTAGAACTGGGGCCTGTACCAACTTTTCTTTTAGTTCTCGGAATGCTTCCTCTTGGGCGTCGGACCAGAAAAATCCTGTGGACTTCGTTGTCTCGTATAATGGTTTGGCGATACTGGCAAAGTTCCGGATGAATTTACGGTAGTAGTTGCAGAGTCCGATGAAACTTTGTACGTCTACCGTTTTTGTGGGCCGAGGGAACTTCATAACGGCTGATATTTTGTCTGGATCTGGTAGTATCCCTGTTTCGTTAACAATATGACCTAGTAGTTTTACTTCATCCTGTACAAAATTGCATTTGCTTGGTTTCAGAGTTAAGTTGGCCGAACGTAGTCTTGCAAATACCTTTTCTAACCGTTCCAGATGTTCCTCAAAGGTTTCACTGTAGATCACAATATCGTCTAGGTACACTAACATTTCTCTTCCTTTGATATCTTGGAATATTGTATCTACTAGGTTTTGAAAAGGCGCTGGTGCGTTGCAGAGTCTAAATGGGAGGACGTTGAACTCGTACAACCCGTGCTTGCTTATGAATGCGGTTAGTTCTTTATGTTCTTCTTTGATTGGGCCTTGCCAATACCCACTGCATAGATCTAGCGTTGTAAAATACTTGCATTTCCCCAGCGAGATGAGAATGTCATCGATTAGTGGTAATGGGTAGGTGTTCTTCTTCGTCACCTCATTTAATTTTCTATAGTCTACGCAGAATCTCCAGGTTTTATCCTTTTTGCGTACCAGTACCACTGGAGCAGCCCATGGTGATTTGCTTTGTCTTATGACCCCTGTGAGCAGCATTTCTTCTATTTGCGCTTTAATTTCTTGTTCTTCCTTTAGTGACACTCGGTATGGTTTGCATTTGATAGGGCGTGTACCTTCCACTATTTCGATTTCATGGGCGCACATTAGTGTTTTACCTATTGATTGCGTATCGCTAAGAATCGAATGAAATTTTAAAAAATACAAAAGAAGAGCCCGTGTATTGAAATTAAAGAAGTATTTCTTGGGCTTTTTGAAGTATATAACCAATCAGCACAAGGAATCAGCACCAAAATTTTTGATCTTTTAGCAGAAAACGATTTAGATTTGTCAATGTGTAGGGGTCAGGGTTATGATGGTGCTCATGTGATGTCTGGGATTTATAAAGGTGTAAAAGCAATAGTCAAAGAAAAGCAACCAAATGCTTTATATGTGCCGCCCACAATTTAAAATTAATGATTCTGCAAAAAGTTCTATCGAGATAGTCAATTTTTCTTCTATTATCGAACTTCGGTTTAAGTATAAATAGGTGGGACTTGCTCTCTAAAATCACCGGAGAATAAGATATTACATTAAAAAGACTAAACCCAACGCGTTGGGCTAGGCGATACAAATCCCTTTTGGCAACAATACAGCGATATTGTGATATAATCAAAGCATATTAACCGAACTCATTTTGACCAGCAATAAACATGATAAGAGAGAAGAAGCTTTAAGTTTAAAAAAGCGAAAACTTGAATTTGTTTTTATTTTATCAATTTCCAATGATAGGAAAATTGCAGCAGAATTTTCCAATAAAAGAAAAAAAGTTACTAAAAAACAGTTTATTGAACTTTCGGAGGAATTTAGGTATAATAACAAAGAACATTATTTTAAAATAAATGTGTTTTTGAAAGTTCTTGATAGTATTTGCAATCAATTATAAAACCGATATGAAGGCCTGAACACAGCGTCTGTAATTATTTTGATTTCTTAAATCCCTCCAAAATAGTTAATTTATTAGAAAATACATTGTTGTCTTATGTATCAAGCTACAAAAAATATTCTTTAGATTTTTCTGAAGAATTCCCAATTCAATTAATGATCTTAGGTTCCAACCTAAAAGAATTATTGAATATTCAAGAATTACTAGAACTTATTATTATAAAACAACAACAATTTTCATCTAGTATCCCAGATGTTATTTGTGCTTTAATGCTCTTTTTAACGCTTCCTGTGACATCAGCAAGTGCGGAAAAATCAATTTCGAAATTAAAATTATAATTAAAAATTATTTAAGAACTGTGCAGACAGAAGAAAGACTTAGTAGTTTAGCCCTTTTGGCAATTGAAGCCGAAGTGGCATCGAAATTAAATTTAAATGAAGCAATAAGTTTATTTGGTAAATTGAAAGCTAGTAGGAAATGTTTTTAGATACATGTTACCTTTTACTTTCCAAATTAGTTTATTATTATAACAAAATACAAAGTTTATTTTTTATAATAGTTTATTTTTTTTTGTCTTTTTATCACATTATTGAAAATTTGAATATCAGCCACTGCTTCCAGGTCTAAAAAAGTAATAAGTATAAGAACAATTGTTAAATATAATAAGCTTGTTCTTACTTACGATTTAATTTTAGCAGCCGTAAAACCAAAATTCACTAGGTCGATAAGAAAATATTTTCGTCTCATCAGCAATTCTCCTATATTTTGTAGTAATTCTTAATAATTCAGCACCTAATTTAGCGAAGTTATCCTTTGTAACGTGTTCTATTTTAAAAAATTCCTCGGCAGTGTTTGGCAGGAGCACAGTCATCATATCAATAGCATCGGGATTTATAATCGAGGAAACAGTTAAATTCCCTTCCAATTCGATGTTTCGGCATGCTTTAAGTAAATCTGCACGGCAATCTCCACGCAACATGCCAATTCTACTTAAGTTTTCACTCAAAGATATTGAAGAAGATGATGGATTGTCTGAAACAATTGATATCGGGTTGAACTCTGCAGGCTTTGACTTTTCTACTGATATTATTATATTTGCTAAAAATAATATTAAAAATCCCATTAATCATAAAGAAGTTAAAAAAACCTCGCCTAAACAAATAAAATTTTTAGTATAATAGTGTCACGATACATAATTTTGCCCAAAAAACATTAGAAAATAACCTAGAGCAGAGTCGAAAATTAAAGAACCACCAACGTTACATATTGGAAAAACCTCTTACGTTACAATACTCATCACAATTTTTAATCAAGTCTACACCAATTAAAAATAAATCCTTGATACTTATATTATTATATGGCAAAAAAGAAGCAAGCTGTTCTGCAACATTAAATTCTTCAATACTTCTCCAACTTTGCAATTAATTTGTATTAAACGAATACTCTGGGCACGGAATTTCATTTTGATCCTCGCCTAAACAAAAAAAACTTAGTATAATACTCATTACATTTCTAATCAAGTCTACCCCAATTAAAAATCTTTCCTTCCTTACAGGTATTATTATTCCGTTGAAATTCTTGTCTATGTCCATTATAATCATCCTTGTCCGAGCTATCGCTATCTTCAATACTTATTGTTTCATCTTTTAATTTATTCAATTGCTCATCAGAAATATTGGAATATTCAGTTGATCGATAATTATGTAAATTATCTGATAATGATGAATTATCATTTTGAAGCGGTAGTTCAACTGTAAACGAATGAAAATTTAAAGCAAAAATTAGTCAAAATACTAGTTTTGTTTACAAAATATTTTTACTTGTAATTAACTAAACTGAACTTACCGTCTACTCCATAGATATGTTCCAACATTTTGTTATAATGATATAAAAGAGTTGGATCATATTCCGGCGAAGCAATAGGATTATTCATTATTAATTCCCTAATCGTAGGGAGATTTTTTTGAGAAATTTCTGGTATAGCTGAGGATTCCCTAATCATAGGGAGATTGTTTTGGTCATTTTCTGGAATAGCTGAGGATTCCCTAAGCGTATAGATCATATTTTGGGAATTTTCTGGTATAGGTGAGGATTTTATTTCTAAGTTTAAATCGTCATCGCAGTCGATATCATGAGACCTGAAAAAAAGTTTCATAATCAATTTGAATTTCATATCCAATAAACTTACTTTTTAAGAAGACCTTTTTTGCAAGTCGAAACTGATCCTTTAGTCCGTGGAGAAACTAAACGTTTTACTTTACTCTTTTTATGACATAAGAGCGAGGACTTTTTGTCCTTGAAATTCCTCAAATAATAACCATTCTTCTCTTGATTCGATTTCCTTTTTTTCAAAATGAAATTCGACAATTTAAACTTTTCCGGTCCAGCTTTAGGAGTTTTTGGTATTTTTAACCTGCAAATTGAGTTCCCAACTGGTTTTTGCTCCATGACTTGCTTCAAGTCAGAACGCTTCTTAGGTTTTACCGGAAAAGGATGTTTCGAATCACTTTTCTTCACAGGAAGTGATTTTTTTATCACTTAAGAGCGAGGTCTTTTTGTCATTCAAATTCCTCAAATCTTCATTTGATTTCCTTTTTTTCAAAATGAAATTCGACAATTTAAACTTATCCACTCTAGCTTTAAGGCGGCTTCACACGGAGAGCTATAATATAATATATCTTATAGCTTTATAATGAGACATAATATTATATTATATTAGCGAGCTTCACACGGACAAATATATAGCTATAAAAATTGGGCAAATCTTCGTAATTAAACATAATTTATTTATAATATTAATATTTTTATTCGTAATTCGCAAAGTCTGGTAAATCGCACTCTTTTATAATGTGTCTCCAAGTGGTATCCTTAATTTCATTTTTTTTATACTCCTCTGAATCCAATTTCCATAAACATGGGTACTTTTCAACACTTCCAATAAGGTGTTCCATTGTTTACCAACAATTGGCGATTCAAATTAATATTGCTCGCGCAAATGTATGTTTGGTTACATTTTCTAGTGACGTTACGTCAGTGACAAAACAAATAAAAATTTAAACTTGCAAAGAAAAAATCAAACGCATTTAATAATACAAAGTAAATTAGGTAAGTTGACGTTATTTACTTGACTATAATAAATATTAACAAACGTTAAACGCTAAATTCGTCTGCACAACTATCATGGACGTGAAGTCATTTCATAGTTCCGCGCTATGCCGCCAGAGGGAGATCGCTTAGCTAGAATCGCCAATACGCTCACCGCACGTTGCACTTTGGTTGAACAGAACTATGAACGAGACGCTGGAAGGGGCGAGCTATATCAGCTATAAATTGAAAATACCGCTCGACCAGGCAAAGCCGAGCGATGTCGTAATATATCGCTCAGCTATAGCTAGCTTAGTCTGAAGCGTCATATTGATTTACATGTGTAGCGATTTTTGCGTAATATATAAGATATAATATACAGGGTCCGCCAAAAAAACGGAAACACCTAAATATTTTTTGAACCGTAATGAATTAAAAAGAAAGTTTAAAAAAAAGTTTATTTAATTTAAACAAGCTACCATATAAACATAATTTTAAATATACAGTGTTCGCTTTATTAGTGTACGGCACCTAACTTTTTATTTTGGATTCTACGATTAATTTTAGTAAACTTTTGTTAAAATCATTTTTTATAAAACTCGTTGTTGCCGAGTTGTAGCTACTTATTGAAATTCCTGAACTTAAAACAATTTCCAACAAAACCTTTATTTCTAGCAAATTTTACAAACAATAATTAAAGAACAATTCTAAAACAAAGAAACAAAAGAAATAACAACGAAATAAAAAATCATTTAATGAAAATAATAATTATGTGAACGTTCGCGATTTTTTTAGTATTCGCTTAAAACCTATATAGCAAATGTTCAAATTGCAATCCCTGAACAGCTTGACAATGCCCCAACCTATCCATGAATGCCCTCAAACAGTTTTCCATGTTCTTCCGTAATATTCTGAACTTCTTCACTTATTTTCCTCCTTAAATCTTCAAGATTTTGTGGCCTGTTAACATAAACTTTTGATTGTAGATGTCTCCAAATTGAGAAATCTAATATTCGTAGATCCGGTGATCTCAGTGGCCATTCAATTGATCCTCTTCTTCCAATTTGCGAAAAAGTTCTATCTAGGTATGTTCGAACTTCTGCACCATAATGTGGCGGGGCTCCATCCTGCTGGAACCAAATATTATTTCATTCCACCTCATTGAAGATATTACGGAGGTGAGGTATTATTTCATTTTGAAGTAACTCTAAGTAACGTTGAGATGTTAATATTCCGTCGATAAAAAATGGTCCCACTTTTATATTGCCAATAACGCCTAGCCAAACGTTGACTTTTTTAGGATATTGGGTATGAAGTTCTTCACACCAATGTGGATTTTCTGTTGACCAATATCTTAAATTATGTCTGTTTAAACAGAATGTGGCCTCATCAGAAAATAAAATTCTTATCATCGCAGAATTATTAGTAATTTGGTTTTGAAGAATTTCGCAAAATTCCATTCTCTTATCAGGATCGTCTTCTGTCAGTTCGTGAATTAATTGGACCTTATAAGGGTGTGCTTTTTCTTCTCTTAAAACTCTACGAATGGACGTTATACTCACATCATGATTCAATGCTAATTGAGAGGTACTAATTTTAGGAGTCTCCACTATTTGTTCTATTATTTCTTGCCTTTTTTCTAGGGAGGTGGCAGTTTTTGGGCGATCCGATCCAACCTTATTCGTGATGGAATGAAGAGTGACGAAACGGTCTAGGGTTTTTTTGACAGTGCCGACACTTATTGGATTGCGATCGGCAAACATACCGTTAAATACATCTCTTGCATCTCTAAATGATCTTCACTTATCACCAATTTCAATAATCATTAATAATGTAACTCTCTCATATTCCCTTAGTTGATTGATTTTATGTAAAATAATTACTCTGATTTTCGAAAAAGTATTTTTGGAAAAGTTCTGCGTTAAACTTGCCTACTGAATCTTACAAAATATCGAATTAATTTTATAATTGACTTGACGTTTAAAATAGGATTGGCTTTTGTTAGATTCCTTTGATATTTACAATAAAATGTTAATAATACATAATCCATTATGACCGAACTTAACAATATAGAATTGCTTGTAACTTATCAACAACGATTTTTATAAAAAATGATTTTTACAAAAGTTTACTAAAATTAATCGTAGAATCCAAAAATATAAAAATATACAGGGTGTTGCATTTAAAAAAACGTAAAATAGGTGCCGTACACTAATAAAGCGAACACCCTGTATATTCAAAATTATGTTTAAATTGTAGCTTGTTTAAATTAAATAAACTTTTGTTTAAACTTTTTTTTTTAATTCATTACGGTTCAAAAAATATTTAAGTATTTCCGTTTTTTTGGCGGACCATGTATAGTATAGTATCGCTCTGCGTGTGAAGCCGCCTTTAGGAGTTTTTGGTATTTTTAACCTGCAAATTGTGTTCCCAACTGACTTTTGCTCCTTTTCTTTCTTCAAGTCAGAACGCTTCTTAGGTTTTACCGGAGAACCTGACATTGTCAACAATCTGAAAATTAAAGCGTTTTATAAGCAAATACTTATTCGATAGTTTGGCCTTTTGACAGTAAAGATGCATGACGGGTTTGAAAAACCATTATAAGTATACTTCCAGCAAAAGGGGACACATAAAATCATTTTGTATTGAAACTCTTACGCTAGTAATGACTTAACGTGTGCACAAGCTTCGAAACAAATTAACAAAGGGTTTAGAATCATCCTTTATACTCCGACCATAATCAACTCTAGATAAATTTGTTTAAATACGCTACACGATCTAATGTCAATTTATATTAAACCCTTAATTCACCAATTAAAAATCAGAAAATGGTTGTTTTTTTTCAACAATTATTTTATTTCTTATTTTCATTGTGTATACACTGAGAAAACAGTTTGTTTAAAATTAATAAAATATTTTAAATCTTACCCAATTATTTTGTTGTATATTGACAAAAAAATATATTTTTATAGTACACATATTATTTGTTACGCTCCCATTTGTTTACAGTGAATAAATATATTAAGTAATAACTAAATTAGGATTGTTTTTTATTAAATAATATTAGTTTGGACGTAAAGAATATTTAGTATCAATTAATTTGGTTTGTTTTCTATTAAAAAAATACTTTGCACATAAACAGTAGTTAGTAACAATTAAATTGAGCTTGTTTTTTATTAAAAAGCATTAGTTTGCATATAAAAAATATTTAGTAAAAATCGAATTTGTTTTGTAATTAAATAATATTAGTTTGCACGTAAAGAATATGTTGTACCAATTAAATTTGGTTTGGTTTCTATTAAATAATATTAGTTAATATCAAAATATTTTATGTATATTATATTAGGGTTTTTTATTTAAATAAAACAAAACAAGAAATAGAGGCAGTTCCTCGTTCATAATTTAATAATACCTTATTAAGTACTATATTTTCAATACACCTAGTGCACCTTTAACTTTTCGCACAATGCACAATGGCTAATGATACGCCAAATGCATGCACACCAGCGCTGCCGCAAAGATTTCAGACAAGAAGGGGTTTTAAAGAAATGTTTAGTTATTATTGAATTGTATTTGTTTCCTCCAAGGTTTAATAAATTGATTTTATGCCAATAAAAAAATAATATTTATAGTAATAAAGACATTTGTTTTCTGCCCATATGATTATAATTACTAAATGTTCGATTAACATTTAAAATTTCATTTCCTTATAGTAAACAAGAGTTTATTTTAAAAATTGTCTTCCATATTATTTGTTTATTAATAATATATTATTGTTGAATTTACCATATCCACCACTACCAAATTTATTATTAAATGTTAACATGCTAGTTTATTAGCGTTTAGAATATTTGCTTTTATTTAAAAACGGTAAACTATTATTAAACAAAAGCGTCGGCGTCGTAAACAAACCATAATTTAATAAAAAATTCAACTTTTTTCTCAGTGTAGCATAACATTTACTATTCTGTTTAGAAAACGGTAAAAGTTTCTTCTACAAAAAAAAACTAAACGTTTACTGCACTAAACCAGTACAGAGGCCTAAAAAATTAATGATTTTTGAGCGGTTTATCAGATTAAAAATCTGAGGTGATATTCGAGTTTATTTGTATTTAAACTTCAAAGATAAAAAAAATATTAATTTGTCTCGGACCAACCGTCTCGGTGCGCCCACATTTTTTCGTGCAGACCCAACAAGGAGAGACTGGAGCACCGAGACAATATTTATTTTTTATTCTTGAAGTTTAAATACAAATATGTATACTTCAATTTTCACTCGGATTTTCATTCTGGTAAACCTTTTACCCGCAAACTCGCCTCAAAAATCATCAGTTTTTTAGGTTTCTGTACCTTACTTAACAATAAAACGACAAACAACAATGTTTTAGTCAATTTGTCTGTGTATGATAAATTCTAAATCTTTTCTTGGCTTGGGTACGTAAAACATATTTAATTTTTTGAAAACGAGTTAACTCGGTTGAGTGCCTTAAGGAGTTAAATCGTAAATTGTTTAAGACCCGAAAATAAGTGACACTGTCAGCGTATGCATATTTAACCCTTTCACTCCCAGCGGTCACAATTGCACACATTAAATTTACATTATGTTTATGGAAAATTCAAGTTTATTTTTGTATAAAATCATTCAAAAATAAGGAATTTAGAATTAAGATCAGCAGAGAAAATTTTTTTTTTCATAAAAGAAAAAATCGGGAGTGAAACAGTGTGCCAAAGCACGTGGGTGTGATGATGGTTCGGGCGTAAAGGTACAAGTGCAGGGGAAAAGAAACTCGGCCAAATGAATTTCTTCACAGAACTAAAATTTATTAAAAACGTTACAACCAAAATTAAACTTAAAAACATATGCGGGGAAGTGGTACCCAAACAACAAAGGTAACAGTTACTCACCTAAAGAAAAACACTTTAATTTCCAATGAGTGATTGGAATTTAGGTGCCCGAGAAATATTTACTTCTCTAATTATTTAATATGAGCGAGTAACTCTACGATCGAATCACAAATAACAATGAACAAATTCCTCTCTGTAATTCGCGCATCTGCGATTCAGGCGGTTTTATTAACAAACAACAAATTAAGGTAGGCAACCAAACCAACACCCCCAAAATAAGGATTCCGTCACAATGGATAACATATCGTTATAATATCAGTTGTAGTTTAAAATAATCAAAGCCCTACATTTATCGTTATTATGAGTCTGTCTCCTGTAAATAATGCAAAATTGGCTTTGTTAAATTAATTATCCAATTGGCATTATTTTTATTCCAGATATGACCATACTTGTCTAGATTGTGTTTATTGAATATTTGTTTAAGATTTAAGTAAGGGTTTATTTTTAAGGCTAGTGTGCATGTTTTCTAAGGAGAATATTTTGGCCTGTGTATCATAAAAGGGAGAAACTTCATGACAAATAATGTTTTTTTTGTAACATTCGGGTTGCTTCAAATTACGGATAGATACGTATTTCACGGGTTATTTATTTATATCCTAAGAGGTCTTGTGTTGTTTTTGCTGAAAATCGTAGGAAATAATATTTGAGTTGTTAAATTTCAGTTTTCACACCATATGTTGGAATGGTCGGATAGACCACCAGCGATAGTATGAGAAAAATTCATTTGTTCAAAGTAGAATTTTAATTAGTATATTTCAAAATTTCATTCATAAATAATTAGATTTGATTAAAATTTCCCCAGTTTCTATTAAATAGAAATAAGTGCCAAAGTATTCTCGACAGAATCGTTTTTATCTTAAGTCCATGGAGAGGACATTTGATATAATTTCATTACGGTAAAATCAATTGTCCATGAAATCTTCGGATGTCCATTTTGAAGAGAGAGGTATTTTATGGTGTTTGGAAAATGTATACTTTTTCTCTTCGAATTTTTTATATTCACAGACCGGTTTCGGCAGTTACGCCATCATCAGTGTGCACTACAAGAAATAAATAAATTAAATTATAAAAAAAACAGTTAAATACATTATACATTATACATATTATATAAAATCGACTTGAGACATCTATTGAATAGTTATAAAAGTAGTAGTATTCATTATTTCCCTATCGTCAAATGTTCCAGAAGCCCAAAATCAAGAACGGTGTCAACATTTAATTGTATTGAAAAATATGCCAAAATTAAACTTAGAAAGCTTGTTTTAGCTTGTTAAATAATAAAATAATAAAATGAGGTTGAAAGTTTATTTTAGCTCTTTAAATAATAAATTAATTAATTGAAAACTTGCTTTAGCTTTGGGGTTATGTTTTGAGGTTATGTTTGTCTGCGGTGGGAGTTGCGTTAAGTCAGGTCTTTGTGTTGTGGTTCTATGACATAATTTTCAAAGATACTATAGGGTGTTCACTAAGTTGTAGATTTTCTTGATATTGGGTGCGACGTAAATAATTAATTAAAGTTGTTATTAAAGTTGATAGTATTAGTGTTGTTATTTGAGGTATTTAAAGAGTGGTTTGAATTTGATGTCTAGTTGATCATTGAGACATTGTGTGTTATTGTCTTTTAGTGTCCTTTCAATTTCAA
Organism: Stenus bimaculatus; assembly: GCA_963971135.1. Lineage (NCBI taxonomy): Eukaryota > Metazoa > Arthropoda > Insecta > Coleoptera > Staphylinidae > Stenus > Stenus bimaculatus. The sequence continues at coordinate 27,812,807 of OZ020181.1, forward strand.
GGATTTCTAGGAGATCCATTTTGAAACCTTTATTTACTTTGTGTATTAGTTTTAAACTATCTTCTTTCTTGGCATTGTGATTGTTTTCTTCTAGATGTTTGCCAACATTAGAGTTTTTGGGATCTCTTAGATGTTCCTTTTTCCTGATGCCTAAAGCTCTGCCTGTTTGTCCAATATGTTTGGCGTTACAATCGTCACATTTGATAGAATATACTCCACTTTGGTTCTCTATAGGTTCGGGTTCTATATTAGCAAACATTTTTTCAATGTTATATGGTGTTTTATAAGCAGGTACTATATTGTATTCTTTTAAAGTTTTTCGTAGGTTGCTATCAATGGTGTTACCACTGTATGTGAAGGATTTGTATATTATTTCTTGTTTGTTTTCTTTGTTGGTTGAGGCTTCTTCATTTTATATATGTATAACATGTTTAACTATTTTTTATATTTGTAACTATTTATTTATTTCTTGTAGTGCACACTGATGATGGAGTAACTGCCGAAACCGGTCTGTGAATATAAAAAATTCGAAGAGAAAAAGTATACATTTTCCGAACACCATAAAATCAATTGTGTTTAGAGAAACAGTTTGTAAAAAGTAAGATTATATTAATTTTGATAAGTAGTTTAGCGTAGGCAACCAAATTCACCGTAAGCGTAGAGATGAAGTTGGTTTGTCCTACTTAAGTCATAAGGGCGCAAAGAACCAATCACAGGCTTTGCTTTGGCGACTTAGTTTAAAGAATGACGTAAGAAGGAGGCTAAGCAAAGTCTATATATTGAAAAGAAACCTTAAAAATCTTGGAATTCCATAATGTTCTGATCTAGAGTAATGTTTGTTCTTAACTATGATCAGTCAAGTTCATTTTAGTTTGTTCGCGACGCGTTTGATAATTTTATCGTTATTGAAAGTTAGTTTTTTTTTTATTTAAAGTTTCTAAGTTAATTGTTTTCTTTTCGTATCAAGTGAAATTCTGGATTATTAAGGTTTCTATTGGTTCTTATTAGTTAAGATTATGTACTTCATTAGTTTGTAACAATTTTTCATTCCTAGAAAATTTAGATTACTCTTTAAAAATATTTAACAATTAAAATATTTTTTTTTATTATAATTTATATACTGTATTTGTCTGGAAAATATTAGGCGTGTTAATTTCGCTTCAGTTAATTCAGATTTAGTTTTGATAAATTTCAACTCGATTATTTCAATATTATTCCTTTTTGTAATTCTTGATTTGTAACCTTTTTTTTATTCTTAATCATTAGTCTTTATTTCTAATACCTTTTGTTTTTTTTAAATATATTTAATAATAATTGAATTTTGGTTTTAATACTTTATTATTCCCAATAAAACCTTAAATAATTATTTAAATAAGTTTAAATAAAGGCTCGATCAGGATTTTGGATAGACTAGTTAAAACAAGTAAGTAATTTTGTTAATTGAATTTAGTATTTTAAACCAACAAAGAAGAAAATAATAACTCAGCTTGTTTTGTTAAACATCAAGTTGGTCACTATTAGGTTTCAAGTAAAAGTCGGCTTAACTCTATAAAAAGAACCCATTAATTATTAAGTTAAGTAACGTGCTTTTGGTCATCTTTTTTTTTAGTCTTAAATATTATTTTAACCCTTAGCGCACGAATGCCGCCATTCTCGCGACATTACAAATATAATAAACAAATCGAATGCCGCCATACTGGCGATAAAATATATTAAAATAAAGCATCTGTCGACCTTCTGGTCATTGTTCTAGAAAAATGCTATCGTTCGTTAAGGGTTAAATAACATCAATAAAATAATAAATTCCTTTATAAGCTGAGGGTTTATGTGAGATTTACACTTTGTTATTATTGGAGATAGAAAGTCAGTTAAATTGACAAAGTAGTATTAGAGATTTGTTTGTGTATTAATAATTCGTAAATTCGTTAACAAAAAATTTAAATCATTCCTGGGCTATCTTGAAAAAAAAGTAAATGCGATTTTCAATATATGGCTATAACTTCTTTATTTTCGGTAGTACCAAAAAAGTTTTTTTGACATAATACAGACAATTTTTTGTGTACAATGCAGTAAAACAAATGAATATTTATTTCGCCAACGGATTGACCGGAAATGAAGCAAAGTTATTTTTTTCCTTATGGCAGCCATATTGGATTTATACATATTCGGAATTAGTATTTTTTTCTGAGTACTTTGGTGTACCATATGTCGTATTTAAAGAAAAAATAAAATTATTTGATTTTACAAACTAACATTGGACTTTAAGAGATGTTCATTTTCAATAACATAAATGTAACTATTAAAAATATTAAATGTAAAATAAATCTTAACACATATGTATTGACAGTTTAGATCTATTTAAGGCCATTTTTGGTTAGTAACATATAATTATTTCTATTTTTCTTAAAATATTACATATGATATACCAAATTACTCAGAAAAATACCTTTACATAAATATAATCAGATTAACCAAAACATTAAAACTAATAAAAATCAGTGTAACCGCTTTCTTAGCTTTTTGACGCTCTTGTATCAGATTGGTTTAAGAGGTAACTACAATATGCTAATCAAATCATTCCTTGCCAACAGAGAAATCGTGACTAAAATTGAAAATACCATAAGCAATAAAACGGTCCTAAATAAATAAATAATAATTTATTACCAACAGCCCAATCGGCCAGTACATAGAAGTAACAATAATAATATTTAACATAAAAACATATAACACAAACGATTAAATACAGTATATATAATACAAAAGCGATTAAAATATTTAACGAGTTATAGATTCGGTAATGAGTTGCTTAAAAACATTGAAAGTTAAGTGAAATATGTCAGCATTGCCACTAAGTGAATTATAATAATTACAAAGATTATGAATGGGGAGTTGAACTGATATAGTGTACGAGCCCTAAAGGGTTGAAATGTCATTGAGTTTCTAGAAGCAAGTCTAGGCACATAGAAATTTAGCATGGACAGTGTATTGGAGTCATCTACAAAGTTATTAACAAGTTTGAAAACATAACATATTGATATAATTCTGTGATTATCATTAATAGATATAAATTCAAATTCCCTCATTAGCATTTCATAGGTTATTACTCTTCGATCAGGATATGTTTTGTATTTCCGAAAATAAAGATATTTGAGGAATCGCTTCTGGATTCTCTCGAGCATTTGAATGTACTTATTGTAATACGGGGACCAGATAGTGCAGCAATAATTGATTTTACTTAAAACATAGGATTTATAAAGTAATATTAGTGTCTTTGTTTCAAGAAGCCTTCCGTTTCGTATAATAAACCGTAAGCTCTTGATGGTATCCGCACAATTTTAAGATATGCTGATTAAATGTTAGACAGTCGTCGTACAATACACCCAAATCTTTTATTGAAGATTGCTTGTTAAGAACCGCACCATTTATTTTATAATTAAACACAACACTATTATTCTTACGAGAAAAAGTTACAACAGCACATTTTTTAATATTAAGATGAAGTTATCTTTACACCTAGTTTCAATCACTGTGAGATCATCTTGAAGAGCCTTACAGTCGTATGACTTAATCTCACGATGAATTTTCAAGTCATCTGCGTACAATAGCACAGAAGACGACATCCTTTCCTCTATACCATTAATAAATAACAGAAACAGTAGAGGGCCTAGGTTTGACCCTTGGGGAACCCCACTGGTTGCTTGGTATACAGATGACGAGTGAAAATTATAATGTACACATTGAACTCGTTTAAGTAAATAGGACCTTATTACGTCAATCACATTATCAGGTATGTTAAACGTTTTTATTTTATTAAGTAGTATACGGTGCGAAAGACGGTCAAACGCTTTCGAGAAGTCCGTGTAAATCACATCTGTTTGACCCATCTCATCCATTACTCCTGATAGGATTTGCGTGAAGTACATAAGATTCGAAGTCGTTGAGCGATGACTCATGAATCCATGTTGATGAGTTGAAATTTGACTACTTACTGCAGAATATAAGTGTTGCGTTAGGATCGCTTCAAAAACTTTCGAAAAGTTAGGAAGGATTGAAATATGTCTGTAATTTTGAAAGTCACTTTTGTCGCCTAACTTAAAAACCCCTACATTTTTGGTCCTACGGAACTGGATGGTAACTCGTAGTGTAATTATTCTGGAATAATAACGCGACAAGTAACAAGTGAGTTTTTCTCGTCATCAAGCAAACCTCGTGTCTCGCATCTATCTCGCTCGTCAAGATACTTCACGCAACGTTCTCGCTCGTCACGCAACATTCTCGCTCGTCAAGATACAATGCCGCACGCAACCACATTTGAATAACAATCGTAACAAACGAATGCAACGCATTCCAATACGACACAAAGGAATCAACAACAGAGAGTCAACAATCAATATAAGGTCAGATTAATCCTTTCTTCCCGTTAATTGCTTACTCAAACCATTAAAATTACCTAAGGTGTAATCATGCCTGACACTCCTGGTACTGAGGACGTCGATAAAGAATTACTTTCAATTTCTAAACATTTAAAAAACAAGAGAGCTTACCTCAGAAAGAACTTAAACATTTTACAAAAAAATTTCGAAAATGATTCGGATTATCAAACAAACGCGAATAAAAATATCAAACAATTAGAAAAAAAGTGAAGATGTCATGTTGTCTTTTGATAAATTACTCGAGGAAAGTTATAATGAGGAGCATGAGAATTTATTTGAGGAATTTTTTGACGATAAATCAGATTTATCTGACAAATTAGAAAATTTAAAATCAAAAATAAATACACGTTTCACTTCGTCTGAAAGTAGGGTAGTTACAAACGTTTCATTACAGCAAAATCATAATGCAGCCAGGTTGCCAATGCTGAACCTAAAAACGTTCTCCGGAAAATACGAAGAGTGGATAAGTTTTAGGGAATCATTTAATTCAGTAATTGATTCAAACAAATCATTATCAAATGTCGAAAAACTCCAGTATTTAAAGGGTGCTTTGACAGGTGAAGCATCGGCTGTAATCGAATGGCTGGATTAAATGATAATAATTATATTCAAGCCAAAGAACTGTTAAAAAAATAGGTTATTTTTAATCACATAAAGGCTCTATTTGAATTGCCCACTCTCACAAAGGAGTCGCATGCGAACTTTAGAAATACAGGGTTCATACCAGATACATGAGTCAAAAGTAGCTAAATTAGCTACGCCAAGTTAAAAAAAAGTAAAAAAAAGCTAAAATTTTAAAGAAGCCAATTGATTCTAATGCCTCGTACTTAGTCTCTCAAATTCTCACCTAAATTAAAATTATGATATGATATATAAAGAAAAATCTTTACTGTTCTGACATGTTATCATTTTCTATAGTCGGCGCTCAGTTTATGAAATTTTTTTATTACCTTCTAGAACATGATATAAATTATATTATGGTAATCATATAAAATTTAAAATTAAATTGTTTACTTTAAAAAAAGCAAAAAAAATAAATAACATTTCTTTTATTTTAAACAAATCAACACAAAACAAAATATACTCTCAAATAAAAATAATTACAAAATATTCTCAAACAATAAAAAAATTCTCAAAATATAAAAAATATTCTTAAAAAAATAAAATATAAAAATTTATCTATAATTATATATACACATGTATTATTTTTTTCCTGTCCTATTTTACTTTGGCTTTTTTTGTAAGTAGTGATATTAGATTCGATTTCCTTTTTAAAATATTGGCTTCAATAAGTTTTGTTTCTTTTTCCAATAATTCTTCTTTTTCCTGCAAAGTCTTGGCATTTGATAACATGTTCTGCGCAACTGCAACATTGACTAGATTTTTTTGTTTTACTCCTATTTCCAACATTTTATTGGCTTCACTGTACACCGTTTTCAAAATTTTTTGTTGTGTTAAATATTCTTCCGTAGACTTTTTGAGATCCTCTTCCAGTTTTGAAATGCTCTTTTTATCATTAATTATAGTCTCATCAAGTTTCTTGTCAGCCTCCTTTTGTTGTTCTTTTTCTTGGTCTTCTTTTTGTTGCATTTCAATAATCTTTTTCTGATCTTCTAAATAAATTTTATAAGAATGTCGTGCATTTCGTGCCATTGAAATTAAAGTTTTGTTAATCGGTACTAAATCTACTCTCTTTAAGTATTTTTTTATACCACTTGCAATATTCAATTTTGCATTTAACATTTTTTCTGACATATTACATTTATCTTCTGTGAGTATTCGGCCTGATTTTGAAAATCCTCTTTCAATATCTGCACTCCCATGTGCAAGTGTCAAGGCTGTGGTTACAAACTTTTCTAAAGAAGCATATTTAACTCCATTTGTAACTAAGTTTTTTATTTTGAAAATTTCAAACCAGTAATTATCAATTCGTTGCTCGCAATTGAAATTTTGTACGTTACTGTCAGTCTGGAGTAACTTATACTCATTTATAAGTTCATCAGGGTCAACTTCTGAAATATTTAAAAATTTCAAAGCCTTTGTAAGATCATGTATACTATTATTATTTCTAATATTAGTAGGATTTATACACCGGAAATATTTAAGATTTTTTATATTGATTGGAGATTTTTTAAGTAAATGTTGAGATGAGTGAATATAAAAGTCTTGTATCTGCTTTTGAATATAAAGTTTATCACAATCCGACAGTCTTGATATTTCGTCTTTGGTAGCTGATCCACATACTATATCACATAAAGGTAAATAAGATTCAAAAGAAAATATTTTTTCAGTGCTAATTTTAGTAAAATTAATCTGTGTCTCTTTTTTGCAAAAGCTCATTAGCAGCGATAATATTAACTTTTTGGATTCATCATATAACAGATGAATTAGAGGTTCCTGCTTTTGAAAGAGCAATGTAAAATTTGTAAAAAATTTTGAAGCATAAACTAAAAAGTTTAATTCTGCTATCAAAGTTTTCTTTTTTAATAATGTTATTATTGCTTTATAACTTGCATTTTTTGTAGTGGATTGTTGTTTTTGTGGGACAAATTTTTGAAAATATTCAATTATTGCTGGCCAAATTTCCAAGATTCTTGATATTGCAGGTCCAATTGTTAGCCATCGAGAATTAACGTGTTTTAAAAATCTTCTTTTAGGAACCTTAAGTTTATGTTGCAAGGCTTCAAAATCGGCCAATCTTACAGGCCATCCTAAAATAGAGTTAAATTGTTACATACAAATATAATATTATAATTTAATTTAGTGTACCCACCATGAAAATAATAATAAAGCTTAATTACTAGATCGGATGCATCTTCTCCAAAAGCTAGCATACCCTTCGTAAACCCATTGTGGATGATGTGAATGCCACATGTTCCAATATCTATTAGTTGTCGTAAATCATTATTTTTAAGTTCCTCATTGAAGAGTTTAAAGACCCTTTTATTAGTATTTGGTCCATCACTTGCAAGAGTAAGGATGTTTTTTAGAGGTAAGCCTGCATTATTAATTGCTTTTAATAAATATTTTAACAATATGTCTGACGTGGCATGACCAAGAAAAAATGTTTCAAGGTGTCGTGTTACAACACAGTTTTCTTCTTTAGACCAGAAACGAATACCAATTTGTAACTCTTTTTGTCCTGTAAATATGATTTGAACACATCATGTTAGTTTTATTCCATTAACAATTAGTTACTTACCTTCCGAATTGGTAGTTTCGTCATATTGTAGGCAATAAAATGACTTCCTGACGTCTTCACATAATTTTTCTTTGAAATAAGGTCCTAATGCTTCAGTTATCAAATATCTTGCTTTGTCAGGAGATAATGAAAATGTTTGAGGCACGCCATCAGAAAACATTGCAACAAAGCATTCCTTTAAATTTGCACATGAATTTAAAGAAAAGTCATTCACTATTGTTTTTAAACACCACACTAATTCAGCTTTAGTTGCTGCATCGGCAGGTTGAAAATAAGAAGTTGTTTGAACATTATTATTAGCCAAGGTAATATGTTTATTAAAAGAAAGTTTTAATTGTTTGTCATCTAACTTTATTTTTATTTGTTCTTTGTGTTTTGAAGTTTTTGCATGCTGAAGCAATGAATGGAATCCCTTAGCTTCAATTTTAATAGTTGATGAACACACAAAACAAAATATGTTAGTTTCATTTTCTTTCCTATTAATAATGGGGCGTCCCCAATCTGATATCCAGTTATTATTACCATCACGTTTCTGTAGCCAATCAACGTGAAATTTTACCATTTTATTATTATATATATATATTATAATCCCAATTTAATTGAATTGTCGGACACATTACACTTATTTTATTGCAGGTTATAATATAAAAACGCGGGAGAAAATAGCAGAGAAACGTCATTTAGAATTACGTCAAACAACCATAGAATTAAAGTTAGCATAGAACCCGCGGAATTTCAGTGGCCATGTTGCCAAATAAGGCAATTTTTCCCTAAACTTGCTGAAACTGGATAATAATACTCCTAATTACCGTTGTATTAATATTTACTGAAAAAGTAAAAAATAGCTATATTTCTAAACAATAGGCAAAAAAAGCTACAGCATTTAAAAATAGTCAAAAAAGCTAAAATAGCTAATGAGTATGAACCCTGGAAATATGTTAGATTCAATTCTTCAACATACGAGCGCGTTGAAATCACTCGAGCGCCCGGTCGAGCATTGGGATGATTTGTTAGTACACTTATTTATGACCCAACTTCCATTTATCACTCAAAGAGATTGGAAAGATAAAGGTTCGGTATCAGAAATACCAAATTTAAAGTCATTAACAGAATATTTGTTACATAAATGTCATACTCTAGAGGTATTATCGAGCAAAGAAAGTTCAAAGGAAAACATTGAGCAATCAAAACATAAGGGTCATTTCAAAGGCGCTAACTGCAATTTAGTCTTAAAAGATATTAAAGGTGTACGTTGTAATTTTTGTAATAAACACGAACATTACACAAATCAATGTCCTGAATTAGTCAAACTTGCTGTAAAGGATCGCATCGAAAGTGTAAAATCAAAGCAGATTTGCCTAAATTGTTTAAGGTTAGAACACAAGGCAATACAGTTTAGATCGAATCGTTGTAAAAAAATGTGATAAATCTCACAACACAATACTACATTTAGAGTCATCTAGCACTAATCAAGCTATTCCAAATAATAATTTCGAACGGGGTCAAAACGAAACAAACGTCACAAACCAAGCAACATCTTTACAAATTAGTCAAATTAATCACGTCCTATCAAATATTTTATTAACCACTTGCCTTGCCAAAATAAAGGATGCGCAAGGTATTTACCGCGATGCGCGAGTAGTATTAGATTCTGGATCGCAAATCCACGTTATGTCTAAAAATTTACTTGACATGTTAGGATTAAATTCTAATCCTATCGAGCTATCAATTAGTGGAGTTAATAGTAACGTTACAAAATCAAATTTAATTACAAACACTACGGTAAAGTCAAAACACGGAAATTTTTCGATTAACTAGAACTTTTATGTATTGGATCGAGTAACTAATTACTTGCCATCGGTATCATTTAGTTCAAAACTATTAAAGTTGCCCGAAGAAGTGATATTAGCCGATCCACAATATTTTGGTGCAAGTGAAGTAGATTTATTGATAGGTGCTGAAATATTTTATGACCTATTACTCGAAGGTAGGATCCAAACTAAGATAAAAGGAATCATTCTTAAAAAATCAGTATGTGGATGGTTAGTTTCAGGCAGCTCGCCACAGTTGTCAGGTGTTCAATCGAATGACACGGTTATATCCTGTAATTTAAATACTATACAAGAGTTAAATAACAAAATAGCTTCATTCTGGGAAATTGAAGAGATTTCGAACACTGCTTTAAAATCCATGGAGGATCGCGAGTGCGAAGTTCATTTCAAAAATACAATTACACGCAATAGCTCTGGTAGATTCGTTGCGACGCTACCATGGAAGCTGGACCCGAGCGTATTGGGGTACTCTATAAAAATTGCCGAAAATCGCTTTATGAATTTAGAAAGAAGTAGAGGAGATTAGCCGATTCTAAAACACCCGCCAACCCGCCGGAGGAGGCTCCGCCCCCCATGTAGATTCCCCATATGACGTCATAAAATTTCCCCCTCCTAAATCCCTCCCCCAATTGCTCTGATTGGCCTCCTGCCCCACCTTAACTCCTCCTCCTATTGTTTTGATTGGCCCCCACCCTTAAATTTCCACACCTTCAATTGCTCTGATTGGCTAATCCTCCCCACCCAGATCCCCCCTCAATAATTTCGGCCATTTTCCTAATTAATGCTCCCACCCAGTGTCTCTGATTGGTTAACCCTCCGCTCATTAGGTAAATATGAATTAATCAAGTGCTGCCCTCTACAATCTAATAGCGTAAGTATTCGATATATGAGCCCATCAACCCCATCTACATTTTGTTTGATATACTTTAATTGTTTGATTGGTTAAATACTTAAGTAAGTATTGACAAGTGCTGCCCTCTGCGAATCGGTAGCTTTAGTTACTAATTGTAGTGGCGCCATCTGAATTTTGCGGCAAAGCGTCAAAGCTTAAAAAAAACACTCGCCACCGTGAATCGAAGCCACAGTTTTTGTTTTGCGTTTTTTAAATTCCAACGACTTAGCGGTTGTGACCACCAAGCTGTTATCATTTCTTTAGTTAGATATGCAATATATTTGTAAATGATAACTTTTTGATTGCAAAGACTTAGCTGTTGTGACAATTAATGTAGCAAAAATACTTAACTTATTTAAAAAGTGCTTACGATTAACTTTTCACATTAATAAAGGTATTTTTAAAATAAAATAAAATAAAAAATTTAAATTTTAAAAAATTTATTAATAAATAAATAAAAATAAATATAAATATAAATATAAAAAACAAATTATTAAAAAAAATATTTACATTAAAACTAAAACAATTCTGGTTGATCTTTTGGTATATTTTTATGCCCCCAAGCCAGCGTTTTAACTCCATCTGAACAGATATATCTTTTGTCATCTTTATTAGATAATGTTAATTTATTTTGAGAAATTGAAAAAATTGTGTGGTATATTGATTTAAATAAATGTTGTTTTTTATAAATTACTTTATTTTCAAATAAAGAGAGTTTAAAATCATTCCCACACAACTCATTCTTTACAACACAATTTTTAACACCTTTTACTTTTTTAATCCACGAATCTTTATTATACTCATTTTGTATGCTGTGAGCATAAGTTTTAGATCGTAGTCCAACAAATTCAAGCATAATTTTGCCAGCATTTTCATCTTTCATTAATCCAAGAACAGCCTTATTTTGAGGGGTTATTCCATATATATTATTTGGCTGGTAATTTGAGGTATCATAGCGTTCCGAATTGCTTTTAATATCATTATAAATATCCTTTTCCGTTACGATATGTAGAGTTAAACTGTCGGTGTCCATGTAGCAAAGCGTAACTTCATCCTTATAATTGGGTTTGACAAAATTATAGAAAAAATCATACATTAAAATCTTGGATATTTCTAACACAGAAAATCCAACATAAATCGGTTTATTGTATAACACTTTCAGTTTACCAAGTTGAACAGCCACAAAATTTTCAGAAAAAATGCTTACATTTTTAAAGTTAAGTTTTGCTACTAAACTTTCCACTCCACGTCTTTTTCCAATATCATTCCAGTGAGTCACCAACTTAATATCTTTTCGTTTGTCCACATTTTCCATGGTTTTCCCGAAAATACTATTATTCATTAGCTTAAAAAATTGAGTTTCAAATTCATTTTTTGAGGCCATTCTCATTTTGGTGTTTAAGTCAATATACTCTTTAAGCCAATCTTTTTGAAAAAACTTTAAAACGCGATGAATTTTTTGTATCTTTAAACCATTATTTATAGCCTGATTTAAATTTCGATAATGAATGATGTACTTTTGTTTATTTAATAAATTTGGAATTAATTTTGTTACGTTATTTTGTTTTTTAAGTAATTTATACTTTGGAGAAACAATATTTTCGGGTAGAAATGGCAAATCGTTATGCATTTCATGTAAAACTTCTGGATATTCAATATCGACTTCCAAAACATACCCAATTGGTGACTCGTCAGCAATGTTTGGAATATCTATGTTAATAATATCATCATCACTTAGCCATTCAAACCCGCCTATTGGTAGATATTGTGACATTGCCCAACCATATAAATTATTAGCATCGAGATATGTTAAAAAACTAGCAGGTTTGCTTTCATCAAAATCAGACATATATTTATTGTTGGCTTTGGCATACCTTAAACTGCATTGACTTATACCGCCTCTTATACCCTTTTTAATCATTTGATACATGTCAATATCCGTTATTAATTCTAATTCTATTTTCGTGCATTTAAGCATAGCATCCCAACTAAGCCCCGGTGCAGTGTAATAGTGGGCCGGATCTAGCCCATAAGCGTTTAAGCAAATTGATCTAAAATTTTCAAATATATCAGCCAACAATAAAACATCTGTTTTGAGGTAAATATCGGAATAATCGCCCAAGTTTTTACAATTGAAGGTATTCCAAACACTCAAAGCGTGATTATATTGATCATCTGTTATTTCACTGGCCGTTAATGTATTAAAAAAATTATTTTTTTCAGGTAACTTAGTTTCTGCTAGTTTTTTAAAAGAATCAATGTAACTATATGGAAAAACCCCCTTTCTCGTAACTAATTCAAATTCTGCCGGATTTTGAAAATATTTTCTTAAGTTATTAAGCTGTTCGATTTTTAAATTATTCGCTAATTTATCAAGACTGCTCGCCATAAATTTTAAAGAGTCTAGAAATCTTATTTTCATGTAAACCCCCCTCAATTTATCAAATTTATCCGTGTAAGTACCAACTTGAATTTTTTTAGAAAATGAAATGTATTTCTCTTTGGTTTGAGCGATGCAATCGATATCAGGAAAATCTTCACATTCATTATCTTCATCTGCATCTTCATCATTAACATTTTGATTATCAACATTGTCATTTGTATGTTCACAAAACTGTTTTATAAATAAATGACCGTCATATCCACTCAAGTTATGAAAAAAAATGGGTAAAAATTTGGGTAGTTTATAATTAAGATTACATTTCGAGTGCGCAGGACCGATAAATTTACCAGTAAGATGGCAATGATCAGCAACTCTATCATCTTCTAAAGGTTTTTCGCAAATATGACAGTCATCTATAGCATAAAATACTAGTTTATCTAAGGGATCTAATTTTTGCATTTTAACAATATCTTTTAAATAATTTTCATAAATAAATTTTGTCTCATTTTCTATCATCTTAATAAATACTTCATTGCAATCTGATCCAGTGTAAATCTTAAATTTATTCAATGAACTGTCATATGAACACACGAGATAATAAGAAAAACTATAGGGAATATGAATGTGAGTCTGATATGTGTACGATTCATCTGGATCAGGCTGACATGTTTGAATAGGTTGGACTATTGATTCAAAATCTGCATAAATACAAAACGGAACTTTAATTTTATTTTGGTAGTTTTGAAATTTTAAAATATTCCCCGGGATAAGTTCACCACTCTTTTGCAACTTTAAATCCATTGAAGGAAGAATAGTGTACAATTTACTACAATCATTTAATGAATGGGCACTAAGATGGTTTTGTGATGCAAAAAATGTTAAACATCCATCACATAAGTATGTTTTATGACCATGAGTAGATACCTGAGATGAAATTAGCCTTGAAAGACTTTTAATTAATACATAATGACCTTTGACGCCTTCCTCAATATAAAGTAAGTTGATATGGATGGCTTTTTTCATATCAGTAAAATACAATGGTCCAACAACTTCATACTTGTTGATTTTAACATTAAGTTCTAATCCATAAATATTTATACTTAAATTGTTGTTTTTCTCAAATAACTTAACATCACCTAATTTGATGGGAAAATGTATACCTGTTAGATTTAAAACCTCCTGGTAGTTGGGATAATTGCTCGTTCTATGTGGATTAATTGAAGTCGGGTTTAAAGCAGCCACTACACACCAAGCTAAGCAAGCATCATCAAAATTTTGTATATTAATACAGGCCCTCTTCTTTTCAATTTCATCCGGCAGCTTTATGTAATTAGATCCCCGTATGGCGACGTATTTATTAATATTGATTTCTAAGTAGGCCACTGAAAAAAGGGCAAAACCACTATCTTTTTCCTAAAAATGTTTAAAATTATATCGTTCCGTAAAAACATGAAAAAAACTTACTTGAAATTCTTCACTTTTTACCCGAAGGACATCACTCCAAGTATTGAATAAATTTGAAACATCAGTTGCTTTTGTTACAACCATATATTTGGTGTTAAATGATTTTAATTCGGTATGCACATTTTCATCTCCACAGTCCGGTTTTATATAAAGTCCGAATAATTCCAAATTTACTTTAACATTGGAGTGATTCGCCGCTTCTTTTATTAAATCACAGGTTTTACTTTTAACATTTTCCAGAAAAACTATGAAATCCGTATTAATCACATTTTCTTCAGCATTTATACGATAAGTTGCAATGCGATTTTTAAAAGCACTTTTAATTTTAATGATACCGTTTTCAAGTGTCGATGGTAGATTGTTGATGTGCTTCCTTGTTTTTAAGTGAGCCGCGTATAAATTGGAAACAACATCTTCTTTGCAATATGTGCAACGTTTTTTAAATGATCTTTTACCGGCAACACCACCACCCATTTTTCTCTTATTCGAATATGGTTGATTTTGAATCGGTGATTTTTTTGTAGATGTTGGATGCTCATGTCTAACGAACTCCAACCCAGAAAAAAACAATCCACATTCTGCACAAAATATTTGCTGATTATGCCGTCTTCTAATATGTTTTGTTAAATTATCACTTCGTGCAAAAGATTCACCGCATATTTTACAATTAATGCGTGTACATGTTCCACAATTTTTCCCATGCCTTCGCAAATGAGATGCATTGGTGAAATTTTTACCACATTTCTCGCAGACAAGCATTTTAATCTAAAGAATATTAAATTATAATTTTTTTGTTTTTTATTAAAAATAAACTTACCGTTTAATTGGTAGATCTTGAAAAAATTATCGAGTGTACTTATCGGATCGGCAATATTTTTTCAAATGAAAGCAAATTTACCAATTGCTGACTTAATAATTAATTTATTTAATTTTAATGCAGTATATGCATTTTATTGCTTCACTTGCATTTTATAAATATGGTGGGTACGGTAAATTAAACATAAAAAATTGCTGTAAATAAAATTTATTTATTGTTTAAATATAAAAAATTACATATTCTTTTAACGTTAGTTTTACTACAGGTACAAGTATTTTTTAAGTGATTTACACAATTATGTCTAAATTGAGCTAAAACATCGCAATTATTTTTTTTCTCTTCTAAATTTTCAACAGTGTTTCGTGTAAATTTCATTAAATAATTCTTCTTCTGATGGCCCTTCACATAAAAGGTATCCTTTATACTGTCCGTAAAACTATCAATTATTTTTTTGAATTCTTTAATTTTAATATATCCAAAACTATATTTTATACAATGATGATTATTTTCGAGCCAGGTAACCAGTTTTCTATCTTCTTTGTTTAAAGCAAAATATGGTTTTTCCGGTTTAAAAAGAAAAGTGTCGACATCCACACCATTTTTGGAAACTGACATTTCTTTTGGAACAAATTTACCATTTATTGTAAAGCCTTGAATGTCAACTATGATTGAATTGGGTTTAGCCATTTTAGTGTATAATTCGCACAATTCCGGAAAGAGGTGTGTACTCAACTACTGCATCACTCAAAATGAGACAATATGCTCTTATATTTTCATTAAATGATGCAGTTGTCTCCATCTCTATTTTTAGATCAACAGTCGAAGATTTTAAACTTTCCTTTTGCTTAGAACAATCAAAGACAAAAAGCATATGTCCTTTGAATTGGCTATAATTAAAAAGAGGTTCATTTGTTGCTCGTGCATAGTAACTAGATTGAAATTGGGAGTACATGTAGTACGTTAGGGCATAATTATCCAAATCCATATTTTGTTTCATGTTATCATACGGGTAGCACTCTGAATTTAGGTGAACTTTAATGTTTTCGATATTCACATGATCAAATTGAGACATATTTTTATTGGCGGTATCCTTTTTATTATTTTGAAAACCGAGGATGACGTAACGGGGTTTTTCCATGTTTGTTGAAGTTTTTACACTCCATATTTCTTTTTTGGTGTTTTTTAGTCCCGGAAGTTCCAACAACTGCCACTTTCGGAAGGGAATTTTTATTGAAACATCCATATTAACTTTTTGAAGCATCTGAAGTTTCACCTCATCATTTATCATAACGTGGGGAATTCGCCATTCTAATTTATTTATTTGAAATTTAAAGTTTTCTGATCCTTTGTAAGCGTTTAAGTCCGTCCTAGAACGAAGTAATACCAATTCTTGTTTCGCATTGATGATTATTTTTTTATAATCTTCACCAAACCCCATAATCATTTTTAAAGGAATGCAAGCAAAAAATGAGTCTTTTTGTTGAAAATGATTTTCCATATGTGGACACCATCCGGCCAAATTTAACACTTTAGATTCTCTTTCCCCGAAGGAAACGTAACCTTTCATCGTTGATGTAATCCCAGGATCTCTAATTTTGTCAACCTCCACCCCATTTAGCTCGTATCTAATTTCTTCAAATAAAAACAAATACGAATTATTTATTAATTTAAAGTCCAAAGTTTGTCCTGCTTCAGGTGTTGGTTTTTTTATTATTCCCTCGAGGTAAATGTAACTCTCACATGGTAAAGTGTACAAGTCTTGATTTTGAATTAATATTCTTATTTCATCATTATTTTCAAAATTTTGCGTCCTGGGCAAGTATGTGTGATATTCCTCTTTTACGATTGTCTCATCAAAAGAAATATCGTTAAATATTTTAAGTTTTGACATGATAGCCGAGAGCTTTTAACAAATTAATACTTTTTAGTGTTAACCGTTTGATAATTTTTTTCTTACTGGCTGTTGCAGACTCTTCTGTCAGCGTTTTATGCTCTTCTTCTTGGACAAATACTATCCCCATTATTTTATCTTAGACCGTTCAATTAATTCAAGACGAACAATGATTTTTTCGTTTCTAAAATTAACCAGCTCTCCGTTTTGGTCCAAAAGTCTAATTGTTATATTATCAATGGTTTTCGTATTTACTGATAAATATGAGATATTATTAGGTTCAATATTTATGGCAAATCCGGGATCTACCGAAGGAAAAAACTCACGCAACGTATGACCCGATTTATCATCGTAATATGACCCCGAAATAATATTACATTCAATTCTCACACTTGAAACTTTAATTATTTCAACCGGTTGATCAGAAACGTGCAATTTGTTGGCTTGAAGAATTTGTTTACCCGAAAATCCCAATAGTCTTCCTATCGAATCTGCTGGTTGAAAATCCACGTCATATATACTAAATAATTCGCACTGTAAAGTATTATTATTCGGTTTTAGGCTAAGCGACTTGTCCGGATCTGGAGCGTTTTGGGCATCAGCGGGCAAAATTAAATGTCGTCGCAAATATTTTTCTATATCAGTTATTTCGTAGGAACCGGTTGGGATTGTAATTGATGACGATCCAAAATAAAACTTATTAGAACCTTCTTCTATGTTAGGTATCGTATTGAACGTATGAAATGCAATAAGCCCCAAACAATATTCGGCAGAATTTAGCTCAATTGGTGGGTAATAGTTTCTACTTAAAACAGACGTGTTACCTGTTAGGGTGAAAGTACGAGACATGACTAAAAGGACATTGATAAAAATACTTTATTTATAATAAAAATTCGATACATAAATGACCGCAATTATACGTATTAAATTTCTGATATCTATCGTGATTATACATTATTTCGCTACCCCCAAAATAATTTTGAATTTCTTTAGGTGGTGGTAAGTTACCAAAACTGTCAAAATATTTAACAATATTGCCTTGCTTTTTGTATGCTACCCAATGGGTTCCGGGTCCCGAGTATTTATCCAAATTCACAATTCCACTTTCTCTAAAAAATGGTTTATCCGGTAATTTATCTCGCATAAAAACACCTCTAAAGAATTTAATTTTATTTTGTTTGTTAAATTTCAAAATGTCTACATCACTAAGTGCTCTGCGGGGTAGTTGACTTAAAAGTTTTTTGAATTACGAAGATAAATTCCAAATCCCTTTCGATATGGCTTTAAGTAGAGTCCTGTTCCTTTTTTCCCCAAGGCTATTGCTTCCATTGTTTTATTATGGCGTTCCGCTTCTTGGAGTTTTTTTGAGGCCGTTTTCGTATCCGAAACTGCTTTAGCAATTGCTGCTGTACCTCCAGCCAAACTTCCCAATGCACTAAGTCCAGCGAAAATGGGGATAAGCGGCAAAACTCCTCCGGTTTTGGGTATCGGAATAATGCGCGGAGTTTTTATCTTTTTTCTTCCACCCACATCGCGTACAGCAGCCCTAGCCGCGGCTAATGCAATATTGGTCCCCTCCTTTAATAAGACTTGTGTTTGTTTACTTTTATTGTTTTTATGCTTGAGTCCTTTAATTGCATATTTTGCTTTTTTTACAACACCACCAGTAAAAGAACGATTTTTGGCATTTTTGTTACAGGATCTTATACCCATACCCATACCCAATTTTCGTTTTACTTTCATAGCCGATGCTACAGCCAAGGCACTCGCTTTTTCACCAAATTTTGCATCTTTTGATTTAAATCTCTGCCATGCAGCCTTTTCTAGAACTTTATCTGCCTTATGACGCTCACCCAAATCCATGTTTTGAGAATAGGAAATATCGTGTTCTTTACAAGCCGCGTCTAAAGGATTTACGCCGAGGTCTTGTCGATTTAATCTTTCCTCCAATTTTGTACCAGGTCCGCAATACTGATATCCGGGAATATGCAACTCAATCGGTAATTTATTTATTAGCGAGTTGATGATTCCTCTTCCAACGTGTGAAGCCATTTGAGAGATTTTTTTATGAAACAATCATTATATATAGATATGTCGATACTCAAATTTACTAGTACGATGGAAACTGTAAAACAAAAAGATACCCTGGCGGTGATAAACTTAGATGAGTATGTGGGTCAAGGATTAAATAAAGTAAAGAAGAAACATGGCAATTTATTGCCAAACTCGATTCGAGCAATAATATGTGGTCCCTCGAATTGTGGAAAAACGAATGTTATGCTTAGTTTAATCTTTGATCCAAATGGTTTAAAGTTTAAAAATATATACATGTATTCCAAGTCATTGTACCAGCCCAAATACCAGTTACTTAAAGAGGTTATGTGCTCCTTGCCTGAAATTGGATTTTTTCCTTATTCGGAGAATACCGAAATTATTAACATAAATGATGCCGAAGAAAATTCGATTTTTATTTTTGATGATGTGGCCTGTGAAAATCAACAGAAGATGAGAGATTTTTTTTCTATGGGTCGTCATAAAAGTCTCGATTCGTTTTATTTATGCCAAACTTATACCCGCATACCTAAGCATCTTATTAGAGACAACGCTAATTTCATCATATTATTTAAGCAAGATGATTTGAATTTAAAGCATGTTTATAATGATCACGTGGGTGGTGATATGAAATTTGAAGAATTTAAGGAATTATGCTCGCAATGTTGGAACGAGAAGTTCGGATTTTTTGTAATTGATAAGGAGAGTGATGTTAACAAAGGAAGATATAGAAAATATTTAGACAGATTTTTTACAAAACTTGTTAGTAACAATTAATCCTTTATCGAAACAAGTCATACGTAGACCTAATAAAACCTGTTCAAGACCTGATAAAACCTGATAAAACCTGTTCAAAAGCTGATAAAACCTGTTCAAAGCTGATTAAAAGCTGATAAAACCTGTTCAAAACCTGATAAAACCTGATAAATAGCTGATAAAAGCTGATAAAACCTGTTCAAAAGCTGATAAAACCTGTTCAAAAGCTGATAAAACCTGTTCAAAACCTGATAAAAAGCTGATAAAACTTGTTCAAGACCTGTTAAAAAGCTGTTCCAGGTCGTACATCTATTATTTTGTCTTTAATAATGATAATATCTTGCTAAAATGAATAAGAAAGGCGTTGAGGTTAAGAAAAGTTTAATTAAAATTCAAAACGACATTAGGAAAAAGGTTCTTGCCTTAAAATTAGGACGATCTGATGCAGAAGAGCAACTAGCTAAATCTTATAAGCCAATCTTAGAGCCATTAAAAAGAATTTTACTTCAGTCAGATAAAATTGCAGTTAAAGCTGAACCGAAAGAGGAACCGAAAGAAGAAAAATTGGAAGCGAATAATGATGAATCATTAAGAAATTATAAAAGAAAAGCTACTTCTAACAAATATAAAGCACCTGTTAAAACACCTAAATTGACAGATACTGTATATGAGGATGTGGTACATGATGATTTGGATGATTATGTATTTGAGGAGGAGAGACCATTCTATCAATCATATCTTGAAGATGTAACACCTGAAGTTTATGATCAGTTTTTAGAACAATTTGATGAACTTCCAAAGCAGTACATTAATGGTTTAATGAAGGATACAAAAGATGAATATGATACCACCTATGGCATTATATATAACCCACTTACGGAAAAATGGCAAATTGGAAAATCTAACATTGTGTTAAATGGTGCAGATTTGATTATTGAAAAGAAGATCTACAAAGGAACCCCAGGTCTTTATGAACTTTTATTTAAGAAAGATCCTGAGAGATTTAATAATAATGATAAAGAAGCATATAAGGAAATATTGGAAAAGAGTTCTGCACTGAGAAGAAACGGTGATCCAAGTCAGCAAATTAAAGGTTCAAAGTCTTACAAATATCAAAATATAATAAAACCTTTATTTGTCGAACCAACTCTTCCAAACCGACTTCAGAGTTACAGCGGTCCTACAACAAGAGCATCACGAAATAGAATTGGAACCGGCTTTTTGAAATTAACACAAAAACCATTGGAATATGTTTACTGGGATGACCCTAATGAGCTGGTAGATCGATTGTGTTTATTACATGCGTCAAGAGGTGTGGGAAATAATTCTCATGAAAACGAAATTATTAGAATTGAGGAAGAACTTAGAGAGGCAAATTTAATTTTATAATTCACATAAATGGGTGTGCTAAGTCAAAAATATGCAGTTATCATTTATGATTGACATCATGAGCGTCGATAAATTTGGACGTCACCTAAAAAATATCAATTCGATAAAACCTGGTCCTCCAGGTCCAGGCTTTTTGTTTACCAGAGATGGGAATTTTAATCTCGAAAATAGACGATTAACAGAACTATCAACACCAATCGATTCAATGGATGCTGTAAATAAAAAATTCGTTGATGATTTAGAATTAGAAATAATAAGAAAAATAAATAACTTAAAAACTACTTTAGAAAATGAGCATAATGAAAATATAAACAGTATATTAAAAGATGTTAACCAGCTTATATCAAATTTAGAGAAAACTCTGGACTCAGTTACAAATAAACTTCTCTATCAGATGGATACAAAAATCGATAAGAGTACAGCAGAAATTAAATCGTACATTCACAATCAATATTTATATCAAGAAAAATGAGCGACGTGAAGCAAGATATTGTAAATGAACTTCATAAACCGGCTAGAAAAAAATTTCAAAGACGAAGAACTATTATTAAGGGCATTGATGATTTATGGCAAGCGGATTTAGCTGAATTTCAACTTTACGCACGGGAAAATAAAGGATTCAAGTATATATTGGTTGTTATTGATTGTTTTTCTAAATACTTATGGGCTGTTCCTGTAAAAGATAAAAGTGGATCCACCATAACAAACGCGATGATAGCAATATTTAAAATGGGGAGAAAACCTTCAAATTTGCAAACAGATCAAGGCAAAGAATTTTACAATAAAAACTTTTCAGAACTTATGAAAATCAACGGAATAAATCACTATTCAACATTTAGCATCATGAAGGCGTCCATTGCTGAACGTGTTATTCGCACATTAAAGGAAAAAATTTACAAACACTTCAGTTTAGCTGGAAAGTATAAGTGGTGTGATGTTCTGGAAAAAATTATCGAATCTTACAATAATACTAAACACACAACAATAAAAATGAAACCTGCTGACGTTTCAAAGAAAAATGAATATTTTTTATTAAATACAGTTTATTCTCATATAAAAATAGCCGGACGTGGTAAACTAAATGTTGGTGATGTCGTAAGAATTAGCAAACAAAAAGCGGTGTTCGACAAAAGTTATTTGGTAAACTGGACCACTGAGCTATTTCGTGTAAAAAAAATATTACCAATCCAATAACGTATTTATTAGAGGATATGCAGGGCCAATCCATAAAAGGAACATTTTACTCGGAGGAATTGCAAAAGGCTAAACATGAAGATGCATATCTTGTGGAAAAAATTGTTAGAAAAAAGAATAATAAAGTGTTTGTAAAGTGGCTTGGGCTTGATAAATCGCATAATAGCTGGATCAACAAAAATAATGTTTTGTAAAATAAGATGTTTATAAACGTTCCTTGTTTCATCTCTACTTACTTAAATTTCATTAAGTCTATTAAATTATTGCATAATAAACACTAAATTAAAAGTATTTATAAGTAAGCACATACTTGAAGTTACTTTAACCTCATTTAACCAAGATAATATATTCAAATAATTTAAATTATACTTACCCTTTTAAATATTTAAATTGTACTTACCTTTTTTTTTTTACAATTGTAATTATAATAAAAGAAAAGGTTTATAATGGAAAAATAAAAAGTAAAAAAATTGAAGTTCACGTTTTTTTATTAATTAATTAATTTATTTATAAAAAATATTATTTACAAGATTTATACATTATTTCTATAAAAATTATTACTTAAACTATCATCTAAATGTTTTTGTATGGAATTTCTTAAAAAATAATTAAATTTTATATACAATTCATACAATAATTTGACTTCAGCGAGTTCTTCATCACTTTGCAATAGTCCTATTATGTCACTGTTTTGCACTGTGAATCGATTTTCATTAACACATTTTCTAAATACTTTGTCAATGAGTATCTGGAAGGGTTGAACATCTCGAAGTCCCACTCGATTAAAAACATCTACGTAGAATTGAGCCATGTCATGAATATTTTGGAGAGATTGTATTCCCAGATAAAACACCTTTCCATCAACATTTCCCTTTAGTTGCACCCAATTACTTTGAATGGTCGCCACGTATTCGGTTAAGTAAATGGTATCTTCCTGCTTACCATTTAATAAGCTA
The DNA here is from genome assembly GCA_963971135.1 of Stenus bimaculatus. NCBI lineage: Eukaryota > Metazoa > Arthropoda > Insecta > Coleoptera > Staphylinidae > Stenus > Stenus bimaculatus. The sequence goes on from OZ020181.1 coordinate 27,836,068, forward strand.
ATAATATTGGGCAGGAAAAGCAGCAATTCGTTGAATGTTGAGTAGACGAACTGAATACCATTACCATCCTCATAATTGGATTTAGTGATTGCCGCAACTGGTTGGAAGTTCGTAAAAGGATCCAGTCCAAATCGGATGACTTTTGATCCGCAGGTGTTTATGGGGAATGTCTCCTCAAATACCAATCTTTTTTCCTCATACTTCAACCCATAATTGGACTGGGGTATTGGTGTTGGTTTCTCCACGAAGGTGTTTTGAGATGATCTTCCCTTCCAATGATTTTGAACATTGTAGTCATGCGATGTGGTCAGCCCCAGATCTTGAGATGATGTATGGGGTTGTGGTTGTAGTGGTCCAATAAACTTGAGGTTGCCAAATTCTTCTTTCGTTTGACCTGGTCCACAGTAGGGGGTTAAGGTGACTGGAGATGCTCTCCCCTTCCAATAGTTCTGGACGTCCTTGTCAATTGTTTGGAGCTGGGATGTTGTCAGCTCATCCAGATCTTCTAATGATGGTTGTTGTTCCAACATCTTCAGCTTGCCGAATTCTTCTTTCGTTTGACCATTTCCAGATCTGTAGTAGGGATTCCTCAACTGCTTGGATAAAATTGTCTTCTTAAACATCGTTGTTTTGCTTCTCGTTCTGTTGCGTGTTATAAACTCGAACTGATTGTGCACTTGTACCTTGACAATATTTATACAAAAAATTTGTAAATTCTACAAATTATATTTTCTATTTCATTAAATTTTTGCTGATTTAAAAGTTGAACGATCTAAATTGTTAAATCGCTTTGAACGACATTTTTTTTAAACAAAAATTTGTAAATTCTACAAATTATATTTTCTATTTCATTAAATTTTTGCTGATTTAAAAGTTGAACGATCTAAATTGTTAAATCGCTTTGAACGACATTTTTTTTAAACAAAAATATTAAGTTTTAGATTGTATTAAATATGTGATTTATTGTGTACTAAACTAAAATTTATTTTCATTCAACTTATATTTTCTTTTCACTTTTTCAAAAATAAATATTATAATAAATTACCGAATAATATATACATATAAAACAAAATCATTTTTTAAATAAAAATCAAACTATTTTAAGAAATTAATATTTTTTTAACTCTACATTTCGTTAAATTTTTATAATCTTAAATATATTAAGGCGCTTTAAATAGCGTTTTCTTTTAAACAAAAATATGTATGATTCTGTTTTACATTATTTTAAATATTTGATTGATTGTTTACATTAAAGTTAATTATCAATTGGTTTAGTACTTTTTTTCAAAGGTAAATAATAGAAAACATTTTAAATAAAAAATCTAATAATGAAACATATCAATTTATTTAAACATGTGTTAATTCCTTAAAAATAATCATAAATTAACATTATCTAATAAAGATGACAAAAGATATATCTGTTCAGATGGAGTTAAAACGCTGGCTTGGGGGCATAAAAATATACCAAAAGATCAACCAGAATTGTTTTAGTTTTAATGTAAATATTTTTTTTAATAATTTGTTTTTTATATTTATATTTATATTTATTTTTATTTATTTATTAATAAATTTTTTAAAATTTAAATTTTTTATTTTATTTTATTTTAAAAATACCTTTATTAATGTGAAAAATTAATCGTAAGCACTTTTTAAATAAGTTAAGTATTTTTGCTACATTAATTGTCACAACAGCTAAGTCTTTGCAATCAAAAAGTTATCATTTACAAATATATTGCATATCTAACTAAAGAAATGATAACAGCTTGGTGGTCACAACCGCTAAGTCGTTGGAATTTAAAAAACGCAAAACAAAAACTGTGGCTTCGATTCACGGTGGCGAGTGTTTTTTTTAAGCTTTGACGCTTTGCCGCAAAATTCAGATGGCGCCACTACAATTAGTAACTAAAGCTACCGATTCGCAGAGGGCAGCACTTGTCAATACTTACTTAAGTATTTAACCAATCAAACAATTAAAGTATATCAAACAAAATGTAGATGGGGTTGATGGGCTCATATATCGAATACTTACGCTATTAGATTGTAGAGGGCAGCACTTGATTAATTCATATTTACCTAATGAGCGGAGGGTTAACCAATCAGAGACACTGGGTGGGAGCATTAATTAGGAAAATGGCCGAAATTATTGAGGGGGGATCTGGGTGGGGAGGATTAGCCAATCAGAGCAATTGAAGGTGTGGAAATTTAAGGGTGGGGGCCAATCAAAACAATAGGAGGAGGAGTTAAGGTGGGGCAGGAGGCCAATCAGAGCAATTGGGGGAGGGATTTAGGAGGGGGAAATTTTATGACGTCATATGGGGAATCTACATGGGGGGCGGAGCCTCCTCCGGCGGGTTGGCGGGTGTTTTAGAATCGGCTAATCTCCTCTACTGAAAGAAAATTAAAAAACAATGCAAACACTAAATTAGAATGTGACAAATTCTTACTCGAGTACTTAAATTTAAACCACATGCGCGAACTAGGAAAACTATCGGAAATTGAGGTAAATGGTTACTACATTCCACATCACGCGGTTCATAAAGCAAGTAGCATTATTACAAAAACAAGGGTAGTATTTGACGCTTCATCTAAAACAACTTCTGGCAAATAGTTAAACGATGCGTTAATGTTAGGGCCGGTGATACAAAGCGACTTATTTACCAGTCTAATCAGGTTTAGATTTTATCGTTTTGTTCTAACAGCTGATGTCAATAAGATGTATAGACAAATTTTAATCAATCCCGAAGAAACCAAGTTTCAGAGAATTTTATATCGTTTTAACTCTTCCGATCCGATTAAAGTATACGGAACGCGACCAGCATCTTTTATTGCAACAAGGTGTTTAAAGGAATTATCGTTACAAGTTCAAGAAAACGAACCCGTAATTGCCAAAATTATCGCGAACAATTTTTACATGGATGATCTATTCACGGGTGGTAATGATTGGTAATGATTATTGAGTTAAAAATCACGCGTAAAAACATCAGTAAAATACTTAACGGTGCCGGTTTTCCCTTGTTAAAATGGGGTTCTAACAACCCTGAGATTTTAGATGGGCTAGATGCAAAGAGTAATCAAAATCTAGTGTTAGATTGTAAAGAATCGGAAAGTTTTAAAACACTCGGTGTTTGCTGGTCTCCTGTCACAGATCAAATACAGTACAATACACAATTAACTCAAACTTATAAGGTTGTCACGAAACGTAATATGTTATCAAGCATTGCACAGATTTTTGACCTATTTGGTCCTGTAAGTCCAGTGGTAGTAACAGCAAAACTATTAATGCAGGACTTATGGAAGCTCCAGATAAGTTGGGACGAAGAGGACTCCAAGATCGTTGGACAGAATTCGCAGATAAATTAACGTAGATTGCAGGCAGAGTTATACCCAGACTTGTTTCGCTCAAACATAATAGTAAATGTGAGTTGCACGGATTCGCCGATGCAAGCGAAAAGGCCTACGGGGCCTGTATTTATGTTAGGGAAATATTCTCAGACAACACGGTAACTTGCAAATTGCTTTGCGCAAAATCGCGCGTATCACCTCTAAAAACATTAAGCCTGCCGAAGCTTGAACTTTGCGCGGCGGTATTATTACCCGAATTAACCCAAAGGGTATTGGAGGCATTGAAAACAGAGTTTTGCAGTATTAACTATTATTCTGATTCCACAATTACTTTGTCTTGGATAAACGGTTGTCCAAGCAAGTGGAAAGTTTTTGTTGCACACAGAGTCGCGGAAATTCAAGGTAAAACTAACGCTGAGTCGTGGTTTCATGTCAAAACTGATTGTAATCCTGCCGATATGGTGTCTCGCGGACTATTTCCGCACCAACTATTAAATAATAAATTATGGTGGCACGGTCCCGAATTTTTACATGATTTGAAGTCTGTTCCATCTATTTTTAAGGCTGTTGAAAGGGTTCCGGAGGCTAGATTACTCACTATTCAAACAAATTCTGATGAGCAACAGCAATTTTTGGATTTTATATTCTCGCGATTTTCTAAATTCACATGGATCATAAGAACGATCGCGTTATGCAAGCGTTTCGCGAAAAATTGTAAAAATAAATACAAAAAAGAAACTGGGTCATTAAAGTTAGAAGAAATAAATGAATCCGAGTTATTGTTAGTCAAATTAGTCCAAAGAGTAGTCTTTAGAGACGAAATAATATTGTTAGAAGGCGCGCGTGAATTGGAACCAAAATGTAAAATATTATCACTAGATCCTTTTTTAGATAATGGTTTATTACTGGTTGGTGGACGCTTACGACATTCAAACTTACCTTATTCTAATAAGTTCCCAATATTATTGCCAAAATCACTTTCTGATTGGTGAACATTTAAATGCCATTCCTGAAATCAATTGGGGCAGCACACCTGCTAATCGTTTATCTCGTTGGCAACATACCCAAAAACTCAAGCAGCATTTTTGGACGCAATGGAGCCGTGAATATCTTCAAGAGCTTTAAAAAAGACAAAAATGGAGGTCTTCAAAGGAGGTTCTGTTGAAGGATCAACTAGTAATCATCGAAGAAGACAACGTCCCTTCGAATAAGTGGAAGATAAGCGTATTGTCGACTTCCATTTGGGTACTGATGGGATTGTAGGTGAAATAAGAAGACCTGCAGTGCGGTTATGTGTGTTACCGATAAAGAGCAATGAAAGTGAAGTTTAATGTTTAAGATTTGTAATCATCAGATAGTACTTGTTCAGACTTTAACTTCATTTATGTATATTCATTATTAAGGACATACCTATTGAAATCACTGATTTCAAGGGGGCCGATATGTTAAAGTTTAAATTATAAGAATGTGTTTTTTCTTTAAATTAAGTGTCGCCATCTATCGGCGTATTAATTGTCATTTTGTGAGTGTGCGCAATAACGCGCTGTAATACTCGTCTTTGCATGTCTAACAGCGCCAGAGACGCACGCGTTTATAATACAGTCCACTATTGTAATTCGATTTCAATAAAGCAGCATTAATCATTAGTTTTTTCTAAATAATTACACTAAACCCCTACACATTTAACAATTTACATTTGCATTAGAATGCGCATTATTTAAACATTTACTTTCTTTTGTTATTATTGGTAACTTTAAATTCATTTTAATTTATTTTTATAAAACCTTTTTCGTTAAACAAAAATTTCCTTTTTTGAATTAGAAAGATTTTTAATTCAAAAATTTGTTTAAAAATTTAATTGTTTTTTATATCATTGTTTAAGTGACATGAATTTCAATCGATAATGAGTAAAAAAAGTAGGGGCTTCCATTTCAAAAAATCGCTGAATTGTTAAAGCACCAGTGACGTTATTAATATTGTTTTTATATCAAGAGATGGGCATTTTAAAAACTAAAATTGACCTGTCCGAGCGATTTTCTCAAAACAATTAAATACGGCAGTTATGAATAAGGATAATATTGTAAATGTCCTTATCATCGTTAAACAAACTTGCATTGTTTTTGAAATATTTATTTTATCGCTAGTTATATTTATTGAGTTTGTTTGACTTTTTAAACTTTGCCTTAATGTATTTTCGTTTCACATTTAACGCTCGCTTCTCATGACCCTTGACCTTCTAAAATCTGTCAACTGAATTTTTAAATCTAGTGCCGAATAGATGGCGCGAGATATATTATTTTATATTTATTTTTAAGGCGGTACGAGCAGAGGCGTGCGGCATGCTTGGTTACTAATTACAAAACGCAGCACCAAGCGCTCAAGAAAACATCGAACACGTGCAATAAAGCAATGCAATTATTCATAAGCGCCCAACACATATGTTGTGTCCTCAACACAACATACGTATAAACAATCAATATGTAATATGCATTTTTTGTAATATGTAGAGTATATTATTTAATTAGGATAAGACCATATCATTTAAGATTTTATTCAAAAAGGATTAGCCCAGACCAGACTAGATTAACTAAATAAGAATATTAGGGTAAATTCCATTAAAATGGTTTATGGTTATACTTTACAGTTTGAAATATTTTTAATCTTCTATTTATTTTAATGTATTTATATTTTGCTTTATTAGTTAATAGCTTAAAGAGGAACCCTTAAGGCCATTAGAGCTTATCCATTTTATGGTTCCCGCTATTAAACTTTGTATTTTATTGCGGTCTTTACAAATTATGGGATTTATCAATAATTCCCAGATAAACCTCACTATCCCTTACTTAAGTACCAATAAACCAATTGTCCCTTGCATTCAAATAAAACCCCATCTGAAGTCCAAAATTCCCCAATAACCAGACAATTAAAAATCCCCTTCCACAACAATTTTGAAGACCAACTTAGAAATTGTCAGATCTAGGTGGAGTCTAGTCAGTCCCTTGAGTTTCATCTTTCGTAGGGTAAACACCTAACATTTAAGTCTCGGAAAATAAACCTACTGTAAATTTTAAAGCGTAATAAATATTTAAAGTGTCGCTAGTCTTGTTTATTTCTCATCGTGGATGATCAACTTTCTTTACCGAAAATTACCCACAGTCTTGGCACGGGTGAAACAACTCATAGCCTAGGCCAAGCATACCTGACGTCGTAATTCCGAAAGGGGTTACAACACATACAATCGAAATTTTCAAATAAAATATATATCCCCTTAAATTCCGCTGTCGACAAATTGAATTAGAACTAGTTTTTTAGCATTTAAAATTTGAAAGAATAATTTCAAATCATAGTTTAAACAAAGTAGAAAAAAAAATCTAGTCTTTACGACTTTTCGTTATGAATTTTTATATAAAATATGACATTCTGATAAATGTGTAAACGTATAAATTTAAAAATTCATAGATGCATAGAAGTCTCCAAAAGTTTGGTTATACATAGTTAGATGAGAGGTTTTAATAAGACTTTACCTACCACTCTCATCTAAACAATTAAAAATTCATATTTCGTTAATTAAAATTTATTTTATTTTTATTTATTTTTTCGTCTTCCATTTAGTTTTAGTAGCTTTGATAAATCCAATAAAACTTAAAAAATATTTATTTTATCATAAATAATACATAAAATAAAGAAAAATTTTTAGGCTTCAATTAATTAATTTAAAGGTGTGCCAAAGAGTAATCTTTTTTTGGAGAGCGCAAAATTTATTTATGATTTTATTAAAAAGTAACGTATTTATAATATAGGTACAATATCAACACCGGGTTTTGCTTTGGCTTTATGTTTCGAATAAACATATCTGGTAGGTTCATACACGTATTGAACTATTAGACGTTTATTCGCGAGTAAAAATTTTTACGAACTGTTACTAAATTCAGTAACTACTCCATTTTCGCGAACAAAATTGACTTGCAGTTACTTCAACTATGACGTCATACCTGTAAAAATTGTTGGCGAAATCGTAACTATGGTAAGGAAGCAGGTTACTGATAGTAGTATGTATTTCCTTCCTTGTTTATTAGAATTCTCTGCTAACTTCACACGCACACAAATTATCATCATGTAGTGGACCGGAGGGTGAATAGAAACACGCTTTCGGTCCGTCTACTATATTTATTTAAAACTTCCTGACTTAAACTAACAACTGGCAAATAAGACTTTACTTTACAATTAAATACTAACTAAAAACGGTTTGAACAGGACTCGACTACTGGAACAAACTAGATCTTCTAGTATCTCACGTCTTCTTGCTCTTCTGTCTTCTATCAAAGTGTTTTTCAAAGTGTTTTTCAAAGTGTATTTTCAAAGTGTGTTATCAAAGTGTGTTTTCAAAGTGTCTTCTTCAAAGTGTCTTTTTTAAAGTGGTGTATCAAAGTGGTCGAGTCGAATCTACTTCTCCATCGATCTAACCTCGGGAATATTGATAAATCCAGGGTAGGGGTAAAATGATCGGAAAAACCCCCAAGTCCCTGTCTTTACTTAGGCGCCTGTTTAAGTACCCTTAAGTATTCAACTGTATTGGCCCCGAATGGGATTTTCTGGTATTCCCGGGATTAAATATTTACGAATATTGTTACTTAAACCTAAATGTTTACAACTATTAATTATTCTAAGAATACCTATATTTACATGGATCTACACCGCTTCAGGTACGGCATAAAATATGCACAATCTACCTAAATTCTTACAATTAATAATTATTCTAAGAATCAATAAACACAACTCATCTACTTCAGTGCCATTTATTATTGCATAAAAACAACAAAGTATCTAGTCTACTTTGTTGTTTTTATGCAATAATAAATGGCACTGAAGTAGATGAGTTGTGTTTATTGATTGTGGAATTGCATACTTGAGGAGACTCTTAATTATTTATTCTAAGAATACCTATATCTACATGGATCTACACCTATTTATATATACATATAGCATGTAGTATGCACATATGTAATATGGGGATACTACAATCAGTTTCATTGTGAACTTATGACCAAATACAAATGTTCTTTTTGTGTTTTAGCTAAATGCATTTCCATATTGTATCATTTCTATTTTTTATTTTAACTTTCTATTCTTCTATGCCGATGTTCTAGTTTAGAAAACAATCAAATTTCAAAATGTAACCAATGCGTATTCGCGGTGTTTCAAGTTGTTACTGCGTATGACGTAATAAGTACTAACTACTGCTTATAACTACAGTTACGAGCTGTTAGTCGCGAAAAAACGCTTATTGTTTGGAAAATTTAGGATGTCGAAATTTTCTTCCTAAACCAAGCATGAGCGACGAAGCAGCAGTACACACCTCGTACGCTGATAGATCCACGTTCATTTTTCTTATCATATAGATTTTAGTGCTATACGTAGTTTGTTTTGTGTATCTGTTACCGTTAAAACCCGAAATCAGTAAAAACAAGTTTTAACTAGTCAAAACTAGAAGTAACCAAAGACGTTTGTTGAAACTAGTTTTAACTAGTTAAAACGCGATCTAACAAACTACATTTGTAAAAACCCGAATAAATTGAATCTTCAATATTATTTCGGATTATAACTGAGAGTTTCAGTCAAAACTAGTTTTACCTGATCATAGATTTGTTAGAACTAGTTTTGACGTAAGAAACCAGTAAAAACCCGAAATTTAGAATATTATTTCAAGCCAAATCATAACCTAAAATTTTATTAGTGTGGTAAACATTGTGTGCTCTGATAAATAATAATATTATGGCAACTTGGAAACAAGAATTTGCGAATCAGTTGCTTGCGTTAAGGAATCAAAATAAGGAAAATCATCATTCAGTAAATTCTTGTTTCCAAGTTGCCATAATATTATTATTTATCAGAGCACGCAATGTTTACTACACAAATAAAATTTTAGATTATGTTTTGGCAGTGGCGTAGCTTCAAATTTGGCGCCATGTAGCAATTCATCGGTGTGCGCCTACCCCCATAAAAATAAAATATCACTAAACTAGGGCCACCCCTGTAATTTCATTATTTATAAAAATACAAATTTGAAATTTTAGTATGTTGTATGGCATAAGAAAACGCATTTATTGAACTAAAAAAAATGAAATTTCACTTCCGGTTTCACCGGAAATTACATCAGCTTTCTTATTTTAAACGTAACACGTTATTTTTTGTACTTATTATTATATTTTTTCTGACCTTTCAAAAAGAATTTTGAATTTTTTTTTGTTAATTTTTTTTTAATAAAATCTATTAAAACTACTCTTGTATAATTTAAATAGGTAAAATAAATTATAAATTATGAAATTCATTCGGTCGTTTTTGAGAAACTAATTTATAAAATACGTTATTTGCAAATATTTATTTACCCTTTTTTTAAATCTTCTTAATTTTATCTATTTATCATCACCTGTTTATAAATAGGTATGTAAGTTAACTTAAGGTTTCGACCTACATTCTGGGTATCATTGTAATCGAAAAAAATCCTTTAGCTAAATAGGGTTTGCCCCACTATCATGCTATTTGAAGAAATAAAGATATTTGCAAAAAAATTATAAAAATCAACTTCTCAAAAACGACGGAATGAATTTCATAATTTACTATTTATTTTACCTATTCAAATTATTTAAGAGAAGTATTAATGGATTTTATTAAAAAAATCAAAAATTTTATTTGAAAGATCAGAAAAAGACATTTTTTGTCACAAACATACTTGGAACTTACCAATGTTTAATAATAAATACAAAAAATGGGGTGTTACGTTTAAAAGAAAGTTGATGTCATTTCCGGTGAAACCGGAAGTGAAAATGAATTTTTTTAGTTTTTTTCTTATGCCAGAACACATATTAAAATTTCAAATTTGTATTTTTATAAATAAAGAAATTACAGGGGTGGCCGTAGTTTCGTGGACACCTGGTATATTTAAAAAACCAAAGTTTGTTTCAAAAACCAAAGACAAACAAAGATATAAGATATCCAGCGAAAAAAGTTACAATTTTATATAAGTTCTTTATCGCTTTGCGAATTTTTAGTTTCTGTCGGTTTTTAAAGTGTTCGTAATTAAATTTTAATTTCGCTTCTTTCGATTTTGCTCCCCCTTGATTCGTGCGCTTGGAACAGTCTGCTCCAACTGCTCCACAGTAGCTACGCCACTGTGTTTTGGCTTGAAATAATATTCTAAATTTCGGGTTTTAACTGGTTTCTTACGTCAAAACTAGTTCTTACAAATCAACGATCAGGTAAAACTAGTTTTGACTGAAATTCTCAGTTGAAACCCGAAATAATGTTGAAGATTCAATTTATTCGGGTTTTTACAAATGTAGTTAGTTAGATCGCGTATTAACTAGTTAAAACTAGTTTGAACAAACGTCTTTAGTTACTTCTAGTTTTGACTAGTTAAAACTAGTTTTTACTGATTTCGGGTTTTAACGGTAACATATCTATATTATCATTGACCTGCTAATTTTGGCTGTTTTTGGTAAGTACCATTGTGCGATATTATGACAGATTTCGACTTGTGTGAAGTTAGCCATAGATTTCAGCAATAACTTATATTTTATAAAATATTTAATATCTAATGTTATAAGTATTTCTAAAGGGGTATGACAAAAACAACCCCTGAAATATATAGGTTTATTGAAGTAAAAACGTTACTATGTTAAGTTCACTTTTTTTTAACTTATTGTTATTTTTATGCAGGTGTTCACTGAAAAATATCACTTACGCTGCAATATTATAAATTCTAATCTTCAATAGTTCGATAGACTTTCAAATGGTAACCCTTTACATTTGGGTTCTAACTTCTAGTCAGAAAACTTGAAACTATATACGCCAATTTATTTTGACGTCAATGTTCATGGGCGGATATTTATTTACGGAGAGTAAAACTTTCGATCTTCTAGAAAAATTTGAAATTTTATAACTTTTTTTTCAGAACGTGATTATGAATTGACCAATTATGAACAGAGCAGATATTTTACTAAAACTCGGTTAAATATGAAATCGATTTGATTATTAATATTAGCCAGATATGAAAGCCGTTCGGAAAAACCGATTATGATCAATTGAATAACGTTGGTACATAAATTGTCTGATTAAAGAGTTAGTAACTTTTTGAATACTAACTTTTGAACGGTTATGTTTCTGATTCTGAAAATTTGTCTACTGAGGAATCTAATTGCGAACTTTCTAATAAAGGTATTTTTGATTTTGTGGAACTTCCGGTTATACAGAAAGTGGATGGCAACTTTCTAACTTTAAAAGGAGCACCCAGTATATGTTTGCATTTTCGTGTTCTCCATAAAAATACCATTAAATTGACCTAGCATAGTGTGGTCTAAGATTAATAAAGTACTTATATTAGTATTATTTATGTATTTTTAAATCACATTTAGAAAAATTTTTAAGTTTTGACCATGAAACAAGTCCTTTAACTTAACAAAAGTTAATTATTTATAATTATTGAAAAACAAATCAGTTACCATATTTTATTATAATTTTTTTTGTTATAAATTACCTTTTCCTTTTCTCTTTTATTATCGTATCCTGTAAATGACTAAATTAAAATAAGGCCAAAACAAATCTTATTTTTATTTTCAGGATAAAAAGACCTTTAAAATGACGCGTTACTTGACCCCCATTCCCATTTAAAATAATCAAAGGGGTGGTCCTGTGGCGTAGGGGGTTGCAAAGACAACTTTAATTTCATTGTAAATGGATGTCCCCCTAAATATAAAAATTGGGCTGTCACGGCATTTTTACATTAAATTATTTTTTCGAGTGTTATTTAGAGTGGCTCCTTTTAAAATGAACACCCTGTATATATAATATATACTTATATATTTAAAATCAGTATTATATTCAGTATTTATGAAAATCTGAATTTTATTGAAGGATCCAATAAAATTCATGACACCGCCGCCACTGTGGTGAAGCTTCTATCTCTTTCTATCTTATTAGAAATTAGAAAATTAAAAACTATTATTCATCAAAATAAGCATTATAATTTATTGAAATGTATTTTTTAATTATAATTAAAATTAATTAAATCGATTTGGTTACAATTTTTAAAAGTATTAACATATATTTTACCAAAAATGTAACAAACTTTGATGCGACATCTATTTCAACTACGCTGAACTAAGAGTGCTATCGACATTTCTTTGCGCATCTGAAAAGAAGAGGTGCGCTGTGATACTCGGAATTAATTGTAAATTACCAAAGACGGTCGTAATTATCTAGTAAGAGGGTTGTTTTAATAGCCATTTTGGATTATCCTAAAAGATGTCGAAAACAATAGTTATTTAGGAAATACGAATATGTACTAGTTATAGGCAACTTTAAAGACTGATACAGCATCCTTAAATGAACAGGAGACGAAGCAGAAATTGGAATTGAACTTTCAAGTATTTTTAAAGAGCTAGAATTGTTTGTATCTACTTTATTTATATTTTCATGTTCCATTGGTACTTGACTAGTTTTTTTCTCGAATTTTACTGTACATTCTGAAGGAATATCAGGTATATTGACACCTCTCAAGTTAGGATAACATTGTTATCTGCAAAAGTATTATTGTTTTTAATTGAATCGTTTAACTCCAATTTGTTAAAAACCTCTACATTATATGGAGAAGTACCTATTTTATCCATATTATATGCAGAAAAATTATTGTTTTTAATTGAATCGTTTGAATTCAATTTGTTAAAATGTGTTGACATAGTAACACATTTGGGAGGTGTCAATTTTTCAAAAAGTTCAAGATTTACCAATGGAACTTCAATATTTATTTTGACTGGCTTTAATTTACTTTTAATTATATTTTCAAACTCTTTATTATTTTTAATTATATATATTATTTTCTTAGATAAATTTCGGACAATATTTTTATTTTTTTTTACTTGTTAATTTGAAATATTTTCGAATAAATTCAAATAAATCTAGCTCTGATATTCTTCTTAAATTAAACAAAATAAAATTAAAATGTTCAAATATATTTTCTCCTAATTTCTCAATACTTGACTTCATTTTATAAAATTAAAATAAATTTACCGTTTAATACATACCTGATTCCAATTATTCCAAACCAAACGGCAAAAATTAAAATAGAAAAATACACACACGCACGTGTGGCAAATTTTTCGTTTAAACAAATACTCGTAACTAAACGGCAAAATTTGAAGTAAATACACGCAGGTGTGGAAAAGTTTTCATTTACTAAATCACAGAAAATTAATAGCAATTATATTAATAACAACGTTACAACGTAGTTGCACCTGTGACTAGAATTCGAAAACTGAAGCTAACTGAAAAGCGCTGCATGAGTGATACGACGATCGCGGATGTTTCAACCAATCAACGACGCGGCTCCAGTTTCACTTGCGCAGGAATTTATAATTTTTGCGTCCTTCCCAACAAAAGTGTCGGTCGAGCCGGAATAAGCATTTCCACATGTAGAAGTGGTTGCCTATACAGGGTGCTTCGTAAGTAGCGTATAAATTTGTAGGAAATATTTTTTTAAGAAAAGTTCATATGAACATGTCCAATATTCATTCATATAAAAGTTATAAGAATTTGAAAAAAAAAAAAATTAAATCAATTTATTACTAAAAAAATATAATTTAGCATGCTTTGAAAATTACATAATTAATTTAAATTTTGTTCGAATACACCTCCTCTTGCTGTTATGCAGGCACGGCATCGACGTAACATCTCCTTGTTAACATAGAAATTAAAATTATTTGCCACTTCAGCAACTGCATTCTTTACCCTCTCAAGTAATTGTGCTTGAGTATTTATCTCAATCGTGTACACATTTGCTTTGAGAGTACCCCAAATGTAACGGATTTAAGTCTGGAGATCGCGGTGGCCACGATATTGGTCCTCCAAAACCTATCCAATTATTATTGAAATTATCATTCAACCAATTAGTCACATTTCTTCCCCTATGAGGTGGCGCTCCATCGTGTTGATACCGAACCTGATTTAAGACATTTCAGGCAATTTTACGATTTTTTTCGTTTTCAAGATCATGTATTTTTCACTTCAGAAAAAAATACTTGATAGAAAATATTTCAAAAACTTCATATTTATTTTCTTTTATTATCCACTTATAATTTATTTAGAGTAATCTAAAATTTATTAAATGTTATATTTCCTTTTTATTGAAAAGAAAATTTTATTGCTGTTCTTATGTAATCGAAAGTAGGTGAAAATTTAATTTAAGATTTACTTTTTTCAGTAAATTTATTTTTCTACATTATGGGGGAGAAAACTACTTACTAAGTTTATTATTATTACCCCTATTCCCATTTAAAAAAATTGAAAGAGTGGCTCCGTAGGGATGGGGGTTGCAATTACCATTCTTATCTTGTCATAAAAAGATGTCCCCCTGAAGGTAAAAATCGACCTGTCACGGCATTTTTACAGTTTATTATTTTTTTGAGAGTTATTTAGGGTGGCTCCTTTTAAATGGAACACCCTGTATATATAGTACTTTTTTACTCTAACACACCTCCAGGTATGCATATCTCCATAATCCGCCACTGAACACGCTCTTTTATGGGCCGTAGCGCAAAATCTTGACGGTAGATTTTTTTATGACCAATAGCTTTTTTGTTCAGGATGTTGAGATCTAGCTTTTCCAACAAAAATTAGATCTTGGGACTGAAACCATTTTTCCCCATAAATAGTGCGGGGTCCTTTAATAAAACAAAAAGAAAATAAAAATGTATTACACAAAACAAATCATAACAAAAAATAGAATTAAAGAATCTTTTTTAATTCTTACAAACTTAAGTTCTAAAGTCATATTTCTCATTGCCTTTGGTTAAAATTAATAATCTTTAGTCATTTTTACATTTATCAAAAAATTGATGACAATTGCACTTTTCATTAAAGTATATTATTAGTTCGCTTTTCATTAACCCAAGAGAGCACCGGTGTCTATCATCAGACCACTTCTGATTCATCATAGAGAAAACTCTTTCTGAAAATGCAGAACTACCAGGCATGCTCAATAAATACGAAATAATATGAAAAAAAATATTTATGTCGGAAATATTTTCAAAAATGTTCACATATTTATTACTTGTTGTCAAACATTTAAAATCATTATGATCTTTTATGTTTTTATAATATTCTTGAATTAGTCCAACTTCATCAAACAATTTATCAAGATTTAAATTATTAATTTTTTTATTTAATTTAAACTCCTCAACGATGTTCAAAATGTCATCAAATGTGAAACATCTTTAGATAAAGTCAATTTATTTAATTTTTGATTAATTTATCCATCTTCAAAATTGTATCTTTTATCCACTTAATCAATTGCACTGTTTAAAAATTTAGTAAAATCTTTTTTTATTTGAGTCTGTTCGCCGGAGCACAAATTTGCAAGCTTTTGCCGCACTTCAAATCCGAAAAAATTTTCATTTATTCTTTTACTGAGCTTAGCTCTAAATTCTCTTAATATGCAATCCAAATCCAAAACTATGCACTCATTTGATTCAATTTTAATGTAGTTTCAGGAAAAATTTGCAAATTGTGCGACATAAACGACAAATATATTTCTATCTTATCGGGTATATTATCGTCTTTGAATAAGAGTGCATTTTTAATACCTTTGGTATGTCATCTTCACTTAAAAAATAACTTTTTAATGCAAGCCAAATTAATATTAATCTGTCTATGCGGGCAACAATGATAGCCAACGTGTTGTAACATGACGTAAAATCTCGTGAAATTCTACCTTAGCAAATTTACAAAAATCAATCAACTTTTCTCGCCTTTTTGATGAAATAGAAAAATGCGCAAATATTTTCAAGGGTAATATAACAAGTGGTAAGAATATTATCGAAATTTTTTTAGAAATGCACGAATTTTAATCTCGACGACGAAAATGCAACGAGTGCGTAGCACGAGTTGCTTTTTCCAAAGATTGAGATTAAAATGAGTAAGCATTTCTAAAAAATTATCGATTCATATTCTTACCACGAGTTATATTTGGAAAGAGAATATAATGACTGAAAATATTTATTTTCACTTATTAATACGTCAGAAATACATTGAAAATTTTGACATAAAGTGACAGGAATTGTCTTCTCATTAAAAAGACATGCTTATGGATAAGTAATCAGTAATCATTAAAATTTAGAATTTAGGAAAACTTTTTGTTTATTTAAAATAATGATAAATAACTAAAAACTAGATTTGATTTGTATAAAAAAATATAAAGTAAATATAATTTCAGATTTAATATCAACAAAAAAATAAATATAATTCTGGATTTCATTTGTACAAAAAATAAATAAATATAATTCTAGATTTTAACAAGAAATAAATATAATTCTGGATTGTATTTGTATAAGAATTAAAATATAATTCTAGATTTCATTTGGTTATTTGAGGTGATGAATGAGATCAGTAATTGGTAATTTTATACTTAATTCGCAATCAACAATTATTAAGGATAATAGGATATACTATTTTTGAACATTCAGAAACATTTGTTTTTAATACTAGGATTCTCTTCATCTTCATTATCATTTTTGGCCTCGGGAAACACTCCATTAAACCATCTCTGTTGACGAGTTATTTCATCTTTACTTGAAACATTGACATTTCGACTTCGTTTATCTTCTAACCAAAAACGAATTGCCTGTTTAGGATTCCATTCCACAAGATCGGGCATGTTGTAGTATAGCTTCTTCCGTCGTTAAAAGCAGTGTTGTGCCATAGCTTATCACATGTATTTTACACTGACAGTCTACGCGTAGACTACGAATTGTGTACACGGTGTATTTTTATGTAGACTATGTAAAATGTAAACTATTGTAAAAAGGGCAAAAATATAGGTGATAAATGTAGGGGTCTTTTTTGATTGTACGACTAAATTCATCTGCTTAAATACCAATTAATGAATTACTTTCGAGCTTAAGATTTACACACTTATCACCGTTTGCAATCAGTTTACTTAACATAATGCACCAACCTTGAAATTCCTACAACAGGGAAACCGCGCTGCGGACGGTTCCATTATTTTGAACCTGCTCCGAAAATTCACCTCCGCCAATCAGCCAAGTTAAGCATAAACCATTCGTGGATATAGCAAGCGGGTCATGCAACATTGTGTCAGGCATTAGTTTAAGACAACATTGAGAAACTTAATAGTACTCACCGGGGCCCTTGGGTCCCTTTTAGTTGATGACAAAACTCCAGCCTTTGGGATTGCAGCTAGTGGCTTCTGAAAGACCGTAATAGCTAGCCAGGCCCCCACTTGGGCCTGCTCAACTAGACATAACTATTAATTAACTAGCCAGGCCCCTCCTTGGGTCTGCACAACTAGTTACAACTGTCAATTAACTAGCCAGGCCCCTCCTTGGGCCTGCACAACTAGTTACAACTGCTAATTAACTAGCCAGGCCCCTCCTTGGGCCTGCACAACTAGTCACAACTATTAATGAACTAGCCAGGCCCCTACTTGGGCCTACACAACTAGTTACAACTATTAATCAACTAGCCTGGCCCCTCCTTGGGCCTGCTCAACTAGTTACAACTCAACCACCAACAATTGTAATGAGCCTATTAGCTCACCTTTTACATCATTTAAGCAAACCCTTCACACCTTAGGGTTCAACCTAGCGCCCCTTCACTACCAACACTGGGTTCTCCCTCGCAACCCATTTTTACTATCACTGGGTTCTCCCACTTCACTGGGTCCACTCACGCAACCCAGTATAACTACTTATAGCCTACTAACTCATCTTAACCCTGCCTGGGTTATTACACAACCCTTAAATGAAAACCCAACCTCACGTTTTCCGCGCCAAACAAGAGTACAACCCACTCGTACCCAATTACAGCGCGGCGCCTCAACTCACACTGCCCGCAGTTGACAATGACCTCGATTCAACCTACTCACGTACTCCCAAAATCAAATTCGCTGCAATGAAAATACAAGCGCTTGATGCATTTTAGAAAACTTGCAGGTCAACGTAGAAATACTCAACAACTTATTTTGCAGCCCCTTTATTAATTAAATGAAAATTAAATACAACTCTACACTATGTTAACAACGAAAATAAAAAATTAATACCAATGTTTATTTAATAAAAGAAAAAATACAATTATGTTTATTTAATGTTTAATATTAATAGAAAAATATTCAATATTCATCAGACTGATTTGAATCAATTATTTTATGCGTATAATAGATGTGAAGTAACTTTCTGGAACGATCAAAATCGAGACAATTTCGAACGGGAGAATGAACAAATGACCAATTTGAAAATATTCTCTCGGTTTGAGCTGATGAAGAAGGTATTTTTTCCAGTTTTAAAGCCAAATCTGTTAGGTTTGGATGATGAATTTTTGCCATACTCCAAAAAACTATTGGATCACTAATTTGTTTCTCACGTAAAGTTCGAAAGATACCATTTGTTTGTTGAAATTCATTAAGATCTTGTATTCCTTCAGCATTAAGCTTTTCCAAAAAAAAACATTTGAACTGCCTTTATTTGCCCAACAGACAGTTTTAATTTAGCAACTTCGTGGTATTTAGGGTGCAAGAAAAATGCACATAATGCATAAAAATTGAGCGCCATTTTTTTTTCTATTTTCTAATTTATTTTGGAATTTTCTGAATTTATTTGGGAATTCAAGGCATATCCATAGATTTGTAACATCTGCAACTGAAGAGTTTGATTTCTGCGCGAAGTTAATTAAATTACAGATAGGATGAAAGAGGTCAATGTTGGTCCTTACTTCGTCCATAAGCTCGTCATCGAAAATAAGTGTTATGACTGTTTTTTTTAATTTTCTTAAATCGATCATCATTAACAATTAATGTTTTCATGTAATGAATATTTTTCAACAGACAATCACAGAAGTCTCTGTATGAACACCAACGAGTATCACAGGGGGTTTTGATTCTTGAACCACCTTTACTACCAACGCCCTCTCAAAATCGGCATCTTTAAATTCTTTTAAAATAGCAGTCACTTTCTTTGTTAGTTCTTCCTCCATAACATCTTTTGCAAGTAAGTTAGCGGTATGGCTGCTGCAATTACTATGCCAAATAGAAACACTCCTACCCATTTTTAGCATTGCGGCAGCATTGTCCGATACCACAGCATAAACTTCGGTTTTATACATTTCTTTTGCCTTAACAATTGACTCATTTACAATTTCTGTAAGTTTTCTGATTCACCAGTTATTGGCATTGTGCAACATTGACACCACAGTTTTTGTGTTACTTGAAGTGTTCTTCCACCCATCGATCAATAAAACAGATACCTCGTTAATTAATTTACTTGATAAATTAATACATCGTTCATGTTCCTTATCCAGCGGGGTTGTTGATAATGCTTTCCTGCCGGGCAAGTGTGCTGCATATGCTAGACGAAGAGCCCCAATGAAATTTTTAAAATGATCTGACTCAATAACATTAAATGGTATATTACATCCAAAGAAGAAACTACTTAATTTTGTATTTAATTCCTCAATGTCTTTTTTGATTACATTGTCAATAAATTTTTCTATGCCCTTTTCTCTCTTCTTTTTTGTCTGCGGTACAGCACATGTCACATTGTGCTAACTTTGCTGAGGATATGGATGTAGATGCAGAAGAAGAACACCGTGAAAATACGGAATATAATTCTTTTGTTGTAGATACAGGATCATTTTCTGTTTCAACCTACAATTTTTTAAAAGAAAATACCGAATAATTGTCACATTTATAATTTATACTTATAATAAAATTCAAAATGCTAAAAACAAATTAAAAGACAAAGTAAAACCCATATCTTTTTTATTTACCTGCATTTCAATACCAGTACCTTTATTAAAAGCATACTCAGCCAAAACTACATTAACTGAAAGTGAAAAAGTATCATCATTAGATCTGGAATTATTAATTTGAGTATCTTGATTTGTTTCATGAGAAACACCTTCTTGGTTTCTTGGCTCGCACTCTTGCATACGCACCTTGCAGATATTTCTGTTGTGATGAAGAAAAAAAATAATTATGAAAGATTTCAGGAAAGTTACAAGTTATTAAAATCTAATTTATTTATATTTCACAGATACGCTTTAGTTTTGGCTTCTTACCTGTGTGCTTTCAACCGGGATGCAGCAGTATTTGTTAATTGTTTTGTGCAAACCTCAGACAATGCACTATATTTTTTGTTGTCTTTAATTAACGTGAACATTAATTCATCAAAACCTTTGTTTTTATTACGAGGCATATTACCAAATTATTAATTAAAGGATGATATTTTCTATTTTTATTATTTACCCGCTTACTGTAGGTACTCTTCTGTTTTCGTTCTTGCAAGTTTATTCCAGTTTGTTTATTTTTACTGTCAATTTTTAACTTGCGCATGCGCGTGCATATAGTTTACGCAAAGTCTACATAGATTACATTGTCTACATAGTCTACGCATTGTCTACGTCAAAACGTAGACAAAGTTTGTTGACGCGTAGATCCCCATCACTGGTTAAAAGCATGTTCCCTCCTCGAAGGGATGTTTTCAAAAGGTTATTTGCACTTATGCACCTTTCTACATCTGCAGAATGAGGTGTTAATACTTCAATTCGAGATAATAGTATAATTGTTTCTTTAAAAATAGTCATTGGAGATTTGCTCTTAACAAATTCTTTTAAATTGGGAATATCTTGGCACAAGTCATTGTATTGTAAATACAATGCAGTTTTATCTAGGTCTTTTCCTAACAAATCATGAATTTTATTAATATCGTAGTCAGGATCAAATTGTAAAAAGCCTTTAATTGCTGCTAACAAGTCTTCATCTACTTTAAAACGATTAGTAAGAAAATTTTCTAAACTACATAAGATTTAATTTTTAATTGTAGGAAAACTTCTTCTATTTCGTTCCGATACGTTTTTGTTGTGCACGTTCGTTCTTGGTTTTGCTTTCATTGTCAATTTTATATTCTTTAAACAAGATTCAGTATTATCACCATCAATGTCTTTAATTACAATTGATTCGTCAAGTGCTCTTTCCTAACCTCCCAATAATTTTTCGGTTTTCAACTTTTTGAGCGCATTTAAACACTGATTAATATTCTGGTGTAAAGAAATAATAGGCGAATCATCAGATTGAATTTTTTTCCGAAAACTACTAAATATTGTTAGAACGTCTGCAAGACATGATATTTATTTAATGTTTGTTTCATTTATTAAGCATTTTAAAAAACCCTTTTCTGTAGCTCCAGAATTTTGTTGGAAATAAATAACCCAGGAATTGCATGATTTCAAAATGCTATTAAGTTGGTTGTAGGTAAATTCACTCCAACGAACTTCGAACACCTTAGGAATACTGACGAGATCCAACTTACATTCCTTAGCAATATTTTTCAATTCACTGGTACGCAGTCCAGACTTATGAAAGTATTCAGCAATACCAGATAAGGTTTTGAAAATCGCTGTGACTTCATCAACGTTTTTGCTTGTGTCTTCCCCTGCTAACTGGACTCTATGAGCAGCGCACCAAATTTTTACAAGAGGTTGAGACTTGTTTGTTGTGATTTCTTTATCAATTAATGCCCACAATCCTTTTCATTCGCCTTTATTAATTTCTGCTCCATCTATTACTAGGGAAGTCATTTTTTCAAAAATAAAATTGTAGTTCCCGAACGTATTATTTAAAGCTGTTTTTATACAATCAAATAAACCTGTGGCTTTTCTCTCTATCTGATTACCTATTCCCAAAAATAAACTTTCTTTATCACCATTTTCGGTAACAATTTTTGCCAAAATATAAATTTTATCAATTTGAGTTCGATCAACAGAACCGTCAACTCTTAGTGATAAGGCTAAGCAATTTTCAATTTTATTTTTGGAATTTTTCATTTAAATTATATTGAAATTTATGACCGAGTTCAGATGCAACTATTCGCGAAGGCCAGCTAAATGCAGATGAAGTTATTTTTTTAGCATCATTGTATATACTATAAGCTAAGCAACCCATTCTGTTAGCTGTTTCCTCATTGGTTTTGCTAATTAAGTCGTCCAACGGCGAATCATTTTTTGGAAGTCCTTTTTGACTTTTTTTAAAACTATCCAATGTATAGGCTTTAACACAATCAGTATGATATATTTTCTTAAACTGATTGTCAGCAGTTTCATGTCTATAAATTGTACCTGCATTTGTTGTAATAGGTGACAGTTTTGGATTTCGTATTTGTCGGCGAACAATTTCACTGTATTTATTACGTGGAATACAAAATGCACGTCTTCTTCCGTTTTGACTCCAAATTTGTAAATATTTTGAATTGTATTCCACCGTTTGCGATGTTGAGGCAGATGCAATTTGCGATGTTGAGGTTGAGGAAGATGTAATTTGCGATGTTGAAGTAGATGCAATCTGAATGTTGTTGAATATTAACTCTGAACTAAAACTTGATTTTGGTTGTATATTATCGACCACTTCAATTGAAACTGAAGACGGTTTAGATAGTTCAGTTTCTTTAATTTCTTGTGGTGAAATTGTCTGAGAATAATTATTTGATGACGTCTGCGTATCTTTTCGCATTTTCGTTTTTTAGCCATGATTTACAAGATTTGGTTACTTTGCGAAATTTAATGGAATTATGAATTTACTATTATTTTAGAAAAAAGAAACTGATTTTATTTCATTAATTAATAATAATTTTCTTTTTGCTTGGGATGCTCCTTTACGTGATCACGTTGAATTGAATGGACTATCCGAGTGTACTGAATTAGTGACTGAAAACTGAAACACCGAAGACTGACTACGCATTTCGCAACAATCCAACGCGCTTTGCAAATAAAAATGTGCCTACGAGCTACGCACAGAGAGAATAGAAAATTGAGAGGTTCTAATTCCATATAAACCGCTGAAAACACGAAATAGTTCGCCCCAAGAAGTCTGGCGGCGCTGTTTATACTTTATCGGATGCTTTCGAAAGCATTCGTAAATTTTCGTTCACCACGCGAAAATGACATTGATAAATTACATTCATCGGTGAACCGATACGGGCGCTTTGTTTCCAGAATTGCTAGCCTTTCAACCTCTCTCATAACGTAGTGTTCATAGACTACGTATACACCGAGAGTACTAAAGGTGGACTAAGCTGGTCCGCGTACCAAATACGACAGTACTAATGCTCGCTTGGTCTAGCGTTGGTCCACGGGAAGTACGGTGGTCTTAATGAAAACTTAGTCTCGCGATAGCGCTGTATACGCATAAGAACTATTTAAAGCGTCAAACGTCAAATTTAGAGGTTATATCTTAATAAATAACATTAAATTGTAAATGAGCACTTTCGCATTCTAAAAATTTCTAGGCAATCCTCGTCTGTATAATTTACAATAATTATTTTATCCCAGTTTTCAGTGTAAAACTGAACTTTTATCATTTGGAAGAATGCTGTATCACTCATCGTTATTAGATTTGCAATTTATTCAACTTTTCAGAATGTTTTTGTATCTTTTTTTTAAACATTTATGGAACTGTTATAGTGCATAATTATGAAAGATATTTTTTATACAACTTATCAGTCATAATTTTTAGAACTTTATTTGGTACTTTAAGGTTAGGTTTAGTATGAGCGATGTATACGCAACTAGACTAACAAATAATTTGGTACGCGGACCAGCTTAGTCTACCTTTAGTACCCCCGGTGTATACGTAGTCATTTACTTTGTGGCTACGCCGCTGTGGCTGGCTATGAGAAAGGGTGGAAGGCGTATTCGTATTAGGTGGCAGGTGCAATAAGAACGCAAGCAAGAGGGTAAACAGATTAATTTAATTTTATCTTTCATAAAATTAATTCAATTAATACTGCACAAAATTAAATTTGGAGCTGCACATTTGGAATTTAGAGCTGCACAAACAAGCCAGAGCTGCACGTTAAAATAACCCCTGCTGTGCAATAGAACTTCTTTGTCGTTATCTTCATTTTCTAATTCTAATCTAAACAATCGTTTTTGAAGAGCACTACCACGAATAGAATTTACTATTTTAAAGATAGTTTCCATAATATTGTGAGTATTGAGTCTCTTTGAACATAAAACTAGCTGGTGAATTATGCAGTGGGATGACAAAAAATCTGGATCATTTTCATCTTTTTTGCACAAAGCAATAAAACCATTGTGACGACCAGTCATACTGGGAGCACCAACGGTAGTGATCGAAAACAATTTGAAAATTGGAAGCTCTGTTTCTTTTACAAAGTTATTAAAAGCTGCAAATATGTCTTCTCCTCTCGTTCTTCCTTGCATAGGTATTACTTTGAGCAATTCTTCTTTAATTGTGCATTCTTCAAATACCATTCGGATAAGAATCATTAACTGTGCAGTATCCGTAACATCCGTTGATTCATCAAATTGTAATGAAAATGTTATGCATTTATTAATGTCCTGTTTTAATTGACAAACGATATCTTCACTCAATGCTTCAATTCTTCTTGTAACTGTACTTCTGGAAAGTTGCAAGTCTTTAATCTGGTCAAGAATCTCTTTTTTATTTTTAAAATCTGCAAAAAGAGATGTTGAAGCCTCCAAAAATGATTCTTTGATTAAATTTCCATCAGTAAATGAATGTTTTTTTCTTTTTGGCTAATAAATGACAAACTTAAAGTTGCTATTGTTACTTCTATTGGTTTATGAATAGATTTTACAAACATATTTTTTTTCAAACTCTTTATTTTCGCTTTGCGTATTTCTGTATTTTTTGGATATTCTGTTTCATATTTAGAATGCATTGTGCGAAAATGTCGTTCGACATTTCCCTTTTTGGCAATTCCTTCAGATGTTTTACAAATTAAACAGCAACATTTATCCTTAATCATAGTAAAAAAATAATCATGTTCCCAATCATTGTAAAAATGATACGTCTTTGCCTTTTTTGGAGCAGTCATGATTATCGCTAAAAATAATTTAACATTCTTTAAAATATATATAATTTTTTTAAATAACTTACCTTTGGTGACGCGTAAAGTAGCCGAAAGTGAAATAGCCGAAAAGTGAAATAGCCGAAAGTGAAATAGCCGAACCGTAAAGTAGCCGAAAGTGAAATAGCCGAACCGTAGTTTAGCCGAAACGTGAATTGGCCGAACCGTTGATTGGCCGAATCAAAAACCGTAAAGTAGACGAACGTAGAATAGACGAAAGTAAAATAGCCGAACCGTAGTTTTGCCGAAACGTGAATTGGCCGAAACGTAGATTGGCCGAATCAAAAACCGTAAAGTAGCCGAACGTAGAATAGCCGAAAGTGAAATAGCCGAAAGTGAAATTGCCGAAAGTAAAATAGCCGAAAGTGAAATAACCGAAAGTGAAATAGCCGAAAGTGAAATAGCCGAAAGTGAAGTAGCCGAAAGTGAAATAGCCGAAACGTAAATTGTCCGAACCGTAGATTGGCCGAATCGTAAATCGGTGGAATCAATCATGCAGTAAAGTAACAGAAGGACGTTCTGAAAACGTAGACTGGACCACTGTCACTGCTATGAAGTTATTCTTTATACTGGGTTTATAGTTATTTCCAAACAAGTAGCAAATTAAAAAAATATAACAAGACAGACCCATCAGGTCTAATATTTTTTAATACACATTTTTTTATGAATTTTTGATATTTGTGGCGTTACTGAACGTATTTGAACGAAATCTTAAATAGAATAATTATTTAAATATTAATTTGTGTAATTAATTAAATAATATACCTAGAGTTTTCAAATAAAAAACTGTTTAAAAATATTTAATAAGTCAAAACGTTTTCGTCAAGTTATTATTGAACATTATCAATGACAATATTTTTAGATTGATTTGATTTTACACATATTTAATTATTAAAATAGTTTGTAATATATGTATGTATTATTATATATATTAAAATAATTTACGCTTAGTTAAACCTGTATCCATGAACTTCGTTGAAGTGCTACAGTTCTTGAAAATATTTCGTTTTTTTTTTAATTACTAAACATTTATTTGAACGATCGGGATAAAATTTGGTATGTGAATTTTTATATGCAATTTCGCTATCTGCTTTAATTTAGGTAAAAAAAAATATTTCTCTTTAGTGCATAACATAGCCTCAAAAAAAAATTGTGATCAATTCAAATTTCCGGGAATTTGTTCGCTTCAAGTTCATAGTAACATCATCATGTCATAAAATCATGTTAAAATTATAAAAAGTAACTATACTCCATTCAGTTTAAAGATCGAGTGATTGAGAACAATTTTCTGTTAACGTCACCAGGACGTCTCCTTCTACAGGACCGTATTTAGCTACCAAGTATTATTCTCCTCAATAGGCGCCGAATTTGGGGGTGCTCAGATGATATCTTTTAAGTTTTTTCTTAGAAGGGCTAAATGCTAAATTTTATTCAATTTATTTGCAGGTATCAATGTTCGACATTTGTAAATAATTCAACAATTAATATTTCTTCTATTGTGGCTTTAATATTCTGTCAAACGGACAATCGCAGGTCAAAATTTCTGAATACGCTACTGAGAAATACAACGACCAATTAAATTCGTTTCTCCATGTGATACTTATTTGTTGGCAGTCACTCTATCATTAAACTGAATCGAGTATACATAGAGTACACAAAAGCAGAGTCGTAGGTCGAATTTTTACAGTTGTGTCAATTCTTCGGATTTTTGTATTTAGTTGTTCTGCCTTCTGTTTCATAAATATTAGATTTTATCAAGACTATTTTGCGTAAATATTTATTTTGTGTTAGCATCTGCCTCGTAAATAAAGGTTATCAGTTTCTATATTTGACATTTGTTGGAAAATTATACTCGTTTTTTATTTTCAAAAAAACAAAATAAGATTAACAAATAACTTAAATTTGTATATTTCTTTAGAATTCTTGATTTGTTATGATTATTGTATTCATTTTGGAAAATAATATTTGCTACGCCATTGGAATGCTAAGGTATTTGGTTGCCTACATACCAAACCACAATCATTTTAGCTCACCCTGTATAGCATTACATATTTTTAAATCTAAAACAAAACAATTTAACTAATCCAAAAGTGCTTCGTTTTCGTTACGCTTCTATAGACAGTAAAGAATTTAATCTTTTCAAACATTTTTCACGGTCTTTGGAGGATGGATTTTAGGAAGCATTTTTGAATAAACGTTAAATTGGTTACATCGTTTTATTTTGGTGTCGGAATTATGTAATAGTGTGTGGGTTCGTGGGTTGCACCAAAAAGTTTAAAGGAAAATGAAATGTATTTAGTAATGAAAATTTACGATAATTTGGGATAGAGGTTTAATCTAGAACGAAGAATGATGGTTCTAATCCCATTTGTTACCTTAAAGCTTAGTTTTCATCAGTAGAGTAAACGCTCGAATTGGTGTACTATCCTTGCCAATTGACCAATAAAATCCAAATTTCATTGGACGAGTTGCAAGGATAATACTAACTCGCCCTACTAACCCGACCGTTTACTCTACTAATATGCGTATTCGATTCGACCACTTTGATCGAAGACATTCACCATCATGGCGGGCGTGCGAGCGTGTTTAATTTGTAAGAACGTAATTGTGGACGAAACAGTTATAATAAACTGCAAGAATTGTGACAGAATAACCCATAGGGGTTGTCTTAATAGTAATAATAGAAAATGGATAAAAAAAGTTGGTAATAGTTTTATATGCTCTGAAATCACTAATGAAATTACTACAAATAGTGAGGTTAGCGAAACCCACAATAAGACCATCTTGGAAATATCACCAGAAGAAAACTATGAAGACTCCGATAATATGGATGTAATCAAGGTACAGAACATCTTTCTTAAGAAAAGCCTTATAGACAAAGAAGAGATCATTAACAACTTAAAAAATACAGTTAAAATACTAACAGATTTTAACACATTACTTAAACAAAATACTCATGCATCGCCATCTATTAATGAAAACTCTGATTCAATTGAAGAGTATAATCAAAATAAAAAGCAGACAGCGACTAATGTTAATAATAATTTAAAATCCATGAATAACACCAAAAATGCCCGTAAGATGGGAGTTATATTGAATCTCCCTAATAAAAATAAAAATGGCGCAAAAGTTTTAACAGCTGGTGCCGTGAAGGTTGATGGCCCGGAGAATAACAATGGTGAAATCAAAACAAATAAAAGTCAGAACCAGGCTGAAAACAATTTACCAATACTACATACTCCTGTTGAAGATACGGATCTTATCAAGGATGTACCTTTTGCCGGTATTTCTACCGGCGACGAAGATGCTTCATTACCACCATGTGAAAATATGGATGGACCATGGAAAATGCAGCGAACTAAAAGTAAATATAACACCAAAAGGCAGAGCTCAATTTACGGAAATGCAACAAACAGTGAAATTTCTACAGCAATTAAATATTCCTCCATTCATGTGTGTAAACTTGGTCTTGATGTTACAGTTGACACTTTGACTAGGTATTTACATTCAAAAGGCTTCAATGACGCAAGGTGTGCTAAGATGGATTCAAGATACCCGGATGAATATAATTCGTTTAAAGTTACGGTACCATCTTCTAAGTTCTTGGAAATCAAAAACCCTGATATCTGGCCTGTAAATAGTAGAATAAACAATTTTTTCAAATTCATTCAATTCAAAAAGAAACTAAAATAAGAATCTGCTCTTCTAAAAGTAAGGTACAAAACAGTGTAAATGTTTTTTTGTATAACATTAGAAGTTTGAGAAACAAACTTGATAGATACCATTAAATAAGTGCTATTGCTGACCGAACACTGGCTAAAGAATACTGAAAATGAATGTTATATTCCAAACGACTATAAGCTTACTGACTCTTTCTGTCGCGTTGAAAAGCGGGGTGGAGGTGTCTCAATTTATATAAAGAATAATGCTGTTTGTAAACACCTTAATAGAAAAATTGAATACCTAGAGGATTACACATCCTTTGAATATTGCCAATCAATAGTATCTGTAGGAAAAAGTGAGTTTCTAATCATAGGAATATACAGACCACCTTCAAATGACATTAACCTATTCCTCACGGAATTTGAATCAATGTTAATACTTCTAACGAGGTATAAACATTATATTGTTATTGGGGGGGATTTTAATATCGATTTTAGTAATGACAATAGTTCTTCAAAATTAGTTTACGATATCTTAAATTCCTTTGGGTTAAAGTCCTCCCTGGAGGGCATCACAAGGGTAAATTTAAAGGGCGGATCATTAATTGGCAATATTTTTTCAAATATTGAAGAAGAAATACTGTCAATGAACATACAAGATCCGGGATTAACTGATCATGCGGCAGTCTTAGCGCGCGTGAATGTGTCACAGCTTCTTAACGAGGAGGCTGGCGAGGCACCGAAATCGGAATATAAACGTATTTTTAGCCAAGCGAATAAAAATGTATTTACACATTGTTTAAGTATTGAAACATGGGAAGGTAGTCAATATAATACCGGTAATAGCAATAAGACTATCCTCGACGAATCATTTAATGTTTTTAGAGATATCTTTACGTACCATTTCAATAATTGCTTCCCTTTAATAAAAATAAAAGTAAATGGAAAAAATAAAAAGGATAAACCAAATAATTGGATAACACCTCAACTTATTCAGGATGGCCAATTACTACGTAGAATGCATAGTTCTGTTAAAAGTAATAATAATCCAATCATGCACGAGAATTACAAAAAAATTAAAAAAGAACACAATGTAAACATAAAAAATGCCAAAAGGAATTATAATAACTCATTGATAATCAATTCTAATAACCTATGTAAATCCGCCTGGAAAATTATTAAAAATGATGCTGCTAAGCACACTAGTCTGCCCTCAGAAATTACTCTTGAAGATAGTACAAAAGTGTTAAATCATGTTGAAATTGCAAATTCATTTAATGAATACTTCTTAAATGTAGTTCATAACTTAGTCAACTCAAGGGAATGCACTCTCAATTGCAATAATATTCCATATAATGAAGATTCTATTTTCCTACACCCTTTCAATGATAGGGAAACATATGACCTAATATTAAGTGTGTCTGGAAACTCATCTGCCAGTGGGCTAGATGAAGTTCCATATAGTTTATTGAAGCATGTAGCCTCCCAAATTGCAAGTCCCTTGTGCGCACTTATAAATAGATCATTTACTGAAGGTAGCTTTCCCATTAGATTGAAGGAATTAAAAATTGTCCCGGTATTTAAGAAAAACGATCCACAAAATATAATGAATTATAGACCAATTGCATTATCATCAGTATTTGCAAAAATATTTGAAAAGGCATTCCTTGTAAGGTTAACGGCTTTCCTTGACAAGTATAATATTATAAATTCGTGCCAGTTTGGATTCCGTCAGGGTCTCTCCACTAATGGTGCACTGGTGTCGGCGTACGGAGAAGTTTTAGAGGCTATTGAATCCAACAAAAAACTTGCTGGAATCTACTATGATTTCTCCAGGGCGTTTGATACTGTGCATCATGGATTGCTTCTGGCGAAGCTGGACAGATATGGTATAAGGCGGTGTGCAATAAACTGGATCGCGAGCTTTCTAGCTGATAGAAGTCAAAGGGTCCGCTGGGGTTGTTCATACTCTACCTCGAAAACGAATGAATACGGGGTACCACAAGGCAGTATTCTTGGCCCGACTCTTTTCATTCTTTACATTAATGACCTTGCGCCTCACTTGGCAATGTATAAGACGGTACATTATGCTGATGACACATCATGTATCGTCCTCGCGGATAGTATAAATGAACTTAACCACAGCATTAACAGTTGCAAGAATGCCATGAGTCAGTGGTCGGAAGGAAATAGTATCTTTCTAAATTTAAATAAAATAGTACTTTTGCAATATACTATAAATCGTGCTAAGATCTATGAGGAAGTTAGTGATGAGCACGAGGACACAGTAAAATTTTTAGGTTTGCTTTTTGATAAAAAAACTCAATTGGAATACTCATTGTGAAAGTATGAAAAGACCACTTAATTTTGCATGTTACACAATAACTAGATTGCGTGAACATGTCTCCTTGGATGTTCTTAAACTCATTTATTACGGATACGTACAATCAAGACTTCTTTATGGGGTGCTATGTTGGGGGAACTCAACAGCAGCCTATAAGATTTTTGTTATACAAAAGAGAATTATACGATGTATAATGCAGGTTTCTAAAATTACTTCATGTTGAGAACTATTTAGATCGCTGCGTATATTACCTCTACCTAGTCTATACATTAAGCAATGCTTACTACATGCGTTTCAGCAGAATAATTTTATAAGAGTGGGAGATGTAAATTGTACATACAACACAAGATATAAGGGTAAAAATCTTTTTGTAATTCCTCAACATAAAACTCAATTTTTCCATACAAATTTTTTATATTTATCCGTTAAGCTATATAATGCACTACCTAAAGATATAAAAAGAGCTAGTAACATAAATATATTCAAAAACAAAATTAACGAACTTTTGCTAGAGGGGTGCTACTATACAGTAGATGAATTCCTCGAACACATGAATGTGATACCTTAACTAATTGTGATAATGTTACCTCGTAATGTAATTGTTATTTATCTTAAATGCTATAGAATTTTTGTAATTAGGGTATATTTGCCCGAAATGTTTTGCAACGTGTTTCCCCGCATATGTGTAATAATTTTTATTTATACTTGCTATTGTAATGATCTTGTTTATAAATACTTGTATATTAATTTTTTGACATGTCTATATATCTACTGTTGATCTTAAAGAACGAATAAAAATCTATTCTATTCTATTCTATTCTATAAATAAAAAGTAGGCTTACAGTAGCAGATGAGGTAGTGAGAACATAAGAAATTAAATTTATAATTTTAATACATAAACTTTAATGTATCTATCTTATCCTTGGGTAGGTTAGGTTAGTTTAGTTCATTTATAATTTTCTTTTCTTGCTTAAAAAATCGACCATTCGACCTATTTTCTTCTGCCAAATACCCAGTAGAGAAAATTGCGGGTGCGATCGACCGAATCGTTCGGCAGATATTAGCAGAAAAGCAAAATTTGTTAGACACCCGAAAATCCCTGCTTCGACCAGTCGAGTCGATCGCCCGAAAATAGTAGAATAGGTATTATAATAAACAAGCACAAATGACACCGTTCTACAAACGACCACAAATAAATACGGTCGTTGTGGGCTTCATGCGGTCGCCATCAGTGACGTCATCAATGACGTCCTTATGCATGACCGAAACAACCGTGGTCTTATGTGGAACGACTTTGACTGAATAATGCTTAACAATTCAATAAAAAATTCTAGGTAAAATTAAAAATTGCCGATAACAAATTAAATATATCATTGAAGGATTAGTAACATGGGACTTGGAAAATAATACAATAATTTGAATTATAAGAATCAAATTATCATTAAGTACAAATTATAGGTAAATCAAATTATTTTTTTAATTACATATTTCTTGGAAATTGTATGCAGAGCTTAATTAGGGTACGTGTTTTCGGTAAAAAATTTATGATGGACCGACCTTTATTGTTCGCTAATCCCTTTACCTACATAGATAAATTGATTAAAGACTGGTATAAATATAGAAACATTTTAAAAAATGTTACAGTTTTATTTTGACAATTGTGAGTATCGTATCGTTAACAGTGAGAATTAATAATGCCGAAAATTAATATTTTGTGGGTATAACCCTATCCTGAATTTGTTCTGAAAGATGATAAAGTGTTTTGCAAGGTTTGTTGTAAAATGGTAAGTAGGTAAAGTAGGCACATGTGATACATGTACTAATTTTATCCTTAAAGTAACAATTTAATATTTAACTCAATTAAATTTCTGCAACTAAAAAACTTTTCATTTTGCAGATTTCTTGTCAAAAGAAATTCCACCTAGATCAGCACGCCAAAACCCCTACACATATCACCAAGATTTTTTATTTATTTATTTATTTAAAATACATGTTATTACATTCAAATGATGTTTACAATAGTCACACAAAAAGAAAAAAATATAGATACACAATTTACATATTCTCACAACATTAAAACTTAAAATTTGTAACTTATCCATTACAGTTTGAGTTTAGAAATTCCTCAATACTATAAGGTACTAGTTTTTGTAAAATATTTTTGACTTTAATTCTAAAGCTATCAATTGGAAGTTCTCTAATTTGTCTTGGTAATTTATTGTAAAATTTAAGGCCATAATAGTTTGACCCGTTTGTAGTTTTTATAAGCCGGACATAGGGCATATCTAAGTCTTCTTTACCGCGTGTATTATAATTGTGGATTTCGGTTCTAATAGCGTAATTATTCAAATTATTTTTTATTAATAAGAGGCAATGCATAATATAAATCGCCGGTAGGGTTAGTATTTTTAGATCTTTAAAGATAGGAGCAGCGTCAGCTCTATGCCCTTTACCTGCAAGAACTCTTATTATTGCCCTTTGTAGGGCGAAAATTCTTTTTGCGGCTGGTGAGTGCCCCCATATTATAATTCCGTAGCTTATTATGGAGTGAAATAAACCATAGTATGCTGACAGTAAAGTATTCTGAGGAACCGATTTTTTAAGCGCTCTGAACAAGAACACCAGAGAGCCTATTTTATTTGCCAGAGACTCTGTATGACAAGACCAAGTTAATTTGGGATCTACAGTATTCCCAGAAGCTTAACAGATTTATTATTCTCAAGCGTGTTCATGTTTCGAGTACTTATTATGATTTTATTAGTTTTTGTTTGATTCAGTGTTAGTTTGTTGGCCCCAAACCAATTATTGATACCATCCAGTGCCTCTTGCATTGTGTCTTTTAGAACTTCAAGGCTAAAATCCGAGTTTAAAATAGTAGTATCGTCGGCAAATAGAATTAATTTACTATTATTTGTGTTCTTACTTTATAGTAACTCAAATCGTTGACATAAATAATAAACAGGAGCGGTCCCAGTACTGACACCTGAACAACCCCCCTCTCCATTACCAGTTCGGATGATTTTACATTACCACATTCAACATATTGTTGGCGATTTTCGAAATATGACTTAAAGAAGGCCAGCGAGCCCGTGTGCACTCCATAATGTGCAAGTTTATCCAGCAATATGTCGTGTGGGACGCAGTCAAAGGCCTTCGTCAAATCACACATCGTTGCCCCTGCGTACTTTCCCTCGTCTATACAACCCCCAGCGTACTCAACCAAACTCAACATAGCATCACTGGTTCCAACACCCGATCTGAATCCAAACTGAGATCCACTAAATAAGTTGTTCTTCTTGAAATGCTCTGTTAAACGGGACTTTATACCCAGTTCCAGAACTTTACCCAAAATCGGAATAATGGACACAGGTCTATAGTTTTGGATTTGGTCTTTATTACCTTTTTTATATAATGGTATTACTTTTGAGATCTTTAGGCAACTAGGAAATATTGACTCATTAAGACACCGATTAAACAACTTAGTCAGTGGAATATAAATGTGATTATTTAGTTTTTTTACAATGTTATTGCCAAGATCGTAAAAATCTTCGGACGAGCTATTTTTTAATTTAGTAATAGCATCTCTTACTTCTATAAACGTGAAATTCCTAAGTTTTAATTGTGTATTAGTATCTACTGGTGGTAACAAGTTAAGAGGTTCAGTATTGCCCGGACTTATATTTGCCAGTAGCTCGTTAGTGGCCGACGCAAAGAAAGTATTCATTTCGTCCGCGCCAAAGGGTACATTCATATCTGAATTCTTATTTATTTTAGCATTAATTAAGTTCCACATCGTTTTCGATTTATTGCTACTTCTTTCGATGACCTTACCATTACTTTGTCTTTTTGCTTTAATAATTTCTGCCCGGTAGTTATGACGAAATTTTGCTATAGATTCCCTCAGATTAAGTTGAGGGTATTTATTCTGAAAATCGGTGAGCATACTAAGATGTTCACGCATGTTCTTTAGATTGTCATTAAACCAACTCGCATTTGTGTTTCTTTCAATTCTCTTGTCTATTGTTGGAAGATAAAAATTTAATGCCCTTGTTAACACTTTTGTAAATGTCATAAAAGCATCTTCGATATTATCAATGTTATCTACAAATGACCAATCCATTTCTTGGATGAATCGGTGCAAATTGTACATATTATGAGGGTTTTTTGACCTTGTTTTGATTGATTTGTACTGAGTGCTTAACGAGGGAATTTTTACTGTTATGCATTGAGACTTGTGGTCTGAGATGCCCGTTTCCTTGACAGCTGTGTTTATCTCAAAATTTGTTGAGACAAATTTACTAATTAAAATATTATCTAGACAGTACTTTCCTCTAGTATTTTCTTTAATTGTAACCGAGAAGCCAAACGAGCCAAGAGCATCTTGGAGTCGTTTAGCTTCTCTGTCTTCTGTGTTAAATTTAACGTTGAAGTCACCCAACAGGAAAACCGCACCCGTAATATTAATCATTTCAAAAATATCATTTAAAGTATTCAGAAAATCGTCAAAGTTACCGCTAGGAGGTCTGTAAATACATATAATTACCATGTTATCCTGCGTATTCCTCGTAGCTGATATTTCGCAGACGCCCCCGGTCGATAAATTATTAACAGATTCAAAAGGTATAAAAGATGTTGGTTGCCTCATTAATATTAGAGAACCTCCATAGTTAGCTTTCCTACAATAATAGGAAATAGGTTTAAAATCATTTAAATTAAAATATAAAAGTTCATCTTTTTTGAGCCAGTGCTCGGTAAGACAGATGACGTCATATTTTTTATTGTTATCAATAATCAAAGTTTCAAGCTCTTCACTTTTATTTCTGACTGACCTAACGTTCAAATGAAATATGTTTAAAGATTTATGTACGCAGTTTAGCTTTTGATTTTGTTTAGTCTTTCTAAAAAATTATTCACACACGTGTATTTTGGCCATATATTAGCATCCTTCACTTTTGGTAGCTCGTCAATGGGAACCGAAACTTTGAAAGACGAGTATTCCGTAGGGTGTTTCTTGAGGCCTTTTGATTTAAGGTAGCTGGTGATGTCATTTTCTACCAATTCAGGATCCAATCTGTACACATGTACAGCTGCATATTTCACTGCTGATTTGATTACTGAATCTGTGGACATTCCATAAATTGTGGAGGATTGTTTACGATTTCGATTCGGTAATTCATCTTTAGAGCGTTGTTTATTATTGGAGTCAAGGTCTTCCTTATTTGTAATTCCGATCGTTGCACTTTTATTTGAATTTATATTTTCGTTTTTGTTGCATTGTTTGGTGTTTGATTCAGATTTACTTGTGCTTGCATAGTTTACTACGTTATCGACTGGACCGTTTTGAAAAAGTTAAGACCGGAAATAAATCCCATCAAACTCTAACACGTATGTTGGATGTTAATTCAGGGAAAACTGAGCATACTCTATTTAATGAAGAGTTATGTAGAGCTCTGGTAGCCTTCAACATTCCGTTAAATAAAATTAATAATCCAAATCTAAAATCGTTCTTACAAAAACATTGTAAAGTCAACATTCCCGATGAGAGTACTTTGCTATGTATCTATAGGACTATTGACTATGTAAAATGTTTCAAATAAATACTCTTACATGTTTAATTTTATTTTCAATTAGACAATATAATAAAACCTAACCTAACCTAACCTTATAAAAATCGACGTTAAAAAAAAATAAGTATATTTTTTTGTAAAGCTCGCATATATAGGGCTAAAAACGTGCATATATATGCGCATATTTTTGAAAATGTTGGTGCATATATTCCGCTCTTTGGTCATGACATATTATAATCACTGTTTATAATTTTATATTTATTTTATTACGTTTATGTTGTTGAGTTTATTGGTTTGTTTCTTTAATTATTTTTTTTTATATATTTTTTATGCACCAGATTTTTCAATTTTTCCTCTACCACAAAAAGATTACTTGAAACTTTGAAAAATATGCTTTGTTTAGTGATACTTCCTTTATGGAATAAAACTCGATAAATAAACAAACAAAAATATATTTTTTAAAACATAAAATAATTTTCTTTAAAAAATAAACAGTACTAGTGCTTATAATTCGTCTTTATGCAGCAATAGTCGCTAAAATGTTCGAAAAGTGAAATTTATCTTTGGGCATTTGTAATCAAAAGTTTAACAAAAAACGCAACTGGTTGCCATTCAATTTTAATTTATTTTTAGATAGAATTTTTGTTTTTCAAGTACAATATATAATAGGGGCGTACTTTTAGAAAAATGATAAAAACTAAAAACGCTCTTTTTCAAAAGTGCGCTCTTGTAATGGACTATGCAAGAAAAACAAAAATTCTGTTTAAAATAAATTTAATTTGAAGGAAAAGCAAGTTGCGTTTTTTTGATTACAAATGCCCAAAAATCAATTTTGATTAGAGAAAAATACGCTATTCAAACAGTTTACTGACTATCTTCTTAATAGGCCTTTTAAATATGAACGAAGACGAATCCAACATTATAGGTATAACAATATTTTTTTAAATAATAAAAGTTTCAATATCAAATAATGAAAGTTTCAATATCAATTCAAAAGAATACAAATATAGGTTCCTCCAATATAATATCCCTACAAAAGGGTCATCTTGGTATTTGTTGATAATTACATAGCATTTCGCAACACTTTCCACACATCATGTGACCACATCCCTTTAAAACGTATGCTTTTTTAAAGATTTGGCAGGATCCGCATTGGTGCTGGTCATTTGAATTTTGTACAAAAGTAAAACTGATTATTGCATTATAAAGGGTAATTTATAATTAGAAATAAAGATGAATTTCATACATCGCACGACATTAAATCAAATGGGGGTATCAAAAGCAAATGAGCACGTATCTAATATACCTATGTCGTCCAAGCGAAAATTCCAATGTCTATACTTTTCTATTTCGTCCTGATCTTCATCGTCTGGCAATGGAACTTCCCATTGGTCTTCCGGCAAAACAAAATCTGAAATATTTTCACATTGTGTATAAGTATAAGAAATGACTAATAAAGTTATTATTATTACAATAATAATTTATATTAAAAATTCTTGCCTTGTTCGTTATATATTACTTCTATTCTTTCATTAACTATCTCGTCTTGTTGGTCCTCTATTCTTTGTTCCAATATCTCTTCTTCATGTTCTATTCTCTGCTCCAGTAATTCCTCTTCTCGGTCTACTATTCTTCGGTCCACTATCTCTTCTTCTTGATTTTCTATAATTTGTTCCACTATTCCTTCTTCTTGTTCTTCTGTTATTATGTTATCTTCACTTTCATCATCTTCAGATATATAATTTAATGTAACTGCAACAATAATTTTAATTTTATAAGCGAACAGAGATTGTGAATGCTGATTTAGAGCTGATTGAAAGGTAAAAAAAATATTATTGATCTTTATGTAATGAATAAAGATAAAGATTCTAGCATGTATTCAGCGACCGTGATGAAAATTTTAGAGACGTCGTTAAAGTTAATCACGTCTTTAAGAAAATATTTCTTATGAAGAAATATTTTTTAATCACGTGTTTAAAGTTAACGACGTTTCTAAACTTTTCATCACGGTCGTTGAATATACGCTTCTATGATATTTAATCAACTGTTATTGTATTTTAATAGTATTCACCATCTTACCCTCATTATGTAAAATATTGCATGTTCTGTGTAAAAATTGCATGATTGAAATTTCGTTTGTGTCTAATTTTTCTGTGGCGTCTATTAAACGGATATTCTGTTGGATGTACTTTGCCCTAGGCCTTCGGGTAATACAAAGGCCTGCTTCAAGTTGATCAATATCATTTTCCATCCGTTTTACCATAATTAATATTTTTTCTAAAATTTAATGAGAAAGACATTCAAATTATTATATAGGTATATATATATATATATATCAGTATCTATTATAGAACTTAAAACTGCATACCAATTAAAATCCAAAATGATGGGTGCTTTTCTCCCATTTCTTCACGGAGTTGTAGATTAAATCTCTCAACATTATTATTAGTTCTATGTTGCAATTTATAAACAGAGAATGTATCGACTCCAATTTTTGTTAACCAATAACTAAAAGAACAAAAATATCCATAACATATAACTTAAGATTTAAGCAATATTGTTTATTTACGATTTTATGTAATTAAACAAGTTTTCCATG
Source organism: Stenus bimaculatus (assembly GCA_963971135.1). NCBI lineage: Eukaryota > Metazoa > Arthropoda > Insecta > Coleoptera > Staphylinidae > Stenus > Stenus bimaculatus. The sequence goes on from OZ020181.1 coordinate 27,875,532, forward strand.
TTATTACAATTATTTTCATCAGCCCAGTTAATTATACCGTTTAATCCATCTTCTATTTTATTATGTGGTAACAAAGCAATACCCATCAGCATGAAAATAACTTTTTTTTTATTTTCATAAGACCTGATGTCTGGCAAAAGTTTCAATTGCTTACTTTTTTTGAAAATAGCCTGGGAAATAAGAAATATACCAGATAAGTGGATAAATAAGATCAGATATTTTCACAAACCTGACAAAAATGAAAAAAACATCCCTTTACTTCCGAATCCGGATATACAACCTGAAGGGATGTTAATAGTGCAACTTCATAATCAGTAATTATAATTTCCGGTACGAGTGTTGGAAATAAATTTACTTTTGCAAATGTGAACAAATCTATATAATCTGATTTTCTTCTCTTCTTCATCAAAGCAAATAAAATTGGAAAACCCTGTAACAAATTTTTGGTATAACTTATTGCAAACAAATTAAGGTAAAACTAGATGAGACTTTCGTGACCTTCTTTCATTAGGTGAATTGTAAGTAGTTGATGGGCACTGGGTGCAGGTGGGACAACTTTAAATGTGGCGTCAATGTGCATCTCCTTGGCGCCAGGCATTAGAAGACTTATCAAAGTTCGGCAAGAAAATATTGAGTTTTCAGTAACTTGCTCGATAAAATCGTGTCCATTTATTTGAAATTTTTTTCGATGGTTATCACTTTTCATTTTATCATAAACCTCTTGAAATGTATTCGGAATAAATGGATGTGCGGATCTTCTTGCATACCTCATCAGTGATTCGGCAGTTGGCCAAGAATAATTCAATAAAGCCCTTCCGTATCTAAAATAAATAACTTTTAAGTTAGTTGTATCGAAAATAAACAGATAGTGTACCTATCTTTTTCTTCATCGTAAATAGTTTTTAATTTTGTTCTTTCTTGGACTGCACGCTGTTTTAATCGTTTTTTAAATTCAAAAATTAAATTTTCATCATCTATTGTTATATCATGATTATGATTTTTATTGATAAAAATAACTTTTTCTTCTTCAATTTTTGCTGATGCTTTGCACCTTTTGAATTTGCACTTAAAGTACCTACAATATAATTAATTCATTCATTTATATGTCATAGTGTTCGGGTTTGAACTAATTGATGTTTTTAAATGATTTGTATCAGCACGAAGAGAAAGATGTAGTTAAGAGGACAGTTGGCAAAATGTGTAACTCCGATTTCTGTGTGCCTTGGAAATGCAATATGTGAATGAAACATAAACAGTTGTGCCAAAGATTTAACTTAGAATTATATAGGGTGAGTTTAAAGTAACGCATTAGAATCATAACTCGCTTATTTTTTGGAAATTTTAAAAACGGTAAAAGACGTGTCGCATTGTTTTTAAAGAACATTTTTTTGTCGAGATCAAAATAAAGTTTTTTAAAAACAATGTGACATGTTAGTAGTATAGTGACACTTTATTCTCATTAGTGCTAATGAGGTCATTAAGTACTTTCTCTTAATGAGGGTCGTTAAGCTTTCTCTTAATGAGGGTCGTTAAGTGCTTTCTCTTAATGAGGTAATAAATGACATTGACCTTCCTGGAATATTTGTGATGATGTAATAAGATTTTGGGATTAAGAAAAGAAATTTGATTTTTTTTTAAAAATAAGAAAAATCTTGAAGAAATAATCTGAATATGGTTCCATAAAAATTTTCTTTTCTTTGATGATTTGTGTCTGTTATTATTATAATATAAAAATAAAAATAAAACTCTGAAAAACGATTTTTATATTATAAAAATTTTATATTTCAAAATTCAAAATCTTGTAGATGATGAGTATATATATTTTGCATAAGTTTAAAATTTAAATAAATATCTGAAAAAATTAAATGAAATGTGAAGGTACTTTTAAAGAAAAAAGAGTTTTAATTTTCAAGTAAAAGTATGTAAAATTACAAAAATGTAAATCACCTCTAAAATCATTTAGAAATAAGTACTTACTTTATATTTATTTTAAATATTAAATACATTTTATAAAAATTAAACTCGTGAATATGAAAGATTGTTAAGACCTTTGAAGTAATTGTTGGTTTTCAAGGGATTAGTACGACAAGGAGTTAAATAATAATAAACTTTTTGAAAAGGGAATTGAATATTTAGGAAGTATTAAAGAAAACAAAAGGGTTTGATATTTATCTATGAGCCATTATAAAGACCTATGAAGTAATCAAGAAAAAGCAGTTAATAGATTTTATCGGAAAAGATAATTATTGGTTTTCAAGGGATTAGTACGATAATGAGTTAAATACTACGATTTTTATATTATAAAATTTTATATTTCAAAATTCTAAATCTTGTCGATGATGTGTATATATATTTTGCATCAGTTTAAAATTTAAATAATTATTTAAAAAAATTAAATGAAAAGTGAAGGTACTTGTGAATTCTACGTTAACCCCTCAGCTAACCCTGGGTCTAGATGATTAAAATAAAAAAAAAAGAAATTACGAAAAGATTAAAGGCAGCGAATAAAATTATTAATTTTAATGGGTTATTTTTTAAATGGTTGGGTTAACGTCACAAATAACTAAAAATTTTAATAAATAAAATTTTTAAAGACCCTTTTGAGAATGTAAAGTACAAAAAAAAATATTAAACGTCCAATGCTGAGAATTTGTATTTTTCTTGCTTTTATTTAGTAAATAAAAAAAAACTTCACCTACCTTATTTCCCCTGCAGAGTTGAAGGGTGACACTTATTTAAACCAATTAAACTGTTCTAAGGTAATTTGTTTCTTATAGTTACAATAATAAAAAAACAATTAGAATATGAAATTCGAAGCTTGAAAATAAAATCAAATAAATTGAACAATAAAAATTATTTATTCAATTAAAAATAACAACAAAAAAAAATATAATTAAAATAAAGAGTAAAATATAAAAAAAAAACTACAAAAAAAAAATGAATTGAAAATAAAAACGGTCAGAAACAAATTATTACCTTAAGAACAACAAAATATTGAAAATAAAACAAAACTACATTATGACTTAACAACGTGTTAAAATCACGGCGTGAATTACCTTAAAATTAAAGAACATTCCCTTTTATAGCTTAGTCAGGGGGTGGTTTAAACATGGCGCTAAGTCTCTTGACTTAAGACGCCCTCTACACACGAGCATACCACTTTTACCCTGGAACTAAACTAGAAAAGGGGGTTGCCTATGATCTAACCCTACGCACGAATTTACTTAAGTTCTTTGTAATAATGTATTTCTGACTTCTGAGCTTTATCTTAAATTACTAAAAATACCTACAAAAACAAAATAAACCAATATTACTATTTTAGTTTACTGAAATTACAAATACAATTAATTGTATTACCAATTTTAATTATAAAACCATCCAACAGGGGTTTTAACCAATATATATGTATAGAAATATTAAATCCATAAATTTAAGTAAATTAAAAATAAAATTACAATATTATCAAAGTCGTTTTGTTTAAATTTTTAATTCATATTTTAACTAAACAAAATGATTTTAAATCATTGTGTAAACAACGCGTGAGAACATCCCTTGTAACGCATACAAGGGCACCCCCTCAACCGATGTCTAGACTCAATAAAATACAAATATTATAGTTAACATATGTGGATTAGAACAACAAATCCCTTAACTTGACGATACTTAAATTTTTCTTTAAAAAGTAATAAAAACGCGTTCTCACCCTGGGAGCGTGAGAAATATTCCGAAATGATCTAAACAAAACGACCCCTTATTATTTCCTTATCTTAATATTTAGAAATGCTTAATTCACATACTTTTAAAGAAAAAAGAGTCTTAATTTTCAAGTAAAAGTATGTAATATTACAAAAATGTAAATCACCTCTAAAATCATTCAGAAATAAGTACTTGCTTTATGTTTATTTTAAATACATTTTATAAAAATTAAACTCATGAATATGAAAGATTGTAAAGATCTATAAAGTTATCAAGAAAAGCAGGTAATAGTTTTTACCGGAAAAGGTAATTGTTGGCTTTAAAGGGATTAGTACGACGGCGACTAAAATTATATGACCATGAGTTAATAATATACTTAAAAAAAAGGAATTAAAAAAGAAAAAAGAGTTTTAATTTTCAAGTAAAAGTATGTAAAATTACAAAATGTACATCACCTCTAACATCATTTTTTATGTTTGTTTTAAATATTAAATACATTTTATAATATATATTCATGAACATGAGGCATTGTAAAGATCTATAAACTGATCAAAAAAAAGAAGGTAATACATTGCACCAGAAAAGGTAATTCTTGGTTTTAGTAGGCCAACTAAAATTATGACTTAATTCTTTTTTAAATATAAAATATTTTAATTTCATAGTTAAATAATTATTTAATGTTAACGTAATGTTAAATCTAAACATTTTCTAAACAAATGCTGAAGGATTGTAATTATGGTCCATCAAGGGCTTAGTACGATTTCTAATTTATGACGTAACTCATTTTTGCTATATAATCTGTAGTACTTTTGGTAGACCTCACTTAAATTTACTGTTTAGTGATTGAAGTGTGCTAACAGAGTATCGAGATAATAATGGTGCCAATAGAAGGGTGTGAATTACTACCATTCATACCACGGGTGATTTACAATAGCGACAGGTATGAAGATGTAGATACATACTTCGAAAGGGGATACCCTATAGAAAATACTGTCAGAACCTACTGTTCTGAGTTTGTGATAGTAGGAGTTCGGATGGCCAATTTCCCTGAGGTATTCAAATATTTTACATGTACATCGTGTTACTTTAATACGATAATACATCAATTTGAGATGAACCAGATCAACCGATTAACGTTCCATCATACACATAGGAATGAGATTTACCTATGTAACAAGTGCGGGGACTCATGCCATAGGGAGGTATGCTTCGACGACGATCCTATAACACCTGATAGTGACATAAATACAGTAATAGTAGCCACCGTAAAAAACCCATACCCGCCAGGAGTAGTGCGGATTCCGGGTACATTCCCCAAAATAGTTGATGGGTGTATATTATATGACATTTAATTTAAAAAATAGTATATTATATAACAAGGTACGATAATAAGGTACGATTAAATATTAATATTTATGCATTTTTTTAGTAAATATTGTCGCGAAGCTTAGGGCTCCAGCGGCTTGGAGGGTGGTACTCGCTTGGTTACGAAAGGCAAAGCCCAGAAAAACACAAGAAATGCTGAATAAAAGACCTTATTTATTCACTAAATGTACAAATAGGGCGGCACCTACCTTAGCATGGTTTACAAAAGTAGCACTTGTCAGCAATAACTCTTGGTGGTAACTTCCCTCTACGGCAACTTCCACCCGATGGTTACTTCAGGAACCGACTAACTAACTTTACTCAGGTTCGCCCAAGGCAAAAACCTCAAAAGTACGAATCAGCAGATAAGAAGTTGCAAAAGTTATTGCTGACAAAGCTACGTGTGCCGCTCTTCAACTTAAAATAAAAAACTCAATAATTAACAAATAATAAACTACAACTTATGGTGAATCTTCGTGTCATTTCCCCCCCGCTCATTTAATGTCCTCCGGACATTCGACAATGGCAAATGAGAAAATGAGATTACTTGGAAGGATCGAGAAGACATGAAGATTTACCATGACGCAAAAAAAAATATTGAACGAATAGAATGACCCTTAATTATAAATTGCTTATGTAAAATCGTGAGATTACATTCGTGAAATTACATTTTTTTTTTTATTATTATGTTTTATATTCTACACACACAATATCACACTTTAAAATCTTTTGACACTTAACAACTTTCATACACTTTTTTTTTGTTTTACCGCACCGTTGTTTTCCGCAAACCTTGTGATTTTCGTCCTCATTTCGCTTACTTCGCTTCTCGTATCGCCCCGGTCCTTTCGGCTTGATACTGGAATCATTTGCTCATCTTCCGTGAATTTTGATGTCGTTTTTACATCACCATTGAGTTCTTCTTGTATCGCCCCAATCATGTTGGCTTGATACTGGTCCACGATGTGATGCTGACTCTCTTGGGTTTTTTTGTTGTTACTTAGCTACCTTCCTACATCATGCTAATTTGCCCTCTCTACATGTTCCAAGGGGTTATGGTGTTTGGTGTTGGTGCTTTTCAGTGTGAGTGTGTTGTGTGCAGTAGACAATATATAAGCACATATGAAACAAAAAAAAATAAAGAATTAGCTGTAATTAACAAAAATTAAAATGAAGAAATAAATGATATTAATACAAGTAATACAAGTAATACAAGTAATACAAATACTTAATAATATATTTTTTCACTATCAATATTTTTGTGAATTATTATTTTTTTATTTAAAAAAAACATTTTATTTTAGCTGTATTAAGGCCCACATGTCCCTAAGGCAAGTAAACTTTACTTCCTCAATACAGGTCCTTTCGACACGTTTGTCTAATGTGGTGTTTAATGTTTTCTTGTTTTTTTTTTGAGTTTAGCTTATTGAAGCCTGCGTGTCCCGAAGGCTGTCATTGGTACCTGATGACTCTTCAATAAGGGTTCGATCTCGAACCATAGGGCCATTGTCCCTATCCAACGCAGTGTTTTCGTTTTCCGTTTTAATATTCACATTAATTTTTCTTCCATCGTTAAAAATTAGAACTCCTTGTCCTTTTTTAAATGTTACTTTATTATTCCTAATTTTTCTCTTATTTATAAATGGCTTGCATTTCTTATGATATATCCATAGTATTAATGCGATAAAAATAATAATAATTATTAAACTTATTAGAATTGAATGCGTAACATTAATACTTTCATCATCATTTCGATTTTTCACTTTGTTTAAAATATTTGCTAATTTTGCGCTATCTTCATTTAGTGCTTTTAAATGTTCATTCACGTTGAAATTGTTTTTATTGTTGGACATTTTGGGCCACTCTATTTTATTTTCCGACGCTAAAAACATACTTAATTCTAAATTATTAATTATACTTATTTTAGGCGTAATATCTAGATAAATGGTGCTGTTTACATCTATACTTGGTACCAAGAACACTGACGCGCTTGTACCTTTACAATTACCTGACAATTTTATTTTACCAGAACCATTTACTGTAACATCACACTTTGATAGGATACGAAGACCTGGGGGGAGATTAGAGACCAGATCGCGAGAGAGATAAGAAGCATTAAAAGAGATGTTAGTACATGTTGATACATTTTTTTAATTTATTTATTACGTTATGTTATTTACTATAATATTTTAGTAATATTTGAAACCCCGTTTTTATTTTTTAGCATGCTAGAAAAATAAGATAGCTACCAATAATACCTCTTTTAGAAGATGTTGATAGTTGCAATCAATACGCTATCCAGATTAGGTGATGAATACTCATAATATTATGTTTAAATACATTATGTTAAAATAAAGTAGATAAATATCCAATCCTTTTGTTTTCTTTAATACTTCCAAAATATTCAATTCCTTTTTAAAAGTTTATTATTATTTAACTCATTGTCATATAATTTTAGTCGTCGTCGTACTAATCCCTTGAAAGCCAACAATTACCTTTAAAATGTATTACCTGGTTTTCTTGATTACTTTATAGGTCTTAACAATGTCTCATATTCATGAGTTTAATTTTTATAAAATGTATTTAATATTTAAAACAAACATAAAACAAGTACTTATTTCGGAATAATTTTAGAGATGATTTACATTTTGTAATTTTACATACTTTTACTTGAAAAATAAAACTCTTTTTTTGTTAAAAGTACCTACACATTTCATTTAATTAATATTTTAATCTTATGTAAAATAATATATACACATCATCTACAAGATTGTGAATTTTGAAGTATAAAATTATTTATTGAACTAGATTCAGATTATCCATTCAAGATTTTTTCTTAATTTTCTGAAAATTCAAATTTCTTTTGTTTTTCTCCCAAAATTTTATTACATCATTACAAATATTACAGGAATGTCAATATCATTAATTACCTCATTACATTTCCTTGAAAATATAAATTGAAACTTACTTGAAGGTTTAGACATCATTATCAAAGGACTGTGAAACCCTCATTAAATTTAGTAAGTACCTAAAAATTTGGTTTATAATCTGTGACGTCACAAGTTTCTAAATATTTATTGCGGATTCTGGTTTTCACATTGTTAGTTGTAAAAAACTATTTACCGAAGAAGTTACTTGATTATTTTTTCTGGTACGTTGTATTTTATTGACATGGCTAACTCCTTCGAACGCAAAACAATTTCCGAACTTCTGAATCATTTCAAGATGAATCTATTAACTGATCGGATGTGGATCAAGTACACACCCTAACTCAAAAATAAATTTTGAATTTATTATTACACTCATTTGAAGCATATCTACTAAGTCAGTTATTATTATAATCAGTTAATAATAACAATAATCTCAAGAGGCACCTGGATGAAACTATTTTGTACATTTTAATTCCAAAAAACACAAACACTGGGTAGTAAAGAACTTATTTACAAATAAAAACAAATAGATATTAATTACTAACCTTTTGTATAAATTGTAAAAAAATTGGCCAACCATATTTTTTTTTAGGATAATGTGTGTTATAATGTTGACACGATATTTGTTCATATCTTTACTAAAATATTTAACAAAATTTGAATAATTATAGAATTCCATGGTTCAACAAGTTCTTTTAGTGATTTTAAACATTCGATGTTGTTTTTTCGGAAAAGAGTCATTGAATTGGTGAAGAGAATTTCCAAGCTAAACACAAATTTGATTTCTACAGGGAAAGAATTTGAATCATCTTTATTATTTATTTTTGATTCCTAATATTTATTGGTAAAAAATCAAGCTTATTTAAAAAAAAAATTAAATAATCATAGAATTCCATGGTTTAACAGGTTGTTTTAGAGATTTTAAACATTCTATGTTATTTTGAAAAGAATCGATGAATTGGTGAAGAGAATTTTGAGACTCTCTTCTCAAATATTTTAAATTTAATAAATTTTGAATGTGAGTATTAATGATTCTACGAGTATTATATTATTATATCTTTTATTAAATAATTCCCAAGCTATATTATAATTAAAGTCAGTAGTTTCTAAAGAACATATTATATTTAAAAGTTCTTCTTTTAATGAACTTCTTAAATAAAATATTTTTGACAGTTAATTTTTATTATTGTATATTATACACATGAAAGAATCAGAAAATGTTCTCCACTTTGTAAATGTTCCACTAAAGAATGATAAATTCATTTCAGGTAATTTGACATTTTCAAATTTAGTAGATTTTTTTGACTGACACTTGTATTTGAATTAGATAGAGTTAATGATGCAAATTATTAATAATATTATTAGCACTTTCTAATAATTCATAATAATCGTGTTGAAATTTTTCATATTTAGCTAAATTATTATCAGAACCTAACATACTTATTGCTTCATATTTTCTGAAAACTTATTAACTCCGACCTTTAAGTTTTCAATATCATTATTTAAGTTATTGACATTTAAATTATTTATGAAATTTGAAAATTGTTATAATTGATTTTAAAATAAAATTCGTTTTTGAATGAATAAATTAAGACTTACCTCTCCCATTACTAAATATTGTAAGAAAATTGTCTTACTTTAATTACTTCGTGAATATTTTTTAATTGATAAATTTCAAATCCTCTCAACTCCTGTCAAGATTTTTTCTTTTTTAAATAGGAAACTGGAACTCAAACTGAGAGAGACTCGATCCACTTGAAAACAACAGAAGGAATCTCCTTTTTGTAATTATTAATATTTTTTTGAAACACCAAAACTTTTCCACCAAGAAGAAAAAGTCAAACTCAATGATTTTAAGATTCGAAAGACCAAAGTATGTTAATCTTTAATTGTATTAACATTAATTTGTATTGATTTGTATTAATAATACGAATAAAATTATTGAAAATAGTGTTACTTGTAATGAAAATACTGCGTGTTATTATAATTTTATTTTAATTATGACATTGCTATAACAATTACAACATTAAAAAATTAAATAAAAATCTAGTTAACAAATAAATATTAAAATCGTAACACATAATAACACAATAAAAAAACATTTTTAAATGTGAAACCAAATATTTTCGCACATACATACTTTAGAAACATTTTGACAGAAAAATTTACTATAAAATAGTTATTTGTGTATTAAGAGCGCAAAGTTGGTGTTTCCCGATTGAAGCGCATGCTATACCAAAAATCAACGGTATCTGCGATAGAAATATTGACACGAAGATTCACCATAAGTTGTAGTTTATTATTTGTTAATTATTGAGTTTTTTATTTTAAGTTGAAGAGCGGCACACGTAGCTTTGTCAGCAATAACTTTTGCAACTTCCTATCTGCTGATTCGTACTTTTGAGGTTTTTGCCTTGGGCGAACCTGAGTAAAGTTAGTTAGTCGGTTCCTGAAGTAACCATCGGGTGGAAGTTGCCGTAGAGGGAAGTTACCACCAAGAGTTATTGCTGACAAGTGCTACTTTTGTAAACCATGCTAAGGTAGGTGCCGCCCTATTTGTACATTTAGTGAATAAATAAGGTCTTTTATTCAGCATTTCTTGTGTTTTTCTGGGCTTTGCCTTTCGTAACCAAGCGAGTACCACCCCCCAAGCCGCTGGAGCCCTAAGCTTCGCGACATTATGGTGGAGGCGCCAATTTCCCAAATTTTAGACTAAACAGTTTTAAAATCCTATTTGATATTACAAGAAATTAATGCTAATAAAGGGTCTTATTTTATCTTTTTATATTAATTAATAATCACTTTAGTAAATTAATAATTTATCATGCGGTGTGTTTAAAATAAATGAAACGTATTCAAAGAAAAAAATAGCTAGTTTTTTGTGTATAATGCCAAATAATTATAATTTAAGAAAAAGACAGAATAGCATGAGCACAGCTGATTTAATTCTAAAAGACGATTCATTTTTTCCTACCGCAAGGAGTACTAGGCTAAGACATACACCACCACCAGAAAATAAAAATAGTGATATAGAACTAGAAATTAATAAAAGTATAATGAGTACTGAAAATGATAATTCCGTTTTTGAAGATAATGCCTGTGGAGGACTCATCACCACAGACAAAAATGTTGAGGTTGCAGCACCTAACGAACATTCAAATTTTAATTTTCCAAACGTTACTAATATAACTAGCACAAAGGGGGCTATTTCAAAAAATACAACTGTTCAGCAGAACTCAATTTTGCATAAGAATTATCTAAACCCAAATGTTAACACAAATTTATTAAATAACACAATTTCAACAATAAATATAAATCAAGATCCGCTAGTACCTAAATTTACCTCACCCTCGACTTTTGATCCAAAAACTAAAGATGCTTTGACTTTTTTGCGTAATTATGAAATGGCCGCTGCTTGTAACATTTGGGACGGTAGATTAAAATTATGTTACTTTAGAAATTATTTAGAGGGTTCAGCTGATAGTTGGTTTAAAACATACGCGCGAAGACATCCACATGCAACATGGGATGACGTAATTAATGATTTCAAAGCAACTTTTATAAGTAACAGTTACATTAGAGACATTAAGCATAAATTAGAAAATATTAAACAAAACGCGAACGAAAATCTAATAGCTTTTTATTATAGAGTTCTCGATTTATGTGATGAATTAGATGCAAATATGGCCTTTTCTGACATATTTGATTACATAATTAGAGGTGCACTCCCTCATTATCAATATTTAATAGGTGTAGAGCGACCGAATTCATTAAAATCATTGCAACGGAAGGTTGAATCTATTCATGACACCGAAAGACTTATGGTTAAGGATTGCCCCACGTCAGAAAATAGTACAGAACCTAGTTTTAGTTTAAATAATATCGACCAATTAAGTAAATCTGTCGCTGAGTTAGTTATAACACAATTGGAAAAAAAAGAATTACTTAATTTCAGGAACACGAAAGGCCAAAACTACAATGAAAATTATAGAAAATCTTATAATAATAATAATTATTACCAACGTAAACCGCATTACAATAAAAGTGGGTACAAAAATTTCAATATTTCTAATCAAGGTGAATCATCAAGACAAAATGGTAATTACCAAGCACACAATTTTGCTTATCGGCCAAACCATAATTCTAATCAACATTCAAGAAATTTCGGTTTAAATGACAATCAAAATTTTATTCATCAAACAGGTAACTCAGGTCCAAATTACAACCAAAACTCTAATTACAATAAAAATAATTCAAATAATTTTAAACGAAATATAAATTCTTCAAGTCGTACAAATGACGGCCGTCCAATTTGCATGCGTTGCAAAAAACCTGGCCACTTTGCATCAGTTTGTAGAGCACCACATCCGGCTCAGTCTTCAAATTTCAATAAAAATGATACAACCCATAACAATAATTCTTATGAAACAATAATTGATCAGCAAAACAAAAGGTCACCTCATAATAATGCATTTTACACAAATACTAGGAATATGGAAAACTAGATAAGGCGGTTTTAAAGGGGTCATTAGAAACCGTCAAAGGCAAAAAATGTCACAAGACCCAATGTAATAAAAGTTGCGTAATTAAGATGATTAAAAATAGTTTAGGTTTAATTATAGTTGGGGGCTTAGTCAATAATAAGTATAAACAGTGCGTAATTGATACAGCAGCAAGAAATAATTTAATTTCAGCGGAAAGTGTGACTTATTACAAACAAATTAAGGATAGGAAATTTTTAGAAACGATAGGTCAAAATGTGCCAATATTAGGTGAAGTAGAAATTAAAATAAAATTTGGAAAATGGGAAACTAGTACTTCAGCATATGTTGTTGCAAAATTACCGAAACCATTACTCTTAGGCAAAACATTTTTAGAAGAACACGCCGCTGTTATCAATTTATTCAAGCAAGAGATCACATTACAAGTTGTTTAAAATTGTTTAAATAAATGATGTATATAAAAAAGTTTGCAAAAAAGAGGGGCCTTTGGCATTTTTTCGAGGGTAACTTAAGAATACAAGTGCGCGCCAAACGCACTATCTTTAATAACAAATATAAAAATTTTAGGGCGTATGTGTTCTCCAATTTTTTGAATAAGTTGTTCAAAATTGTTTAAATAAATGATGTATATAAAAAAGTTTGCAAAAAAGAGGGGCCTTTGGCATTTTTTCGAGGGTAACTTAAGAATACAAGTGCGCGCCAAACGCACTATCTTTAATAACAAATATAAAAATTTTAGGGCGTATGTCTTCTCCAATTTTTTGAATAAGTTGTTCAAAATTGTTTAAATAAATGATGTATATAAAAAAGTTTGCAAAAAAGAGGGGCCTTTGGCATTTTTTCGAGGGTACCTAAAGAATACAAGTGCGCGCCAAACGCACTATCTTTAATAACAAATATAAAAATTTTAGGCCGTATGTGTTCTCCAATTTTTTTAATAAGTTGTTCAGAATTGTTTAAATAAATGATGTATATAAAAAAGTTTGCAAAAAAGAGGGGCCTTTGGCATTTTTTCGAGGGTAACTTAAGAATACAAGTGCGCGCCAAACGCACTATCTTTAATAACAAATATAAAAATTTTAGGGCGTATGTGTTCTCCAATTTTTTGAATAAGTTGTTCAAAATTGTTTAAATAAATGATGTATATAAAAAGTTTGCAAAAAAGAGGGGCCTTTGGCATTTTTTCGAGGGTAACTAAAGAATACAAGTGCGCGCCAAACGCACTATCTTTAATAACAAATATAAAAATTTTAGGCCGTATGTGTTCTCCAATTTTTTTAATAAGTTGTTCAGAATTGTTTAAATAAATGATGTATATAAAAAAGTTTGCAAAAAAGAGGGGCCTTTGGCATTTTTTCGAGGGTAACTAAAGAATACAAGTGCGCGCCAAACACACTATCTTTAATAACAAATATAAAAATTTTAGGCCGTATGTGTTCTCCAATTTTTTTAATAAGTTGTTTAAAATTGTTTAAATAAATGATGTATATAAAAAAGTTTGCAAAAAAGAGGGGCCTTTGGCATTTTTTCGAGGGTAACTTAAGAATACAAGTGCGCGCCAAACGCACTATCTTTAATAACAAATATAAAAATTTTAGGCCGTATGTGTTCTCCAATTTTTTTAATAAGTTATTCGAAATTGTTCAAATAAATGATGTAAACAAGAAATTTTGCTAAAAAGAGGGGCCTTTGGACTTTTATTATGCGGATAACTTTAGAATAGTAGGGCGCGCCATGCGCATTGTAAATAATTGCTATTTAATAATTTACAAAAATTATTCGCCCAATAATTTTTCAATATTTTATTTAAAATAACTTAAACTAATGATATAAATAATAAAATTTGCAAATAAGGTATTTTTTTGCTTTTTATTAGAGTATGTTATTGTCGTTGAGCGCGCTGAAATCGCCGTCTTCAAATCGAATTTAAAAAATAATTAGGCATATGTGTTCTCCAAATTTTTGCTATTTGTTAAAAAATGTTGCCAGCTATAGTCTACAAGAAAAAAAAATATAAAAAACAGTGGCCTTACCCTTATTTTGATAATATTGTTGTTTTGGGGGTAGTTTTCACCCCCAATTAGGGAGGAAAACGTTTGTTTTTGCATTTTTCCTTCTTATTAAGCTTAGAGGGTTATAATTCAAGAAAAAAAATTCATAAAAACCTTATATTTACGAAAAAAAAATTATTGCTGGAATCTATTGCTAGTTTCACACAAGTTAGACCTGATGGGTCTGTCTTGTTATATTTTTTAAATTTGCTACTTGTTTGGAAATAACTATAAACCCAGTATAAAGAATAACTTCACCGCAGTGACAGTGGTCCAGTCTACGTTTTCAGAACGTCCTTCTGTTACTTTACTGTATGATTGATTCCACCGATTTACGATTCGGCCAATCTACGGTTCGGCCAATTCACGTTTCGGCTATTTCACTTTCGGCTACTTCACTTTCGGCTATTTCACTTTCGGCTATTTCACTTTCGGCTATTTCACTTTCGGCTATTTCACTTTAGGCAATTTCACTTTCGGCTACTTCACTTTAGCTATTTCACTTTCGGCTATTTCACTTTCGGCAATTTCACTTTCGGCTATTCTACGTTCGGCTACTTTACGGTTTTTGATTCGGTCAATCTACGTTTCGGCCAATTCACGTTTCGGCTAAACTACGGTTCGGCTATTTCACTTTCGGCTACTTTACGGTTTTTGATTCGGCCAATCTACGTTTCGGCCAATTCACGTTTCGGCTAAACTACGGTTCGGCTATTTCACTTTCGGCTACTTTACAGTTCGGCTATTTCACTTTCGGCTATTTCACTTTTCGGCTATTTCACTTTCGGCTACTTTACAGGGCACCGACATACCTTTCGGTAAACACTAACCACGAATCAAAATATAAACAGAAACAGAACGTCTTGCGATCTTACGTCTTCGACTATTCGTCACCATTGCCTTATGCACACTGAGCCGCTAGCTAACGTTGTGCGCAAACATCCTTAAAATACCATGTCGCCATCGACCGGTCGATCGTGATCGGCTGGTTGGGCACCCCTGGCTTAGAATATACCAGCCATGGTGCATATTAATCCAACCAAGCATAATTTAATTTTCTTTTCAAATGGCTTGCATCAGATTTAAATTCGTAATTTTTTGGCGGAACCCAGGGATTTTTTAACAACTCCTTCTTTTTCTCAACTGAAAGCAGCGTATTTAGACCAACATAACGACCCAGATCGTTTTCATGGCAGCCATCATTCATTGTAATTTCCGGATTGACTGCGACTGCCCTCGCTTGTTCACATGTTGATGGAGAAGAATCGACTGGACTAGCTATATTCACAGGTGCTGTTTGAGAATTTGATGGTTGCCCGGTGTCACCTTTAGATGATTGTGACTCATCTCTAGTTTTAGCATGGCCATCATCACTACCGCTGCTACTGTCTCTACCCTTTTTTTCTCTTAAGAGTAGCAATCCCTAAATAATATACACAAAATTCACTTCCAGTTTCCAGATTTATAATATTCATAAGAGACGAAAGAGAGACATACATGACTTAAAAAATATAGAAGAGAATTTTTATTTGTAACTTGTAACCCCAATCCACAATAAAAACCGCAAGTAAAATAGATGTAATGTAATAATATAACTAAACTTACCATTTTGAAAAAAATTCCTGAAATCCATTTAATGCTGATACTAAATAATACAACTACACAACGCACTCATCACTTCACGCTTGAATTGACTCGGAAACCTACAAAACATAGATCTACAAAACTTCGAACGTATGCAAGATAATTTCGGCTGGGAATCTCGGCGAATTTATAGTGCTAGAGTACGGCTAGCTACGCCTGAACGAGTTAATCGACCAATCTAATTTAAAATTAAATGAGCCATAATTGGAGTGGGGGGGGGTGCTAGCAGCTGCCCCTGCCTGGGTACGCCCCGAGGTACGCCCTTGAAGGACACTTATATCTTCCGCTGACAAGCCGACGCACTCCTCATGATACCACTTGCCGCATTTAGAACATTGCCTCATATCAGCCACTTCTACCTTTGACGTTGGAGACGTATTTTTTATTTTCTTCTCTTCCTTGTTTTTGTCAAACAGGACTTTGGTGACTGGAGTTCCCTTGTAATTTATAGCTTTTCTTACTATTGGTGTTTTATCAGTATTTCTGACCGGTGTAGGCACAAGCTGCTGAAATGCTTTTCTTTTTAATTGGTGTGTCTCACTTCATTGCAATTACCACTTTTATCTAAATGTCCGGCGATGGTGGTGGACACATCCGTAGTACTATTTTGTTTAAGACCCGTCACTACCAAACATTTCGCATAAATTATTGAACATCATTCTACAATAAGGCCGGCTGCACACCGCAACTGACAAAACAGCCAGAGACAAAACGTCTCGAGGCAAAAGGTCGGCAGACAGAAATATTTGTCAGAAGCTGTCGTAAGACAAGTTTGTCGCGAGACATAATTTCTGACTATAATTGTCGCGGGACATCTAGAACAAAAATAAAATTCTTTGCAGTATGGAACGCATTGTTCCTGTTGTGCTATATTATCATTTGTTTTTATTAAAATAAAAGACTTGTCGCAACATGTTGCATCCGACGCGACACGACGGTTGCAAACAGTCTCAAGTTGTCACATGCTGTCGAGCGTGACTGTATACAAGTAAAAAAATAATACTTACCTAAAAATATGAACGGGAAACACTGAATAAAACAGAGCTATTCTTTAAACACTGCACCTTTTTCGTTGATAACCTGCCGGCAACTCCCCCGTGTTTGCTTGAAAAATGCGATCGCTACTAGACTCGATAAATAAAAACAAGTAAAACGTCTACGAAATATCCTAGTTTTGGGTGGGATAGCACAAGCGTTCGTTTCATACATTTTATATGCCTTCGAATCTGATAAACGGAAATCCCTACGTAGCATGCGGATTTTTTTCTTCAAAAATAAAAATAAGGTGCACTCTCGACTCACGACTGACTAAAATTTTAAAATTTTTTTCTTTCGTCTTTAATAAAAGTAATTTATTCTATATTTATTTTTCTAAAAAACTTAAAAAAAATCTACTGGGGAGGGTGCGAACCCCCCGATCCGTCCCTGCATAATGTCGCGTTTCGGTAACAATTAAGTTAACCAGGGTAGACTAGTGCAGATGAGGTTAACAAATAAAACAATTTAATTTGCTACAAACACAATCAATGATTTATTCACTTTAAATTATGGAAGACTTGCTTCCTTTGAATGACAAAATACAACTGCCGTTTTGAGTATCCGGCCAAAGACATTACAAAAAATTAACATCATCAATTTCAAAATGAGGTTGCTGAATAGATGGAATTGCAACATGTAAAAGTTTATTGATTGATTGACTTAGCAAAATTTATGAAAACTGAAATAAGTAAAAATTGAATTGAAAGCAAATTTAATCGAGTTTAAGTATTTAATTTAATTTAATGCAAATTTAAATAAATGTAATTAATTTTAAATAATATTATAAAAATGTTGACTTTACAACACCTTCCCCCTAAGAATGAAATTTATAACTGGGGTTAGAAATTTCTGAAGTTTTTAAATTTGGATCAGGAGAAAACTGTTGCATTTCCATTTCTACATTAGATTGTTTGGTTGTACATTTTTTATTTTTATTTCTAATTCTATACATTACGATACATAAAATAACAAGTACTAACAGAATAAAATAAATTATATAATAATGAAGTGATTTGAAATTGTTGTCCGATTGTAAGTTGTTCATTTTATTTTGCAAGGCCTTTAATGAAGCTACTTTATAACTAAAATCTTTAAATGAAGTAGAAATTTCATAATGTTCATTATCAGCTGTCAATTCTGGTAATAACTGTAAGCTTACATTTGATTTTAGAATATCTTTTAAAAGTTCTATTGGGGGAATAAAATCCATGAAAATGGAAGTGTTCCCAATATTTCGGTTATTGGTTTCTAGACTTATAAATTTAGAACTAGCTTTACATCCAGGAGACAACTTTAAAAGGCCAGTATCATTTAAAACAAAGTTTGATTGAACATTTTTACAAACTAAATTTAGTAATTTTTGATTTGGGCAAGCAAATAACCAAGTATTGACAGAATTAAGTTTAATAAAAACAGGATTCGATAATTTTATTAAGCGTTTATCACAAAAATTTGGAATTATTTTGCCATTAATAAACATTACAGCTACACAACTAGAGGAATACTGTGTAAAATAGATAGGTTTTCTGTTTTCACAAAGGTATTTATGATTTACTGACATACACTTAAAAATATCCTCGTTTGTTAAAGCAAAATGATAGTGTTGGCTGCTGTCGATGGCTATGTAGGTAGTATCTGGTACTATAAAACTAAAAATTGAATTTTCTAATTTTGTTGGTAAACTGTAAATCTTATACAAACTATAACTAGATATACTGACTAAAGGTACATTTATTTGAAAATTAAGTCTATCACTATAAAAATAAGCGCTCACTGTAATCACTTTAAACAGATCGTTGGCGTATTCACTAGTTAACCGGCACGGAAAACTTAAGTCTTTTGGTAAATACTGCTGTATTGTCAATAACTGATCCATTAAACTGCTTGGGTTAATAATATAAGGGTGTACAATTCCATGTAACGCGTTAGTTAAAATTTCGATTAGGTTACCTTGATATATCGAAAATTCATTTATTAATGAATCAAAAGTTAAAAAGTTATCTTCTAAATTTAGAAAAAAACCAATATCGATTGTATTATTATTAATGGATTTAATAATGTCATTTATATAAACAGAAATATTGTTAAGTTTAGTTTCCATAGATTTATAGCAATTATAATCATTTATGAATGTTGCGTTCATTTCTTGTAAGGTGTTTTCAAATATGCTTACTTGTTCGTTAGCTAAATTGATAAAATGATCTTGATTGCTTCTTAACATTTTTAAGTTTTGATCATAATATTCCGCGTCTTCATCATCCAAAGTTCCAAAAAGTGTTTTACTTACACGACCAACAATGTTTAAAATTCCTCTTTTCTGTCGTACTATATTTGCTTTAGATAAGGACTTTAAGAGTAGATTATCTTGATTTATTTTATTCAAACGTAATTTAATTAGATCGGTTTTTAACGAACACGCCTTTTCGAACTTTTGATGAAGTTGGGTGCAAATATTTTTGGTATCGGAGGCACTTCTTAAAATTGATGAATGTAGGTTATGATACGTTGTCAAATTTATGTGCGTAAGAAGGTTCCAGTGGTTTTTCGATATTTGTAGTGGGCTTATGAATTCATAATACAATCCTGCTCCATTAGCAATGGGTGTAATATCGAAATTTTGGGCAGTACCATGGGTAATTCCATTTATGAACAAAAGCGTTAGCAAGGTCAACATATTTGTTGTCTCTGAAACAGTGGAAAAGTTACGATGATTGAAAGAAATATTTGTTTTGTTTAATTAAATAATTTTAGTCTATTTATATGAACCTTTACTCTCTTTTTGCCAATAAGAATGGTGACATTAGTTTCACTATTCAACTGGACAACTTCATAGGGTCCGTTAAATAATGGTTGTAATTTTTGGCCTCGAGTTTTCATTTCGTTCTTTAATAATACTTTATCACCTATCGCAAGGCTTAATGGATTTACAGATTTATCAAAATTAATTTTGGATTTTTGTTTACTCTCTAAAATATTTTGTTTTGCTATTTCATGACAATGTTGTAATCTTGCCTTTAATTCATTATTATAATCTTCATAAATGTAGCATATTTCTGGAGGGCCTTTTAGGGCTGTTGGAAGCTCAGCTGTTCTGCCAAAGAGTAGTTCAAATGGAGTGAACTTTGTGGAAGAATGAATCGAAGTGTTATAGGTAAACATGGAATAGGGTAACCAAAGATCCCAATTATTTTGGTCCTTTTGAGAAAAGTTTCGTAAATACTCGGATATGTTTCTATGCGATCGTTCTAAACTTCCATTGGACTGTGGCCTAAAAGCACAAGTTTGTAATTTTGTGATTCCAAGAATCTTACAAGTCTGTTTAAAAAGATCACTTAGAAAATTTGTGCCTTGGTCGGTAAGGAGATTTTTAGGAGTACCAAATTTGCATATAATATGTTGCACAAATTTTTCGGCGACCGTGGAAGCTTCTTGATTTGGCAAGGCGATAGCTTCGCCAAATTTTGTTAGATCGTCTTCAAATGTCAATATGTACTTATTATGAGAATCAGTAACTGGTAATGGTCCTACTATGTCAAGAAATACCTTTTCAAAAGGTCGAGAGGCAGTAGTTGTGATAGTAAGAGGCATTTTAGTATGTTTGCTGGATTTATTTACTTGACATAAGTTGCAGGCTTTAATATATGTCTTGATTGATTTGAACATGTTTGGCCATGAATATTTTTGTCTAATTTTGTTGAATGTTTTATTTATACCCAAATGTCCTCCTAAGGGTGTATCATGAAATTCCCTTAGAATATTCTGAATTTCATCTTCTGAGCTGATTTCAATGACTTCATCATGGTAAAGTTTTAATTTAATTTTTGTATTATGAAATATGTACATTAGCATTAGTCGTATTTTTGAAATTTTAAAATTTTTAAAAGGGTTTGACTTGGTGAAATTTGGAATACTTATTTTAAAAATGTCAGATTTTTCACAAAATTCACGTACTTATATAAGGCTGTTAAATATATTTTCTTCTGTGATCGATTTGTTGATTTCATTAAGCACAATGAAAATGTACGTTAATTTGTTGTGAATTATTTTGATTGGCTTAAAAGGTAACAGTGTATTACCACTTAGTAAGTTTAACAATGAAGTATCTAATTGGTCCTTTAGAAATAGGAGATTTTCGTCAATTAAATATAATCTGGGGATATCTGAAGGTGAAGCTATTATGTTTTGATTAGATTCGGTTACGTTGTTGTTGAAAATTTTCTTAGATTCTAGGGCATTTAGGAAGGATGGGTAATCCAGAGATGGTATGTCTTGGATTGGAAACATTCTGCTAAGGGCGTCGGCATTTGTGTTAAGTTTGCCAGATTTGTGGACAATTTTATAGTCATATTCCTCAAGTTTGAGGCGAAATTTCATAAGACGACTACCTGGATCCTTAACAGAAAATAACCAAATAAGGGGTTTATGGTCAGTTACTATAGTAAAAGTTCTGCCATATAGATAGGGACGAAAATGCTTAACACTCCAACAAATGGCTAATAACTCTTTCTCTATCGTACTGTAATTGATTTCCGCCTTATTAAGAGTTCTAGATGCGAAGGAAATTGGAAGATCTTCACCAATACAACCTTGACTTAGAATACTACCAATAGCAAAATTGGAAGCGTCACAAGTTAAAATAAATTCTTTAGAGAAATCAGGATACTGTAAGAGTGGTGGATGACTTAGCAAATGTTTTAGCTTTTCGAATGAAATAATGCATTCAGCTGAAAAAATAAATCGTGCATCCTTCTTTAATAATGCAGTTAAAGGTTGAGATATTTTGGCAAAATCCTTGATATATCTTCGATAATATCCTGCTAATCCAAGAAATGATTTAATCTCTTTACCTGATTTAGGAATGGAAAATTTATTGATTGCAATTATTTTCTCAGGATCGGGAAAAATTCCTGTATCAGTTATTTTATGTCCTAAATATGTCAATTCAGGTCTTAAGAATTCACATTTTTCGGGTTGCAGCTTTAGGTTATACTTTCTTAGACGCTCAAAAATGTCAATAAGTTTGGAATTATGTTCGTCCAAAGTTGATCCGTAAACAATAATATCATCGAGATAAACAAAGCATTTGATCCCATTTAAACCCGTTAAAACTGAGTTCATCATTCTTTGGAAAGTGGCTGGAGCCCCCTTGAGCCCAAACGGCATTCTCTCATATTCAAAATGACCTTGAGATGTACTAAAAGCAGTTTTGTGTTTATCTGAGGGATCCATTGGAACTTGATGATAACCAGAAGCAAGATCAAGAGAACTGAAAAATTTCGAGTGTCCAAGTTGATCCAAAATTTCAGTTATGTTAGGAAGAGGATGTGCATCGCCGACAGATTTATCATTGAGTTTTCTAAAATCCACGACAACACGCCAACGTTTGTTACCATGTATGTCGGGTTTCTTGGGAACAACCAGAAGAGGAGAATTATATGGCGATTCACTTGGAGAAATGATATTTTCTGTAAGCATTTTGTCAACTTGTTTATTAACTTCGGATGCTTGATGAAAAGGAAGTCGATACGGACGAGTATTTGTTGGTACATCGTCCAATGTTCGTATCTTATGTGTAGCAGCAGATGTGTAACTAAGTACGTCACCCTCGAGAAAGAAAAGATCATTGTAGGATTTGCATATTTGTAAGATGGCATCTTTCTGTTCAGGTAACATGTGTTCGGTTCTTAAGGACATTTCTAATTTTTCAAAACGAGTTAATGAAGTAGGATTTTCAGTAATGTTTAGGATGTCAAAGCAAGACATATTTTCAAATTGTAAATTAGGATTATATAATGTTACTTGATTTTCATTTGTGTTTATTAAAGAAACAGTGCAGTGACCGTTTAAAGGCTCTACGATGCAATTGCTGACGTAGACTCCGGGTTGGATTTCTTGAGATAAACAAAGTAATGGTTGGGAAAGGTTAGTTTTTACGTGGTGGTATGATTCGCTTCTAGGAGCTAATATAATATGATTATTAGAAGATGTTAAGGGTAAAGACGTAATTCCGTCATTGTACTTAAATGAGAGTGTATTATTTTCATAGTCGATTTGAACCTTGTATCGTAAGAAAAAATCCTTACCAAGAATTCCATCGTAAACTACTGGAAAATCATCGCTCACTAAGTGGAAAGGATGGGTTGTTACAAAATTATTTAATTTAATTTCTCCATAACAAACACCATAAGTAGGAATTAAATGATCAGATATACCCTTTAAATTGGATTTAAGATTTGTGTCGCAGATCGTATCATCTAGGACTAAAGATTTTTTTAGAATTGAAATTTGACTCCCTGTGTCAACAAGAAATAATGCGTTAGGTTTTTTTGTTAAAGATAAAGGAATATTTACACAATCGAAAATTGTAGACGCATTCATTATGATATTAAAAATAGGAATAGGAGGATTTTCATTATTTGAAGGACTAGAGTCCATTTTGGAAGATTGAATGTCAAGATTGTTGGTAGGATTGTTTAAAAGAAGATTATCATTGTCATGATCAGAATCGTTACAATTAAGTGAAGGAGATTTTTTTGTAAAAGATTTAGAGTTATTTTGCAAGTTAGGCTGAAATAAAGTGTTATTAAAGACATGAGTATTTGATGCGCTTATGACTGGGATACGCGAGCCTCGTAGTTTCGTGACGGGCCCGCGGCATTGTCGTTTCCCGTATTTGAAGAATTTGCTGTAGTTGCAATGTTGCGTTTAAATTCATCGGCACGCTTCTTTTTAAAACAATTTTTAATATGGTGACCTTCCTTTTTGCAATATGCACAAATTAAATTAGCAACAAAAACTTCGGATTTTATTTCGCGTTTTGGAATAATTGGAAGATTTGTATGAATTTTGTTTGATTTATTATAGCATTCAGATTCAAGATGACCCTTTTTATGACAAAAGTTGCAAAATTTTGAGGTAATTGATGAAGAAAATTTTTGATTTTTATTTGAAAAATTGCTGTATTTGCTATTATTCGCAATTGTTCGTTCTTCCTCAACGGCGGCCTCAATTGCCTCCGTAAGCGTTTTGAATCTAGATGCTTTAACAACAATTTTTATAGGATAAATTAAACCTTCAACGAAAGCTTGAAAAGCAGATTTAGAATTGATTTTATTAATAATTTCGGCAGCTTCCTCACCCTCTGTGGCAATGCAAGCATCATTCAAATCTGATAATAATTTTTCTATTTTGTTTCCAAATTGTCTAACAGTTTCATTTTGACTTTGTCGTGATTTAATTAATTCAATTTGTAATTGAGCAATTGACCGTGATTCTAAATACTGTTCTTGCAAAAATTTCTTTAACGCTTCCCAATGTGGGAATTGTTTATGTTTGATTAAATTATAAGCAGGGCCTGATAGTTTTGATTTTATTATATTAACTAACATGGCAGAGTCAGCAGGTTGTGAAAGATCATTATTGACAATATCGCAACAGGAAATAAATTTATGAAACTCCGATCTGTCGCCTTTAAAATCCGGATGATTTTTAAGACAGTGTCAATATTTAACTTAGGCATGGTTGGTTCAATATTCTGTAGTTGTTCCTGTTGAGGGTTATCGCCTTCTTCTTCTTCAAGTGGAGCAGTAACGTTTTCGTGGTTAGCACCTCCTCGTGTGATTGGTGCCATAAAATAATAAATTTCTGACTTACTTTTGATTGAAGATGGCTGATGACTTTGGATGGATTGACTGTTGATGATGTGCTCCCTCTGGGCTCGGGCTACGTTGAGTTGTGGAACGTAGTGCAGCAAATGTTGAAGATGTTTGATTTTGGTTAACCTGGTGATCCTGTGGGTCTCCCTTTATCTTTGGACACTAGTCTTGCGACGATGATGTACACCACTATTACTGCGGCTTGGTACAACAAATACACCCCACACCTGACACCAAAATTATGTCGCGTTTCGGTAACAATTAAGTTAACCAGGGTAGACTAGTGCAGATGAGGTTAACAAATAAAACAATTTAATTTGCTACAAACACAATCAATGATTTATTCACTTTAAATTATGGAAGACTTGCTTCCTTTGAATGACAAAATACAACTGCCGTTTTGAGTATCCGGCCAAAGACATTACAAAAAATTAACATCATCAATTTCAAAATGAGGTTGCTGAATAGATGGAATTGCAACATGTAAAAGTTTATTGATTGATTGACTTAGCAAAATTTATGAAAACTGAAATAAGTAAAAATTGAATTGAAAGCAAATTTAATCGAGTTTAAGTATTTAATTTAATGCAAATTTAAATAAATGTAATTAATTTTAAATAATATTATAAAAATGTTGACTTTACAACAATAAGTATACATAATGCAAAATATGCCTGTAATTCATCAATGGCCACTGGAAACCATTCTTCGCCCACTTTAGATTTTTTCTGAGTTGTAGTGTGTGTTGCATATCTGTTGGTTTCCCTAACTATCATTTCAAAGAAATCATCACCAAGTATTTGTCTCAATACCGCAAGAGTTGTAGGATTTGCAGTAAGTCTACGCAAAGTAACAGCGTTGATGTCGGGAACTGCCGTAAATATTTTTGTATTAGGTATATTTTCCTTTTCTTCCCAATTCCATTCATCTATTGACGAATCTGAATCTTCGCTGCAAGATATCGGCTTCGCTCGCTTACCAACATTTCCGAGTATTGAAGTTCTGCTGCTCGAATCGCTTGAATCATCAAAATCGGGAAGGTTTTAATTTTCGCTCAAATAATCTCCTTCACTCTCCACATTACTTTCGGTCAATATATTATAAGCACTCATAGGGACGGATAACTAGGATAGGCACAAATCAAATAATTAATAATTATATTAATTAAATTAAATCTAATAACTAATCTCAAAATTTGTTTAACTGACGCGATTTTGCGGACGTCTGTGACACGTCAAAATTTATTTTGACGCTAGAAACAAAATACGTGTCACAGACGTCTTGGTATGTCAAAGGGCTTAATTTTTCAAATGAAACTTGAGCTGATTCATTCCGGGAATATTTTGCAATCTTTTAATTTAGCGAGGTTACAGGTTTAGCAAGTTCAACAAAATTTTTTATACATTTTCTATAAAATCCAATGAATCCTAGGAAAGTCCTTACGGCGGTAACTGATTTTGGAATTGGTTATTCTTGAATAATTTTGATTTTATGAGGGTCGGGCTTAACTCCGTCTTTACCCACAATATGGCCTATATACTCAATTTCGGTTTGTACAATTTTACATTTTCTAAAATTAAAGGTTAAATCAGCGGCTTCTATTTTGTCAAATATTTCTTTTAAACTAAAAATGTGTTCACCTATATTTTCGGAACTAAAACAAATGATATCATCTAAATAAACAAAGCAAGTTTTCCCATTAAATTTTTATAAGATTCAATTTAAAAGACGTTGCCAAGTCGATGGACTATTGGCTAAACCAAAAGGCATTCTATTGCATTCAAAATGTCCTCAAGGAACTGAAAAAACAGTTTTTTCAATGTCCTCCGGGTGGACCGGAACTTGCCAATACCCTTTATTCACCTAACTTATCCAAGATTTCTCGGATTTGTGGTATGGGAAAGTAATCTCTTTGCGTAATTTTATTAACATTCCTGAAATCAATACAAAAACGATAGATGTTCCATCCGGATTTTTGCGTTCTAATAAGATAGCAGGACTCTACCAAGGACTATCAGAATGTCTTATGACCTCGTCTTTTAGCATTTTATTAATTTTCTCTTTCTTTAAATTAACCTTACTATACGGAATACGGTAAGGAGGTTTCGAAATAGGTGGATGATTACAAGTATCTATTTTATGATTAACTAGTCTGGTTTTCCCTAAATTGGGTTTTCCTTCTAAACTAAAGATCGCTTGATAGTTCTCTAAAAATTCATTTACCTTTGCGTTATCTGTAGGAGTAAGATATTGAACTACTAATTCTAGATCAGGGGTGGGCAACTTTTTCGGTGAGCGGGCCGAATAAAAATTTCCAATCATGACGCGGGCCGTATTAAAGTGAACGAGTTATGTAATTATTAATGTATTTAAAAAATTCCAAAAACAAAATTTAGTGACCTAATTAGGAATTGATTAAAGGTGGTATAAATAAGAACTTAAATTTGAAATAAACATTTTTATTATCATGGTAATACAGAAATTTAATGTGAAGGATTGAATTTGGTATGCTCCTGATTTATTATATCATCAAAATTGGGATTCATTTAGTAGAACTGCTCCTAAATTTTCATCCGTTATTCGTGATCTGATTTTGTTCTTTGTATTTTTCATTAAAGAAAATGTAGTTTCGCATATGTATGTCAATCCAAAGAACGCTAAATATATCTGTGCATCCAGAATATTTCTAAACATTTTTGGATTTAAAGAGGCATTAAAGTCCGTTATTGTTTTCTCAGCAAATTGATTCTTCAATATTAAATTTGATTGTAAATTTATCAGTTCCAACTGGACACAAGAAGGTGCATCATTGACATTAAAAGTAAATGGTAGGCTTAGTAAAGATAGATCTTGAGAAATTTTATGAAAATCGTCAAATCTTCTTACAAATTCATTATATAAGTCACTTACTATTGCTTCATATTTTTTAAAATCGGCTCTTCAATTTTTTTCTCTTTTTTGCAAGATTGGAAAGTAAGATAACTGTTCACTTTGAAAATGTTGTACAAATAACTTTAATTTTCTCGTAAACGACGTAACATTTGTATACATATTATAAATAAATATACCTTTCCTTAGTAATAATAAGTTTAATTCATTTAGATACGATAACATATCAACGGAGAAGAAAAAGTGGTTCAGCCATTGTTCATCTTTTAATTCCTAAAATTCATTAAGTTTGTCTTTAACATTTAAGAAGTTAACAATTTCATCCAACAAATCATGAAATCGTCTTAACATTTTTGCAAGACTAAGCCATCTTATGTCCGTATGGTATGGAATATCAGTACATTCACAGTCACATTCAATTTTTTTTTAAATGTTATGAATTGCCGGTCGTTTAAAGATCTTCCACGAATAAAATTAGCTAGTTTCGTTACTACCGATATAACATGCTTTAGCTTTAGAACTCTTTTGCAAAGAATTTCTTGATGAATTATACAATGCAAGAAGATAATTTCTTTTCCTGGAATACGCTTTATTTCGTCGCTTATTCTCTTCCATAATACAATGTTTTTTCCTGTCATGTTGACAATTTTATCCCACTTTATATTATGTTTTTGCAAAGCTTGTTGAAGAGCTATAGAAAAATCTTCGCCAGTAGTTGTGTCTTTTATTGGACATGCAGAAAGTAATTCCTACGTAATTTCGAATCTATTATTTACACCTCCAATAAAGATTAAAAGTTGACTCGGGTCGGTAATGTCACATGACTCATCTAAAGCCAGTGCAAGATAAGTACAATCTTCCAGTTTTAATTTTAATTGATCATATATATTACTTGAAATATTATCAATTCGCCTCACAAGAGTTCTTTGCGACAGACAAATTTTTTCAAACGTTTGTTTTTTGTCCGGGCATATCAAGTTAGCAATATCTATCAAGCATTCCTTCACAAATTCCCCGTCAGAAAATGACTTACATTGTTTTGCAACCTTATGTGAAACAATGTAACTAGCTTTTGTTAGAACTCTATCTAAATTTGACAAAATTTTCAAAGTATTTTGTTGTCTAAGCAATCCGCTATTTAATTATTCTGCTTCAATTTTCATTCGTTCCGGTGAAAATTGCTTATATTTGTCGTAATGTTTTGTTCAAAAATGTCTTTTTAAATTATATTCTTTAAAAACGGAAATAGTATAGTTACAAACCAAACAAACAGCTTTATCGTCTATATTTGCAATTAAATAGGTACTTATGTGTCCAGTAATCATGGACGCCGGCAGAGTGGGTCAAGGCGGTGCACTTGCACCACCTTTTAATTCGAAAAATAATGCAAAATTTAAACTAATTTAGTATAAAAATAAAAACTCAAACAAAAGAAATTCTTACAAATAAATAAACCAGGTAGTAGGCATTAGGACCAGAAAATAAAAACTTATAGTTTATTCAGCGACTAGTTTCGACAAAACATTTTGTCTTTATCAAGCTAAAATAACGCATACAATAATTAGTCTAGACAATAAAACAATTGTGTACATTAATGATAAATGGTCTATATACAAAATAATAATTGTTGTTGAACATTAGAAATTAAAAAATTAATACCTTTAGAATTGGTTATAAGTTTTTGTTAATTAGGTGATAGCACAATAGCCACATATATTTAACCTTTATGATTTTATTTGACAAATTATTACAAACAAAATTGGAATTGGAAGATGTTTTCACCATTGGATACAACGTTACACTGAGCGTATTTTAATTTTATTAAATAAATTTTAATAAATTGTTTGAAATCTTTAAAGATCGTATTTTCAAATTACCATATGCAACTTTATCAACTTTAATCTGTATTTAGCGTTATCACATTCTAAATTATTAATTACACTTACTTATCCGAACTGTATCCCAATATTAAACCCTGTTCACAATCATATCTCTCCTACTAATAAACCTTATTTCTAATAACATCGCTTATTGCTACTTTACATACGCTTTACTTAAAATTAAATTATGGTATATGTCATTCAACCCTTCCGTTTCATTTTTAATATTAACATTATTTCGTTCTTTCTTAATTTGTATTGTTTCGCTTATTAGTCTTTTACTTAGGATTGGTTCACAATCAAGGATTGATACTCTGTCAAAATCGAACTCATGTTTTTTTTGAAAATGCATGTAATGCTAGTCCTGTTTTATTCGACTTATCTTTATGTTTAGGATTGTAATCATACTCATGTTGCTTCATTCTTTTTTTTAACAATTGTCCTGTCTGACCAATATAACATGAGTTACAATTCGAACAGGGTACCTTATATACCAGCCCTGACTTCATACCAATATCATCTTTATCTTTCAGTTTAGTATGAACATTGCCTATTTTTTTAAAAGTGTACAATCCAAAATTGATGTTGATGTTCTCTTTCTTAATTATATCCCCAATCTTATCAGTTAAACCTGGAATATATAAAAACTTGAAGTAAATGTTATTAGTTCTTTGTGTGCTATCTGTGATAAGGAAATTGTTCGTTTTTTGCTTAAAGCAAAATTTTATCTTTTTCTTCTACAACTAAATATTCTATTGAGAAATTCGAATTTGGTTTTTGATATAATATTGTGGCTCTACCTGAATAAGCTATATCATATTTACTACAATTATCATCCTCCTGAATTGTCCAAACTGACCATTTTATGAATGTTTGTCAGGACGCTGTCTTTGATAAATGAACTGTGAGAAAACATACCGCACCTTGATATTATCCTTGTGATGCTGATGAGGATAGTAGCTAACCAGATCATTGCTCGGATTCTACTTTCTATAATATAATAATGATTAATATTCTACACTTAAATTACTAAGCACTCTAGTTATCTATAAATATTTAGCTGTTTATTTCTAATAAGCGCAATAAGCGATCCCTATGTATAGTGAGAAAGAAAAAAAATATTCTAAGTTAAAAATAGGATGGTTTTTAATTTTTAAACGATTTTGCGAAAGATCCAAGGTTGGTCTGGTATGGGGCCACGACTTCGTGTTTGGTACCTTGCAACTGCTTGGTCCACTCTTTCTTCCAGATTGTTCTCTTGTTGTTCTACCACTTCTTGAACTGCTCCTGTAAGTATTGCTCCTGGTGGTACAACTTCTGGTAGTATTATTTGAGGTGGTACTACTTCTGGTAGTTCAAAGGGTGGTGGTGCCGCTCCTGACAGGACTCTGGGTTCTATGATTAGGAAATCATCATATGAGTCTACCCATGGTTCGTTCTCCATCGTAATCCAAAATAAGGTTTAAGTTGATCAACATGTACTCTGTGTGTTGATTTACCATATAATTCTTTTATCAAGTAGTTTGTTGGTCCTCTATTTTCTTGGATTCTATAAGGGCCTGACCATTTCGGTTGAAATTTGTATGATATGCCTTTAGATATGTTGTGACATCTTAGATATACTTTTTCACCGACATTGTAGTTTTTAGTATTTGCTTTCTTGTTACATCTCGTTCTCCTGGTTTCCGCGCTCCTATTAATTACTTCTCTGGCTTTTTGATGTACCATACCCATTCTAGTCATCATTTCTGCTACATAGTTCTCGTCTATATCATACCTTAGCGTTATTGGTTTGATCAATGAATGGAATGGTAGTTCCATGTCACGTAAGTGCATCAAAAAGAATGGTGTTTCGCCTGTTTATTTGATATTGTTCCTCATCGCCATACAGACAAAGGGTATCATTTCATCCCAACTATCATTTTGTTTATTCACATAATGTGAGATCATTGTCTTGAGTGTCTTGTGCATTCTTTCGATTACACCGTTGGAACATGGGTGCCAGGGTGTTGTTTGTATCTTCTTGATTCCTAAATAATTACACATTTCTTTGAACATTCTAGATACGAATTGCGTTCCGCAATCAAAAAGGAGTGTTCTCGGTGTTCCTCTGCCCCATATTCCATGTGGTACATTCATTTCATGTTGTTCAGCTGGTTTCTGATATGAAGTTTTGTGAGTGTTACACTCCTTGCAATACCTTCTGATTTCTTTGGACATGTCTTTCCAAAAGAACTGTCTCTTTATCATTTCGAGCATTTTTTCATGACTCGGGTGACAGCTGATTGGTGCATCATGGTGTTACAACCTGTGTGTGTAGTGTGCGTAGTGTGCATAGTGTGCGTAGAAAACAAGCGACGTGTACGAGTTTGACAAGTGTTCTTCAATACATAAAATAAATACAGTTTAAGTTGTGTCCTGCGTTTCTCTGTTTCCTCATACAGTTTTCAGGATTACAACAGTGGCGACGAGGATTTTTTTTTAATTTGATATAGACATTGAATTACAATATTTTTTTTTTCCACGCGAGTGTAAACGTAACGTAAAAACCTGTGCGACATGGATAAAGAGACGAAAGATTTTCTCGCAGCAATATTGAAACAGTCTGATGATCGTTTTCAACATTTAGCAGAACAAGCTCGACGTAACGAAGAACAATTAGCAGAACAAGCTCGACGTAGTGAACAACGAATCGCAGAACTCGTGGCTCAACTCGCTCCGAAACAAAGAAATCCTCAAGCGGACAACCAAACGGCTGCGCCAGTGTCCACCCTTTTTAAGCAGCTGTCCGATCGCATGAGTATTTTCACTTACTGCCCAGAAGACAATCTGACTTTCGACCGGTGGTATACCCGGTACCAAACGATTTTTGAGCAAGATGCCGCCGCCTTATCGACTGCACAGAAAGTCAGCTTGTTGACCGAAAAACTTACAGATAAGGATTTTCAAAGTTTTGCTGACAGGATCCTTCCCGATACCAAGGTAACAATTACATTCGACCGAACAGTCAAGGTGCTGAAAGAAATTTTCGGGCGAAAGGAATCGCTTTTTGCACTACGTTACCAATGCCTGCGCCTTGCAGTGGAACCAGGTGAGAGCTACGATGACTACACGAATCGCGTTAACGTGAAGTGCGAGAAATTCAGCATTGCCGATTGTACGGCAGAAGACCTAAAGGTGTTGATGTTTATGATTGGGCTGAACAAACCAGAACATTCCGTCGTACTCGAGAAACTGCTTGTGAAGTTAGAAGACATCGAGATAGCGCGTTCAGCAGCAGTAAACCCAGCAACCGTACCCAAGCTGAAGCTCAGCGATGTCTGCACCCTTGCAAAACGACTCACAGACCTTAAATTTGAGAAATCGATGGTCCAGCAGCAGGAGAATAAAACCGAGATTCTCTGGACACAGAAAAAGCGTCAGCAAACCCCAACAACCATGCACAAAAGTGATAACCAGCGTGCCAAATCGCGAGATGATTCCAGTGTTCCACCAAATCCTTGCAGTTTCTGTGGAGATCTGCACTGGCACAGGGACTGTCCTTACCGTGAAAAGGAGTGCTCAATATGCAACGCAAGGGGTCACAAGGCTTTTCACTGTGCTTCAGCAATAAGTTTTTTTCAACGTTCCCGTTCGCGTTTCAATCGAAAATCCGTCCGACGACAAAGTTTTGCAGTTAACGCCGCATCACTCTCAACTCGCAAGTATGTTGAACCATCGATAGACAGCAAGAAACTTCGCCTTCAACTAGACTCTGGCTCCGATTGGACGATTATTTCCGAATCCAATTGGAAAGCAATCGGTGCACCGTCACTCACAAAGTGTGAAGAGCAGGCAATCAGCGCATCCGGCGACCAAGTTCACATGCTCGGTAAATTTACAGCTTGTCTGAAGCTGTACGATCGGGAGGATACTGGTCCATGTTATGTCGCGAAATCTGATCTGAACGTGCTTTGGAGCGAGTGGATGGAGGCACTTGATCTCTGGAACGTTCCCATCTCAAGCGTCTGTAACAGTATCAAGCTCAACAATGCGTCGCAGCTCGGACAAGAAGTAAGAGAGAAATTTCCGACCCTTTTCGACGACTCGCTAGGCCTCTGCACATTTATTATTATATGATTATTATTATTTTATTATTATTACATGGTATAATTGCAAGATTGTTGGAACCATGGCTTTTGGTACAAGTAATCTGTCCTCTTCTTTGTCGGGTACGATAGGTGAGGCCCATATGTTGTTTATAGAAGTAATCTGAATTTTCGAGATATTTTGCGGTCAGTGGATCGTCTTCTTGTGCAATTTTGATCTGGATGGTGTCCCAAATTTCATTTACTATGATGTCTGCATCTTCTTCTTTTTTTGTGTCCTCTGAATTACCTGGGTTAATTACTGCTATGTCCAGTTCCTGTATTTTGCTGAGTTTGTTGGAATTTTCAATTATTTCGGGTTCTTCCCTTAACCTAGTTAGTGCTTCCGCGTTTGAGTTTATCTTTCCGGGTCTATATTCTATGTTAAAGTTAAATTCCATTAATGCCCTAGCCCATCTAGATAACCTGCTATTAACTTCTTTTAATGAGAACAAATACTTAAGACTTATGTGATCGGTATATACAGTAAAGTGAGTTCCTAGTAGATAACATCTAAAATATTTTACAGCCCAAACTACTGCTAACCCTTCACGTTCTATTGTGGAATAGCGAGATTCGGAGACGTTGAGAGTTCGACTCGCGTAGGAAATGGGATGTTCCGAATTACCGTATTTTTGGCAAAGTATTGCGCTGATGGCTA
This sequence comes from Stenus bimaculatus, assembly GCA_963971135.1. Classification (NCBI taxonomy): domain Eukaryota; kingdom Metazoa; phylum Arthropoda; class Insecta; order Coleoptera; family Staphylinidae; genus Stenus; species Stenus bimaculatus. The sequence goes on from OZ020181.1 coordinate 27,909,970, forward strand.
CGCCACTCGCATCTGTCACTAATTGAAAGGCTTTTGGAAATCAGGGTATTTTAAGATAGGGGGGGAAATTAGTGCTTTCCGCAATTCTTCAAATGCAGATTCATGCTGTTCATTCCATTCTAGTTTACTCTCCTGTTTTGTTAGTAAGGTCAGTGGTTTTGCTAGATCTGAGAATTTAGGAATGAATTTCCGATAGAAACCTACAAGTCCTAAGAAAGCTCTAATTTCTTTAATAGTTTTGGGTCTGGGATAATGTCTTATTATCTCAGTTTTTTCAGGATCAGTCTGACATCCTTCTCCTGATATTATGTGTCCTAGATATTTCACATTTCGTTTAAAAAAATAACACTTATTGGGTTTCAATTTTAAATTGTTCTCCCGTAACCTTAAGAATACGTTCCTTAATCTATTTATATGTTCATGCAAATTCTCACTAGAAAAGACTATTATATCATCTAAATACACTAAACAAATTGTTCCGGTTAGACCCGCTAATACCGCGTAAATAAGTCTGCCACGTACTCGGTGCGTTTACGATAATCGATACATACACGGATTTCTGGTTCTTCACCTGCTCTTGCCTTTTTGTCTACAATTACAATAGGTGCATTCCATGGTGATTTACTCTCTACTATGACACCTTCTTTGATCATTTTGTCGATTTCTTTATTCAACTTTTCCTTCTTTGCGTGGGGAATTTTATAAGGTCTCTTTACTATTGGGTGAGAATTATCATCGATAATAATTCTGTGTTTCACCTTGCTTGTACATGAAAAGGAACATCGTCAATTCTAAAGATATCTATGAACTCCGTAATTAGGCTATACAAACTATTTATTTGTGCTTCATTATTGTCGGAGATATCGAGTTGTTTAAATACTTCATTGATTTGATCATCACGTGTTAAATTATTTTGTTCAATGCTGCTAATAAAATTTTTGCAGTCATTATTTTCGTGTACACTTGAAACTCCATGGGCAATTCCTAACTGGACTTCTTTTTTCAAATTCTGAATTTCGTTTGAAACATTCACAATCCTAACAGGTATGCGTTTTTTATTTTCACACAACACTTTGGCCATAATTAACGATACTGGAAGTTCCTGGTTGGGATCAATGAAGACGTAAGGTGCTTGAGGTGGCATCCACGAGATCCTTGCCATCGTCACTGCTTCGCACCTTGGTGGTATGTACAGATCCTCCATCAAGTGAACTGAGTAGCTCGTCTCGATGTTGGCGGATGTCGTTCATTAAGCTGACTTCATTTGCTCCTTTCGTAAGTTCTTTGTTGATCGCTTTCAGAAGTCTAACATCATCGTTACGTGCACGTATATCAATACATATATTGTCGTTCGGTATAAATTCGTTTTGAATTTTTCTACCACTTTTAATTTGACACAAACTTTTCTTCTTTTTGTTTGCCTTGGCCTTATCTTTAGCTAATTTCTTTCTTGTGCTCTCTGATCTTTGATGATCTGTCTTGTTCTCAAAATCGTACGCAAGGCGTGAGATTTCGTTGCTATCCTCTGGTCGAGCTCCTATTATATCATCCCGGTTGGGTGACGTGTTTACTTACAGGTGCTGCGTTAGAAGACAAAGCTGAATTTCTCTCTGTGCGTTCGTTGCTGGTACTAGAGATAACACTGGAAATAGAAACTGTGCTAAATTCGGCTAATTCAGCAACACTTTTTAAATGCAGGATGTTCCTTTTTAGTTTTAGTTCGCCTTTACCCCAATCGACAATTACTCCGTGTTTACACAAAAAATCGACACCAATTACAATGTCAACACTTATTTTTAATCCCTTGACAACAATAAATTCGTCTTTAAATTGTAAATGTTCAAGGAATTTTAAAAGTACGCTTGCTGTAACAAGTTCGCTAAATTCACTATCATTTACATAGTTAATATCATCACCCAAAACGTTGGATTTTACGACCGACACTACCGCATCTGAGTCAATTAATATTGTCCTCATTACGTTATTTACGTATATCAAAAGTTTATTTTTTTATTGGTGTCCTCGCGTCGTCGTCGTTCATCCCGTTATTTATTGTGGGGAGGGAGGGGTTTTCGGTCTTAATCCGATGGCAGGGGAATTGCTTCTTCGCTGATTGTATTCCCGGGGTCCTTGTGCTGGTAGGCGTCTGTTGAAGTTTTGCCGTCCCATGCGTGGTGTTCCGTTGCCTCTTGGTGGGAACCTGTTGAAACCCATGTTTACATGGTTCATGCGGTGTCCACCTTGATTCCGATTCTGAAGGCCTATTCGAGTGGACCCTAGCGAACGGCCTCTGGTGTTTAAACATCTGTTAGCGAAGTGTCCGCTTTGTCCGCAATTAAAGCACTTTAGTTGGGTGCATTGTGGCATTTCGTGTCCTATCATTTTACAGTAGAAGCACGTTTTTACCACTCTCTGCGGGTGTGCTTGTTCTGGGCGTATACCGTCTTGCCTCCAATTATTCCATGATGCAGTTGGGTTTACTCCTGTCCAACTGACTTGGCGCCGGGGTTGATTGTTTGTTGGTCCCGATTGTCTTTCAGGTTCTTGGATGCGCATTGTTGAAAAAGAACTCTTTTTATTTACGTCTTTGCTAGTCATTGTTTCGATTAACTCCTCCGTTGCGGCTGTCGCAAGGGCTAGTTGTAGTGTTTTAGGTTGAGCAGACATTGTTCTTTGTTGGATGGGTGCTCTTAATCCCAACATGAATTGTCACTTTAAATCCAATTCTAGACGCTTTTTCTCGAATTCTCTTTCACCTTCGTCTAAAGTGGGCACTAGGGTTGCGTAAGCTAGAGCTTTTATACGCGACGCGAATTCGCGAACGCGTTCGCCACTTCGTTGTTTAGCGTTCACGAACCTGAATATGGCATCTCCGGGCGTTTCAATTTTCCTAAATCGCTTTCGAAGTTCATCTATTAGCAATTCTAGATCGCCGGTGTTTTTTAATTCGGGTTCACTAGTGAGTAACTGGCGTGCATTACCGCGTAATTTTAGTCTAATTAGCGATAATATCTCCGCGATAGTCCATTTCGCTAATCTCGCCGTTTCATACACTAGGTCATGAACTCTTCAACATTAGTGGATCCATCGTAGTTTGGGATCATTGACAAGCTGCTTAGCTTGAATCCTGTGTTCGCATTTTCCATTGCTCCTGTGTTGGTTGGATTTGAGATCCCAGCAGAAGTTGTTAAGGGGGTGCTTGTGGTATTTGAAGGGGCACTTGTAGTGGTCGGGAGATCAATTGTCAGCATTTTTGATACGATTCGCGTTTTCTATTAATAAAATTCTAAGTTATGATACCTAACTATGCCTTACAAGATTCCTAAAGATTAATTTTTTTAGTAATGAAGAAAAAGGGGTTAACTGCTATACAAGGGTTAAATTGATGTGCATACAGGACCTAAATCTAAAATATTCCTATCAAATAGAAAGTCTCGTTTTGGGTAAACACTGAAATCCACCTTGAGTCGAAGAAAATGGCGTTAAAGAAAAGAAATGTTGCCTTGCTGAGTTAACTTGACTAATTAAATTCAATTGAACAAAATGACTGGGGCGCTTACTGTTTATTAAAGTTTGAAGGCTTCTATTTTATTTTGAATAAAGCATTAAAAAAAAATTTTGCAAAACTTAAATTTAAAAATAAAAAAAATGATATGAAAAGATGTGAATTTTATAAAAAATAAATAATAATTTATAAAAAGTAAATTCTGCATTTAAAAAAAATGATACGAGTCTAAAATAAACGAAAGAATGAATGATCTAAAAAAAAATTCCAGAGAAAAGTTAAATTTGTTTTTAAAACATTTTATGATCGTCCCAAACTCTTTTTGTTTGTTTACATGCTGTAAAAAAAAAGATTATTAAAAATGAGGTGACCTGGAGAGGCAACACATTCAGCGATAAACTGAAAGGTTACTATCGCAGGCATTTTAGGATCAACCTGGAGAGGTAATACAATGGCAATAAACCAAAGACTACTGTCGCAAGTTGTGGTGTAAAGGGGACTGGCGAGGCAATGTTTTGGCAATTAACCAAGGATTGCTATTCGCAAGTTTCTTCTATGAAGGTCCTAAATTGAGGATGGTTAATAGAACATAAAAAAAAATTGCAATAAAACATCAAGCATTATAATTTGAACCACCCCACACCTGACACCAAATGTAACCGTCGCCACTCTATTAATTTAGGCTGAGAAAGGGAGTCTTGTAAAAAGTTAAATATTAAATCGAGACCGACGAGATTAACATGGTGAGGAGTTGTAATGGTGGATTCGGGTTTGGGCGATCATTATTTAGGCAAACACATCAACCTTACATAATCTATTTATTAAAGTTATGAACATTGTTCGACAAACATTTTATCACTTACCTATTAGTATTATTGCTGCGCAGAGCATAGGAATTTAGTGCCTTTCAAAAAGAGTTGGTTATTGGCACTTTGCACAGAACTCGAGTTTATCTTGGCAAGGAACCGCAATTATTACAGTGACAATAATAATATTGAGCCGCTGTATTAACAAAGTGAAGTAAGTAACTAGTATAACTAGGTATCAAAACGTTCAAGTGTTAAGTCTGAAGTGTTGTGTAAAACCTCCAACCCTAATCTTAAGTACTGCAATGGTCCTCCCAATTATTACTAACTCCTTCCTTGACTTATCGATTAACAAATCGCGGTTTTGGGAGTCAGTGACAGTTATTGCAGGAATTGAGATTTACAATCTGGGATTAAGGTCAGACTAATCTGTGCGCCACCCGCATTGTCCATCTGGGCAATTTTCGGACGTACTTCAGGTGCCAGATTGTCTAATAACTTAACTCTTAACTAGCTCGTCTATTGTGGTTCCTCGCCTTGCTTGTTTAAAAGCGATAAAAATCCAATTGTGCGTTGTACTCCTACGGCTTTTAAGAAATTGAACTTATTTAAGGGTAACTTGCTCTAATCTTTTAATTTACTAAACTACGTGTGTGTTCGAACCAGATAATTTGCGCCTGAGTCCTCCTTCTGAGTTATCGTTGGCCAAATAATTTAGAACTTACTGCGTCTCCTCCCTCGAAAATAATTCGGTATTGTCGTGCGGATACTTATGATTTAACTACTTCCCGAGAAAGACTTGACTTTTGAAACATTTATTATTGAAGCAAATTTGATTTGAATTTGGAAAATTATAGCGTGGTAATGCTGGCTCTCACAGTACCTAACCTTAACTACCTTGGCAGGGTCAAAATGGACCCTAGTAAAGTTAGTTTTATAGTTTTGCTACCTAATTACTGAGATTCATAAATTATTTAAACGTTAGGAAAAAAATCTTTTCCATTTTTTTGTGTTTCACTTCAGAAAACCTAAAAAATATAGTGACATAATAAAATAATGAAAATTACAAAAAATTCTAAACAATATTCTGAGATATGTGTAAATTGCTGCACGATTCCAACTCAAAAATAAAATATCAGTACGATAAATGAAAACATTTGGCGAACGCTTCGTAGTGCTAATTTACATAACAATGATCCTTCCTAAACAAGACACCGTAAGCGATAAGCGATATGATTTTAAAAAATATTTTCTTTTTAATTTATGTTAAAAAATAAAAGTATACATTTTATTATTATTGTTAAATTATTATTTTGAATTTAGACTTGAGCTGTTGATTTAAACTATTTTTTAAATAAATTAGAGCGGCATCTATCGGCTACTCAAAACACCAAATTAGTTCTACCGACCCACTAATAGATGGCCAGAGAAAATAATCCTAGTGGTGAGCCGACTTTTAGCTATAAGCAAGGTCTTATGAGAACTGGCTCTCTTATTGTATCCATACTCCATGATGATATTTACTCTCATCATAAAATGAACGTGTTTTGTAAATGTTACATCATTGTTACTACTCGTTCTCTAGAACGAGTTCTATAAATGATATGTAACATTTATAATTGTTTGTGGTGGACATTTGATAGTTCTGGTGTAGCTCATGTAGAGCGCCTGTGATGTAACTGTTCTTTCACAAAGAACAAAGTTTTGTAACTTCTACGTTACAATTACATATTCGTGTTTGGTGGGAGAGCGCTTGGAAAAATTTGAATTTTGAACATCGCTTAGGGTAGAAACATGGTGCAGCACCGACTCAAGCATCGCCCCAAGCACCGACACATTCTGCGACCTAGGGCGAACATAGTGAAGCACCGACTCACGCACCACTCACGTCATTTTTTTATTTTCAGTAGACCCATGATCGAGTGATGTGGAGTACGTATGTACTTTAATTTTTAAAATGTCGTCTGATAGTGATTCAGAATTATTTGCGAGTGCTGCAGTAAAATGGTGGATAAATACCCGTATTTCAAGGGAATTTTATGTTCATCTCATAAATCAAGAAAGAGAAGAAGAAGGAGAATATAACAAACTCTTTAAGGACCTAAAACAATATCTCAATAAATTCAGAAAAAACTTCAGATTTGAGTTTTTTGTTATTGGGAATTTTACCTACCTGTAGGGGGCGCTATTTTGACGGAAACGGCTGATCGAAAGGACTTAAAATCCTATTTTATTTGTATTTTAAACAAAAGCCTATTATTTAATTATTTTTCAAATAAATCACAAATCACATTAAACAGGTAAATATTCGTCTTTTATCACCGCAAATACAGAATTTAAACGTAATTTTTTTTTACTTTTACTTTTTTCATGTAGTTCATAAAATTCCACCAGAGGGCGTCTAGAATCTAAAAATCGCCAATTGTGCCTTCTATTTCATAAACGTCAGTTTTTATCAAAATTAATTTGCGTAAATCTTTGTTTTGTGTTAGCATCTGCCTCGACAATGATGAAAAACATTTTGAATATTTGACATTTGCTGTGAAATTAGAGATTTTGGGAAAAAAATTTGCTACGCCATTGGATTACTAGGAGATTTTCTTTTTAAGATTTTAGTTGTACCAACCTGTGCATTTGGTTGCCTACATATCAAACCACAATCATTTTAGCTCACCCTGTACTTTACGCTTTACGACAGTCCACATCAATAGTTTTTTTTGTAATTTGCGACAGTCCAAACAGGTTAAAGTTGGATAACAACATTTTATCAACGTTTATTTTTTATGATATAAATAATAATTTTATTCGGAATTTTAACAAAATATGAACTTCGATATTCGGTACTTACGTTTTGGATTTAACACATTGGTACATGTTTTTTGAGATTTACTGAAGCTATAAATAATAAATCTATTTGTTTTGTTGAATACGTAGGTATAAGGTACAAGAATGCATTTTAAACACAATTTTTGTCACTGACAAGTACCGAATATCCTCCATTTATAGCGCCATCTATACGTAGTTAAAATTCCCAATATAGGGCGCTATAAATGTAGGATATCAGTGTCAAAAATTGTGTTTAAAATACATTCTTGTACTTTATAACTACGAATTCAACAAAACACAAATAGATTTATTATTTAAAGCTTCAGTGAATCTTAAAAAACATATGCCAATGCGTTAAATAAAAAAAGTAAGTACCGAATATCGAACTTCATATTTTGCCACCAGAGGGTGAGCGGAATCTAAAAATTCCTAATTGGGAATTTTAACTACGAATAGATGGCGCTATAAATGGAGGATATTCGGTACTTGCCAGTGTCAAAAATTGTGTTTAAAATGTGTATTATTTTGCCTTGTAACTACATATTTAACAAAACACAAATAGATTTATTATTTGATGCTTCAGTGAAGCTCAAAAAAACATGTACCAATGCATTATTAAATAGAAAAGTTAGTACCGAATGTAGATATTTATATTTTTGCCACCAGAGGGCGAGCGGGGTCTTAAAATTCCCAATAGACTGTCGTAAAGTACTAAAAATTAGCTTTCCAATGATGTATTGCCTGACATATCTTTCCATTTAAAAAATTCAAGATGGATCCCGTGCCAAAAATCTGGGCGATAAGAAAATTCTTTTTTCAAGTTTAAAAATATTTGTACCAAAGCCCCATTTGATCCTTTGTGGGATTTAATAATTTTTTATCCAGGCACCGACCTACGCTGCTCGCTCCGAAAAACAAACACGTTTGATTTTTGTATAGGGTCGCTGCTTGAGTCGGTGCTTGGTCGGGAGTCGGTGCTGCACCATGTTCACGCGCATAAAAAATAATGTGTCTGTCTTTAGTGCTTGAGTCGGTGCTTGGATCGCTGCTTGAGTCGGTGCTGCACCATGTTTCAAAACAAACGCGTTTGATACTTGTATAGGGTTGCTGCTTGCGTCGGTGCTTGGGTCGGGAGTCGGTGCTCCACCATGTTCACACGCATAAGAAACAATGTGTTTGTTTTTAGTGCTTGGATCGCTGCTTGAGTTGGTGCTGCACCATGTTTCTACCCTTAGGGTTAAAACACGGTGCAGCACCGACTCAAGCAGCGATCCAAGCACCGAATCAAGCACTAAAAACAAACACATGGTTTCTTATGTGCGTGAACACGGTGCAGCACCGACTCCCGACCCAAGCACCGACTCAAGCAGCGACCCTATCCAAGAATCAAACGCGTTTGTTTTTCGGAGCGAGCAGCGTAGGTCGGTGCCTGAAATCTGCGTTTTGATTGGTCGTTTCACCACGTGTGCTAAGTTGTGTTCAGTCGTTCAGTGTATTCTCTACATTTGACAGCGTAGGTATTTCAGTTTTTTACTGTATAAAATACCGATATTAGATAATTTGTAAATTATATTAACAATATTTTACAGCCTTTACAATTTTAATACTAAATTTTAAATACAAAAGATGGATAAGGAGAAGCTAATTGCCGAGGTATTTCGTCGTCCAGCATTGTGGGATAAACGAGACAGAAGACACCACAATAGATACATTTTGGATAAAAATTGGAACGAAATTTCCAATTGCCTTTCTACTTCCCGTAAGTAAAATTTTCGTTTACTGCAATTTTAAATAAATTGGATCCAAGAACTATTGTTTTAATGGGTCATAACTAAATATATTTTGTTTTGGGTATCTATACAAACCCTTCATGTGGAAAAGGTGGTATCTAAATAAAAAAATAGTATTTCGTTATAAATATATTCAATTTAAAATATTTCATTCGTATTGTATTTTATTCAAGGTAAAATATGTTTTAAACGCATCCCGTACACTAGTGGCGGCTTTTGAAGCGGGATTGTGTCCTCTTGGTAAAGGATTACAATTTTTATCTTCATTATTAGTTGTTACTGGTTGTAAGTTACCTTCCAAATCAATTAAGGTGTTGTGTAAAATACATATTGCCTTTACAATGTCGTCAGCGGTTTCTGGAATTGTTTCTATGCATTTTCCCAAAATTCTCCATTTAGCAAAGATAATGCCAAAACTGCATTCTACAGTTTTTCTAGCTCTTGATAAGCGTTTATTGAAGGCTTCTTTTTCGTCATCTAAAGTCCTTCTAGAATATGGTTTTAAAAGGTTTGTCAATAATGGGTATGCTTCATCTGCTATGAACACGAACGGCATTTTAGTAGTCGAGTTGGGTAAAAAATCATCTGTTGGAATGTTTAAACTTTTGTTCTGTAATAAACGGTACATAGCCGATGAACGAAATGTGCCTGCATCGCTTTGTTTGCCGTATCCTCCGACATCAATTATTAAAAACTTGTAATTTGCATCCGTAAGTGCTTGTAGTACGATGGAAAAATATTGTTTATAATTATAAAACATAGATCCACTATTAGCCGGACACTTAACTCTGATATGTTTGCCGTCTAAACTTCCAACACAATTGGGAAAATCCCATTTTTCATAAAATTGTTTTGCAGTCTCTTTAAATACTTCAACTGTAGGTTGTGGCATATGCAGTGGTTGTAAGACTGACCACAAACATTTTGTAGTGTCTTTGATAATTTTGGAGACAGTTGATGCTCCTACTCGAAAAGAAAAACTTAAACTTTTAAACGAATTCCCCGTTGCAAGGTACCTAAAACAAAATATTTTCCTTTATCCTTAACTACTATATATAATTGTATGAAATGCTACTATTTTTCATAATACTGATAATTTATTTCATTTAATAGGTGTTGAAGTACAAAATAAATGGAAGGCTCTACGTCAAAACTTTAAAAAACATTTAGACAAAGCACGGGAAATGAGAAGTGGTGATCAAGCACCTGACGATTTCGAATGCGATTGGCCGTATTTTCAAAGTCTTCTTTTCCTTACTGATCAGTTCACTCCTCGAGAATCAGATACTAATTTAAAGGAAAACACACCAGTAATAGACAATCACACCGATATCAATTCTGATCCTGAAGAATTTAATGCTAGTACGCCGGTACCTTCGCCTCAAACTTCAGAAGCGAGTATATCATTAAATAAGCGTGTTTCCAAACGCATTCGACCTAATGAAGAAATTGGAAAAGATTTAGTAGCAATTGAAAAAGAAAAACTAACATATTTAAAAAATAAACAGGAAAGAACTGCTGCTACTAATCAAGTAATTGATGAAGACTTAAGTTTCTTTCAATCGATGATACCTCAAGTAAAGACTCTTGATGCTCGTAAAAAGATGGAGTTTCGTATGGATGTGCAAAAGTTACTATTTGATAACTGTTTTGGCTGTAAATCAAATATGGTATCCACATCTACCACTTCTACACCAGTGTGGCAATCAGGTCCTTCAAGATATCAACATTATAACACCACTTCTACACCGGTGTGGCAATCAGGCCCTTCTAGATATCAACATGAAAACACCACTTCTACACCGGTGTGGCAATCCGGGCCTTCTTGATATCAACATGATAACATTATACATGAAGGAGGAACCTCAAATACCGAAAATTTATAATAATCTAAATAATTATGCATTTTTTGTTATTAAAAAATTATGAATTTTAAGCATTTTTACTTACCTAATTGTAATTACAAGTCGTTCTTCTATTTCAATTGGTTGTTTATGTAAATTGCAATATACTTTTTGTAAATTTGGTTCTATTAGTTCCAATATATAATTAAATGATGACAATGACATTCGCATATATTCCCAAAATCTTTGTGGATATTGTTTTAATTCCTTAAAGAGTTTGTTATATTCACCCTCTTCTTGCCTTTCTTGATTTATAGGATGTACACCAAATTCCCTTGAAATATGGGTATTATTATTTATCCACCATTTTACTGCAACACTCGCAAATAATTCTGAATCACTATCAGATGACATTTTGAAAATTAAATTTAATACGAATTGCACTTCACTCTGTCTCGGATACAACGAATGAATGATCCGTGCGTGAGTCGGTGCTTCACCGTGTTCGCCCAGGTTCGCGGAAAGAGTCGGTGCTTGGATCGGTGCTCGGTGCGGTGCTTGAGTCGGTGCTGCACCGTGTCTGTACCCTTAGAATCGACATCTCTCTTCACGATGCAACCGGAATTTTCAAAATCTGATGAAAAAACTGCCCCTTATCTAATAACTCTAGAAATATAGCTAATATTAGTTGAATATAAAATTTTTGGGATATAGTAGTAGACAATTAAACAATATTAATTATGTACAAATTGGTTAAAAATAATTTATTCCGAGTAAATTTCATTCATTCGCTTGAATATTAAATTAACATAAAGTTTTTTTTAAATTCTAATAATAATATAAAATTGACATATGAAAAATAATTCAATAATAAAATAAATTCTAAAAAGACCTAACAATTTCAGAACAAATAAAATCTCTTTTGGTTTGAAATCTGTTACTTCAGTCGAATTTAAAAGGCTATAGTTATCTTAAAATAACTCGCAAAATGTAAGATTACAGGCGCAGGTGTGCACCTCCATTTGATCTGTAACACGCTAATCCCAAATTAAATAATAATTCTTTTAAGGCGCGTTGTAGCATTTTAATTTGAGCCGTTGGAATTTTTGGTAAATACAAACATTCTTAAGCTTCAACTTATTTTATTCAAAAGCAAATTTCTTATTATTCAACGCATTAATCAGTTCCCGAGAGCACCTGAGGTCCGATGTTTCCCTGAAATTAGATTATTGAGGAGTAACACTACATTTCAGCGATTAAGTACCCACCTACGAATTTGCTCATCAAGAATTGAGTGTTTGGTTTTGAAATAGAAACCCAAGGTGGTGTTTACCCTCAACAGAGTCATCAGTGGAGCAAGAGGGCTAAAATATGAGACAGCTCATACAATTTTCCAGCAAGAGCATAGAACAGTGACTTACCTGGTAATGGGGTACCTATTGGCGATTAATCCGTCGGTTTATTCGACACTACGCTATTTCCAGAAGCGATAAGATTAATTTGAAGCGAAACATTCAGCACGAGGTCTTTGTTATGACAGGTGATTTTTAGGTTGGCTGTCAGCTGATGGGGAGCACCACGTAACGTCTGCGGTGTTGCCGCTCGTCAAATTACCGGAAAATGCAGAGTTATTTTTGTGAGTGGAAACAGTGGTTTCGCTCGTTATGACAGTAGTCAGGGCCGTACTTGGGTTTCTTCTGAATTTTCAGGATGGTGTTTGGCGAGTTTGCCCTTAAATGTCGCTGTTCATTTTGAAAAAGAACGTCTCTATTTTCTCCTTCGTTTGTGGGATCGAGGAAATTCGGTCGTTGTCAGGTCGGGGAAATTTGCTCATGGGAATTTGGAAGGTGGAATGGTCTTTTTCCGTTGAGCTCTGGTGAAGTGCGGACGTATTTTTGCTAAGTAGCAGTGAAGCACGTTTTCCTAAAGTTTTTTTGGTACGCGATTCAATTTAAGGTGCACGATTGATGCCGTTTGAGCGGTTGCTCGTCTTGAATTGGTGCCGTTCTGGCGTCCTGATGCGACCATTGAGCGAAGTAAAAATTTCAACGGAAGTTCCTTTTCAAATAAGCCACACGACACCTAGGAGGCGTACAGGTTTGTCACACCGGGCTTCGGGCGCGCACTCTGACGTCATTTATTTACATCTCGTAGTGTGTCACACGAGCGTTGGTATTTATGAACGGCTTTGGGCGTCCACGGTGTGTCAAAAAAACAGAAACGTCAAATGACAGAATAATTAAACAATAATAAACCTTCTAATCTAATACAATTTTACGCAAATAAATTGGATTCCTATCTCAAATTATTTTATTCGTATTTATATTGATCTTAAAATAAATGTAATTAAGGTATTATTGAGATTGATAGTACGATTTGTTGTAATCATCCTCATTTAAAGATAAATTAAATGAAATTAAATTGGCCACTAAAATTTTTAACTCAAATCGTTTTTGAATAGAAATCGTGATAGGATATTTATATTTAATATGATAAAAATATTTTGTAGGAAGGTTTGATGCCTTCGTGAACCTATGTAATATGAAATCAAAATAATAACCTAACCCAAATCAACAATAAACAAAAGTTTGTTTTGGTTTTTGGTAGATTTTATCGATAATGCGCATGCGGGACGACTTCTCGCCGTCTCGAGAGCGCGGCGACTTGAGGGTGTTACAAGTAAATAAGGCTTATATACTTATAATGCGCATGTTCATAATAAAAATGTTGTCATCTACATTAAAGGATATCAAAAGAGTGAATACCTTAAACAACATTTTCCCAACAATCTTATTTATAATTTAGAATTAAATTTAGATTCTCCAAACTTAAAGAAATGTTATCATGATTGTATGTTTCATGAAAAAACTGTATGCATGTGTGCTTATAAAAATGTAGAAATTTTGTGCGAGTTTATTTTTTTAAATAAATACAGTAATTGTGAATTCATTCTTTTATTACAACCTACATAATAAGAAAATATAATATATTTATATCAATCTTGTCCTTGAACTTAACCTTGACATCTAATTTAACCTTTCATTTGACCTCTAATTTGACTTTGACGTGGACCTCTAATTTGACCTTGGCCTCTAATTAAACTTTGACCCTTAGATTGAATTTGACCTTGATTTGATTTGTATGTCAGTGGATAAGTCTACGTTTGGCGTTGGCTGAACCATCCTGTTTTCCAGTACTTTTATTTCCTTTCTTGCGCTGCTATTATCATTTTTTCTATTATTGTATCTTTCAACAATATTGAAAGCTTCCGTAACTGTGATAATGTCGCAATTTTCTTCGATTCTTTTAATTGTTATTGGCAAATCACCTAAATTTTCCTATATGGTGTCAATTCTTGTGGAGTATGGGAAATGGATTAATAGAAAACCCATAGTTTGATGAAAATGGTAAAAACACTTTCCATACCAATTCTAACTCAACCATTGTTAAACTTTTATCATTGGCGGTTATCAGAAACGAATTTGGTGTGTTCCTAAATTAGGGAAAAAAATCAAATTTATAAAATAAAATGTGAAGTTAATTTATTAAATATTGTAAATAATTTATTAAATATTAAAATTTAAATATACTTACAATGCCATACTTAATTCATTTAACTATAAATTTTTCACTTTGTCTAAAGATGAAACAAATGAGACGAATACTAGAACTCAAATGATCTTCCTCTCATAATATTTCTTCTTATTAGAAATAATGCTTATTCTTAACAAATTTATCAAAAAATTGATAACGTATATACAGGGTGATTCAGACCACCCGTCCCACCCATTTATCTCGAGAACGCGTTATCGTAGACCAGGGGTCGGCAAACTCTATAAACGTAAGAGCCAAATTTTTTTTTTAAATGATTTTAAGCTTGATGAAGAGCCATAGATGATTTTTTTTTAAATAAATCATACTTTTGTATTTTCTCTAGTATTTTTTTAATTATATAGTTGGTTAAAAAATATTTTTTTTTTGAAAAATATACTTTATTTACATACACAAGTAGATTATAGTTATATATAACAGATTAATAAAAGAAAGAAAATTCTTATGAATAAATAATTATAAATAATAATTAATGAGATGGATGTGCCTGCATTTCATTCGAAAGTTTTTTAAAATCGGGCAGGTAGCTGGTAGTTTTTAATTTTAAACACGACTCCACATTTTCATTAGTTAACTGACTTCTCAGTTTGGTCTTAATCAGATTCATGTTAGAAAATGATTGTTCACATATATAAGTAGATCCGAAAATACTGAGAACGCCAAATGCAAATTTTTTTAATTCGTTGTATGAGTCCGGAAGGTTATTCCAAGTATCGTAAATTACACTATCTATCTTCGGTAGATTGCTCATATCAGTCGGTTTGTGCTGTTGTGAGAGTTTGTATTTTTCTTTCTCCAGGTTTTCAAGTTCAACAGAAAGTTTCTCAAATTTGGATCTCCACATATCCTTGTTTTGTAAATCAATTAATTGCATTTCAAACGTACCTTGATCAATACCGAACGGAGAAAATATGAAATTTTTCAGATCTGTATTAAGAGGATCAGTAATGAAACCCAACGTCGCTTTATGATTTCTAAATTCGTCGAATCTGCTTTGAAAAGATTTTTGCATATTAATAATGACTGTCATAAAATAATCGGTGTCAATCACAACATCATTTTCTTGGCGGTACGCTGATAAGTTTTGAAAGTGATTTAACGTTCCTCTTTGTAATTCATCAGCTAAAAAACTGAGTTTGTTTTCAAATGAAATAATTTCTTGAAGCATATAAAAGGCAATGTTTCCTTTACCCTGTAATTTGCGATTGAGCTGATTTAGTTGTGATGTAACGTCCACCATGAAGTAAAATTTTTGCAACCACTGATCGTCTTCCAATTCTGGATAATTAATTCCCTTGTGCTCGAAGAATACTTTAATTTCTTTAAAGCAAGATGCAAAACGTGATAACATATTTCCTCTCGAAAGCCATCGGAATCTGTTGAACAGGAGAAGGTCTGAATATTCACTCTCCATTTCACTTAAAAACTCTTTAAATTGGCGATGATTAAGCGCCTTTGCGTTAATATTATTGATGGCCTTGACTACCAAATCCATAACTTCACCAATATCTTTTGGGAATGTTTGTGCACAAAGTGCTTCCTGGTGAATTAGGCAATGGAAAGATAACACGTCATGATCAATTTTTTCTTTTAAAATTGTTACAAATCCTTTTTTATTGCCCACCATACTTTTAGCTCCATCTGTTGCAATTGACACAATTTTAGTAAGTGGGATGTGATTTTTCTCCAGACATTCGGTCACTGCATTTGCAATATCTTCTCCTCGAGTTTGACCCTTGAGTGGCAATAATCCCAGGAGTTCTTCTTTGGGACCATCTGATGAAATATAGCGAGCAAAGAGGGCAACTTGCGCAGTGTCCTTTAAATCACAAGACTCATCCACCGCAATTGATATGGCTGATGCTAATTTAACGCCCTCAACTAGTTGTTGGCATACATTTAATGACATTTTTTTTGTCCTGTCTGTTACAGTTTTGGCAGACAATGGTAAGCTTTTGATTTTGTTCATAATATCTGCTTTATTGTTAAAATTATGAAAAAGTGTGTCAGCCGCATTTATAAAACAATTTTTTATGTACTCACCATCAGTGAATGGTTTTCCGTTTTTTACGATTTCATGACTCACGATAAAGTTTGCCAAGTTAGCATTATTTGCCGATTGCATCCAACAGTTAAAAGAGGAAGTTGTTTTTTTAAAATTTTTCTGTAGTTCTTCAACTGCTTTCTTTCTTGTATCACCGAAGGGATAATTTTTTGCAAATCCGGCATGCTTACTTTCGAAATGTCTTTCGACATTAGACTTTTTGTTGTTTGCTAGGTTTTCTTGGCAAATAAGACATGTTGGAAGACCAGCTGCATTAGATACAAACGCAAATAGTTCAGTCCATTCAGTTTGGAATTCACGATGTCTATCGGCAAGCTTTATTTGTTTTTTCTTCGAAGCCATAAGAGGAATTTAGAATTTCTGAATAATGTCAAAAAAAGTAAAATTTTGAACTGCACTGACTTGAATGCGACACTCAATAACTAAACGAAACGTGCGAGATATGTGCGAGTCGCGCTATGCTGTGCATTATGAACTTGGCGGCGTGACACGACGGCGGCGGTCTCTGCCATACGAAAATCCCCCACCACACAATAGTAGCACTGTGACTTATACACATTTGCCAACCATTTTTCGAATGAACTCAAAGAAAGGAAATATGTGTTCAGACTTTTATTTTTTCAATTCAGTTTTTATTTTTGTGATTTTTTTAAAATTTCAACTTATTTTAGAAGAGCCATTAGTTCGCACCAAAAGAGCCACATATGGCTCGCGAGCCACTGTTCATTACCAAAGCGAACTTAAAGAATCTATTGGTGAACTTATTTTTTTCCGGAACAACCCGGAACAATCCGGAACCGGAAGTAACTTTGTTTTTTTAAATGGCAACATAGGTCAAGTTTGGTATTGTTTGAAAGGTCTTTTAAAAAGAAATAACTTTTACTTAAATGTTTTTTTAATAATTTGCATATTTACAATTTTATACGAAAAAAACAAAAACAAATTAAAATTCAAATTTTGTGAAAAAATTCAAATACGAAATAAAATATGATACTTGAAGTAATTAAATAATGTTTAATTCGTTATTTTGTTCAAATAATTTAGAAATTTGCAGTTTATATCCGCTTTATTATTTTCCTAAACATCCCGGGACTGTCCGGAACTTTGATTTTTAAGTGGCAACATAGGTCGATGTTGGAATTATTTGGAAGGTCTTTTAAAAATTAATAGCTTTCACCAATCTTGACTTCTAATTTGATATTGACCAATAATTTGACCTTTAATTTGAATTTGACCTTTAATTTGACCTTGACCAATAATTTGACTTTGGCATATAATTTGACCTTGATCTCTAGTTTGACCTTTAATTTGACCTTGACTTATAATTTGACCTTGACCTCTAATTGAACTTTGACCTTAAGATTGAATTTGATCTTAACATCTAATTAAACTTTGACATTATGATTGAATTTAACTTTGACCTCTAAATTGACCTTGACCTCTAATTTGACCTTAAACTTGACCTCTAATTTAAACTTGACCTATAATTTGACCTTAACCTTAACCTTGAGGGAAAGTGGTGGGGGGAGTAAAATCTTCGTAGGCGGAGTGGGGGTAATGGTGGCTTATGGAAAAAGGTAGGAGAAGGGGGAGGATCCAGGATGCACCCTTTTCATCTACTCCTATTTTAAATCGATCTTACATTTTACGTCACTTTCAATGCCCATTCGTACTCGTGCTTCCTCGACATTTTTTTCAACATGGCACTTACAATTGGACGTAAATGCGACCTCAGTCTTCTTCTATCCAGTCATTTGGTGAAACATTTACAGTACTCTTTCATAAGTCTTTTGGAAAAGTCTTCTAGGTACGTATTGGCCGCGTTTTTCAACCATGGTTTCATGAAGTTCAGGAAATGGAGATTTCTTCGGTGTAGGTACTTCTGCTGTTCTAGTATTTATAGACTAATTTATGTTCCCTCTAATTACATTCAAAAGCACATCTGCAAAACCTTGGGGTTTGAAAAATTTCACTTCGGTGTGGGGGAGGTTTTTTCGTACGATTCTACAGGGTCGTTTAGAAAACGACATCCAAATTGGAGCGTCAATCTCCTTTTTGGAATCGCAATTATTCTTGTTTGCGTCTTGTAACCCTTTTTCCTTAAAAAAATGTTAGCCCTACAAAAGGTTGTACCAGGTCGGCTCTTAAATTTTCTCAGGGTGTAGCAGTTCGCTGGGCTGTGCGCGAACAAGTATAAGTGGAGGTTAATAAAACAAAGTATTTAGAAAATAATGTATCACCTCTTTATTCACCTTATTTACTTCCGTCAAATACCTAACGATTATAATATAACATGATCGTTCTTGGTTGGTATATTACAAAAAACTAAATTCAACTAACCTATTCTCTTCGCTCTGGTATTTCATAGTTCTTCACAAACCAGTGGCATCCAAATCCAAACACAAAGATGTTAATGACCATAAATTAACCCTTTCTCTGACAGCTACACGGTTGGTATAGTGGTAACACAAATGTATAAATTTGGCTTAAAATTTTGCAGACTCTACCATAAACCTAGTAACAAACCAAGTACCAGGGATAAATGAAAATACCGTATCGTTGGTCACCAGTAATGGGTAAATTATATTGTTAGAATTTCACTTCTGGCTTGCTTCTTGCAGAGTCTATATCCTAACACCAACTGTACATGATACCAAATTTTTAAATAACACCTTAAAACAAAATTTTGAAGTTACCAATTTAAATGCAAAATACGTAATACACTTAAAAGGAATTCAAAAAAATATTAGTTAAATCATTACATTTAGTATGAAGAGATGTTTAAGAAATATGCGCATGAAGAAAAAAAACTACAGAGAGAAAGTAAAAAGAAAAGAATTGAGTAGGTATAGAATAAAGTACTTGATTAGAACAAAAGAAAGACGGAAAATGACAATGACAAACGATAATGAATAACTGATTCTAGGCAACTCAACGAATGAAATCCCCCAATAACACACCTGATTAATTGAATCAAACAAGTAAGCTCGCGATAGAAACGCAACGTAGCTTCTAACTAACAGGCATCCAAAGCGCTAGCGGTACAAAAATGGCTACTGGCTTAACATTAAACAAACCACACAAACGCCGAGGTGGAAGATGAAACAACGCGTGCCCTCCAATAATCAATCACGCGAGTAACTCATCCATTTTAATCAAAAAATCAGCAAATCAGAAAGATCTTCAAACTTCAAATCACTCCATTAAATCTGAATTACACAAAACCGCGTGTCACTGCCAACTCCCAGAAGCAAGAGTGCTTCCCTCAATTCTTTCCCGAATTCGCTCCGTCAAAATTTTCCTGTCCTGCGCGAATTTCTTATCACGCCACCTAAACTCAATCGCCAATCGTTGTTTCACCCACGAGATATCACTGGTGAATAAACTACTTTAATTAAAATCAATTTTAATCATTGAAACTCATGCTCAGATCTTACAAAATAAGTAGCAGTTTATATGCAGGACATAAAAATTGTTAGAGAAATTTTTGGTTAACCACTAACAAATAGCTTCTTAGCCATTCGAAATCGCTTTATACAAGTTACTAAAAAAATAACCAAAGAGATTATGGCAGGGATTTTTGGTTAGTTTTTAACAAGAAAACATTGTAAATTTTAAATATTTATTCTAAAATAAAATAAAGTTCTTAAATATTGTATTATTTTTTAAACAAATTTATTCTTATTTGTACTCTTATTTATCACGATCCCCTCGGTGGCCCCCGCCCCCTTGATGGCCCCTACGCTGATTCCAACTCTGACTATCTACGACTTTTTGTTCAAAAGTTATGATTTTCTGACCCCCAAAATTAATAAAAATAAAACTTACCTTTTTCAAGTTATGAATAAAATTATTATTAAATTATTCATTACGACAATCATATTTTTCCTTTCTTTGCAACCCGCTCACCACATATTTTTTTCTGTAAATAAATTTAAAATTTATTGTCACATAAAATAATGAATTGGACCGACTTACTTCTGTGAGCATCCTAAATTATTTGCGTAATTTGTATTATTCAAGTTAAATGCATTTTCCAAGTTTATTAGTTAATTGCCGAATAAAATTAATACGATTGTTAAAAATATAATGTTTAATAAGTCCCTGGCGCAAACATTAAACCTAAGCACTTAAGGTGATAGCGAGTCAAATGTTGAAAAACGGATGTTTTTATCTTTCCTGGATTTTTTTAAAGTGTTTCAAATTGGAAACTAAAAAAAATAATTAAATACCGAACTTAAGTAAGAATTGTACTTTTATATGCAATTTTTATTTTTCATTTATCTATATTTATACGAGCATAGTTTTGCAAAAATTAAAATATAAATATAGAAGTTTTTCTTGCAAAATTACACAAATGTAATTATAGATACATAAATAACAAAAATTTTAAATGAAAGTAAAATTCATAATTTAGTTTGGTATTTTCTTATTTTTTTGACTTTCCAATTCGAAACACTTTTAAAAAAATCATGAAAGGTAAAAACGTCGGTTTTTCAACATTTGACTCCGTATCACCTTAAGCACGTTTCGGGATGAGTCAGGATAGCGCAAGCAGATGTGACACATAGGCGATAAATTGTAGTAAAAAATCCCATAATCATAACTTACAATTAAGGAATTAAAGTATAAAAGCAGGAGCTCCGAGTACAAAAAGGCACTCTTATTTGAGTCTCAGTCCGAGTCAACAGTCTCCAGAAGTGATCACCAGTGTTGTGTTAAGATGAATTCCTGCAAGTGAAACTTAGAAGAATTCACACCAAGATGAAGTTTATTATTTATCTACTTTTTTAAAGATTTATGTAGACGATATTATCACTTGTATCCCAAAAGAACCGATGTATTTAGAAACAATGTTAGATATTTTTAACAGTTATAGCAATAATTTAAAATTCACTCATGAAATTGAAATTGATAAGAAATCCCATTCCTAGATATACTTTTGTACCATGACTTAGAAGGAAACATAAAAACGGATTGGTATCGCAAAGCTCTAGCTTCTAATAGAATAATTAATTACTGTTCAAATCATAAGCTTAATCAAAAACTTGCATTAATTAAGAGCTATAAAGTCAAAATAGACAGACTATGTCATGAAGATTTCAAAGAAACTAGCCTTAAGATAGCTAAGGACATTCTTATCGAAAACAACTATCCAATACATATTATAAATAAATACTTGTATAACAAGAAGAAAGATAACAATAATATTCCCCACATCAATGACACAAATGATACTAACAACCCAGTTACCAAGAAGTATGTAAAACTACCACTAATTAACCAACTTAGCTCAAAACTCAACAAGTTACTAACTAACAAATTTAAACACCTACAAATAGTGAATTATAACAATAAGACAGTAGCAAAACTTTTCTCTTCACTAAAGGATCCACAGATCAAAGATTTTAAAAACAACCTTGTCTATAAATTTAATTGCAAAGACTGTTTAAAATGTTATATTGGACAAACCAAAAATTGGTTAAAAAATAGAGTGAACACGCACAAAAATGACTGCAAAGACGTGAAAAATACTGAAAAAACTGCCCTAGCCAATCATGCTATACAAAACAAACACAACTTCGACTTTGACATTAAAAACGTTAATATTCTTGGATACGAACAAAACTTACAAAAAAGACTTTTGCTTGAATCAATAGAGATAAACAAACACAAAGACTCAGTTAATTTAAGAAGCGATACCAATAATTTAAATATAATTTATAGTAATGTTTTAAATAAAATTAATAGATAGTTTTAGAATAAATAAGTATGTATGGTAGCATAAGTTAAATTTTAATTTTTAAATAAATCGAATTTAACCAAAAAATATTAATAATAATAGAAATAAATTTATGTAATGTAAATGCAACTTGTGTTGCACATTGAGCAAGCAAATGACACATGTAAAAATAAATTGATCTGTAATGGTAGAAACCAAACGAATATCTGTAATATTTAAAAATTAACTCTTTAAACATCATAGTTAATAATAGTGAATTAGTAAGTAGAATAAAATTAATAAAGTAACGTTGAATAATCGTATAAATTTGTGTAGAGGATTAATGCATTATACAATACTGGGTTTCCACGTGAATTTTGGGAGGTTAATGTATCCAAGGTGTTCGCACAAAACAAAATTGACAAAAGAGAAACAAGACTAATGAAAGGTAATTTAATAATTAAAAAAAATTTTAAGTATGTGTATGTAAATGTATTAGTTATAAGTTTTTTAAAATATGTTAATTGTTCATAATTGGTGTTAAATTTTAGCTCTGATGAAGAAATAAAATATTTCGAAACCGGTCAGCTATAATTAAAAGAGTTTCTTTTTTTAAACTGTCCTATCTTACCCGATATTAAAAATATCTGACAATCTATTGACAATAATAACATATACAGGACAAAAAGAACTTGGGAAGTTAATAAGTTAGTTGAAGTTGTTAGAGATTCCCATAAAATCCAAATGAGTAATAAGTTTTCGGGTTCATACAAAATTATTGAACTAAATGAGGTAAATGCAATTATTAAAGAGATAGAAGGTAAAAAAGAGATGAAAGTATACATTAATAGGTTAAAGAAATTTTCGGGGAAAATTGTTGTAAAAGTTGATGTTCCTGAAACGTCAGATTTAAATTCAATTCCCCTACTAGAAACTGTTGAACCTTTTATTAGTAATTCGGTTAATGTAGATAATTTAAGCGAATTAGATGATGTAGTTAGTAGTCTTTTCAATATAAGTTTGGAGGAAAATTCAATTCAGAGTCAAAATTCAATTCGGAGTCACAATTCAATTCAAAGTCATAATTCAACTCACGAGACAGAGGAAAAGTATGAGCAAGCCGATAGTTTAAATTCAGACAGTTCAGTAGATTCATTCGAAAGTAGCGAACATAATGAACCCGTTACCATGAAGGAAACGGAAGAAGCCCCAAGACCCCGGTATAACACCCGCAGCCAGGGTCCAACGGAGAGTTTGCCCTGGATCTATCCAAATAGAATATAAGATTTTAGTTTTTAAGGTTTATGTATAGATTTGTTTTAGAATTACATAGTCAATAGAGTTGCTGACCGAAATAAGCTTGCAGCCCAAAGCTAAATGGAGGCCAAATATAGTCTTTTGATGTGTTGGATGATCTCCATAACACCAACACAAGTAATGGGAGAAAAGGAACTCGAAAACAGATTGGCTATCGTCAAGACCGATGATACAGTCTTCGCACTACGGCTAGCAAAGAGAACGGACATCTGCGGCCAAATAATGTGGCAAACGGAGCAAACCCGCATATTAATAATCATTGAAAACTCACTGGGTTTTTACTACCAGGAAAACGAGCGAAATCAGAAGAACACCAACCTAATGGCACAATTTCTAAGCAAGCTCCTCTATTTAGAAATCGCCGTAAACAACAAGATCGCTGACAGCATCTATGATTCAATCCAAAAGAGATGCCTACTTAGAAGAAAAATCTTCCAGAATCGACTAGCCTTAGCCCAACAGTCACCAGGGTTAGTGGGCGGGCTGATCAAAGAGTCCAGAGGATATGTCAGCAGAGTAATGGGCGAAGTGTTATACATCGTCAAGTGTGCTGCAAAAATGGTTGAGAATCGGAAATCCGAGCAGTGCTTCCAAGAACTGCCGATCGTTTATAAGAATCAAACTAGATTCATGGCCCCCCTCACTCACATCATCCAGGAGTTTGGCACCGAGGTTAATTGTGAGCAACCGCTCTCCCCGGTGTACCACCTTGAAGACCAATGGGTAGAATTTGGACCCACCCTACGACTGTAACAGTCCAATTTATTTTTGTAATTAAAAAAGGGATTAAATATTAATTTAGGAAACAATTTATTAGAAACTTTAATATTTGAGTAATTCCCCAAGAATGTTTTGTTTACATTATACCATTATAAGGTTGAGTTTGAATAACAGTTGAGTGTATGATCGATGTTGTCGGACGCATTTCGCGTATCAATTTCCCCCAATCAAATATTTCGACAATTCCGCAGGATTTTGGCAGCAGTGTGAGAGAGGTTTGGCTTGAGTTGCTTTCTTTTTGGTGTGAGGTGTTAAATTGATTAATCCGGTTTAAACAAATTAAAACTCATCGTCTAATAAATTATAACCTACCTCAAATAAATTAACGAGGCCGCACAACATCCATAGGTAATTAATTAAATTTTATCTTAAAGCCACGTGCTAATTTCTTTGGAATTTAAATAGGCCTCATTTTTCATCCCTCCTTTGTCAATTGATTGCTGGAAAATTCCGGTTTTTGGGTTTCTCGATATTGATTTGTCGATTAATAGTCCTGAGTATCTGGACTTATTGGATTTTGAGATTTGATGAATGCCATTGAGATTTGAGAATGCTGAATGCCGTTTATGCAGTTTTGCCTTGACCGCCATCTTGCTTGAAAAACCATAAGTCATCAACAAACCAATCAACAACGTTCTAACAACGATCTCGGAAAAGGTCTGTAAATTAATTAAGTTTGTGAGGTTGCCTGAAAAGGTGAACGAAACACTAAGTGCGTTTTATGAAAAACAGTTTCTAGTAATATTGTGTTTTTATTGTTTTTGTATTATAGAAATTGTACAGGTAGTTGAGGGGGCTGATAGCTCGAAAAATTTAAAGTATCATTTAAAGACAGTTTTTGAACACATTGTGTTAATAGTACATACCTGAAACGTTAATTAACTAATGTGAAATATAAGTCACTTACCTGCAGTGATAATTTAATATCTGTTATACCTGAAAGAAATAATTGAAATTAGTTTTAGCTGTTTAATTTAATTTTAAGAGTACTTACCTGGTCATTTGGTAACTTTTAATGCGCATTATTAATTTCTGATTAAGATATTGAATTGTTTTTGTAATATTTGGATCCCAACCTGGATACACTGGTGATTTTTGTAATTATAGTACCTGAACAAATAAATTAATTATTTTGATGGTTATTTAGTGTTTTTATTTGAGCTGATCATAATATTTCGTGTTTTGTAGATTGATTTCACTTACCTTAAGGGGATAAAACGCGTGGCGCCCTATTTTTTTGTATACGAACCACGACACACACGACTGGTTTGCTGGCACCTAAAGGTAGTAATTGAAGCTCATCTGACATCACCAAGAAGACACTAAATATATATATAAAAACAAATATTATTTTTTTAACACGCGGTTATACAAAATGGCGCCCAACGTGGGGCCAGATTCATTTTGATTCGGCAACGATTTTTTCCTTTTTGGCTGTAGTGAATTAATTTGTTTGTTCAGAGTAATCAACCTATTTGAAATAATTACTGTATAATAATTGAGTTTTTTGCGACTTTGCTGAGACATTGTGAAGAACTAATTAATCAGGTAAAGCAAAAAGTTTTTCAGGTTTAATTTGGCTGTGGGTACAAAGGTAATAAATCTACAGAGTGTTTGCATGAGTGTGACTGAATAAATTGATAACGAATAATTCCTCAACGTTGACTATTTCCCAGATTTAGACTTTTATTAATAAGATACATTTTAGATTCTCTCATTGATATTTTTCACTTGGGGTTATTGGTTTTCTTTTTGTGTTAACGACTCAAACATTTAACATGGAGCCCTGTGACTTGAAGAAACCTGAATTGAGATATGAAATCAAGATTAGAGGATTGGAACTGTTACCAACAGACGTTAGTGAGATGAGAATTGTGCTACGAAAACTGTTACGAGAAGAAACTCCAGTCGTAAATTTTATTTGTGAAGATTTAGAAACTGAGATTTTGGAAATTGAAGAAAGTTTACAAATTCTCAACGATGGAACAACAGGATTTCCTGGAAAAAATTCAAAGACAGCTGAAAGAAGAATACGATCGAGATTGCAACATTTAAAAGGAAGAATTGAGAGGTTTGGTAATTTACCTGCAACTGCGACTAAAGAACAAATAGAAGAAACTGAGAAGAAGAAAATTTCATTAAAAAATGTGTACCTGCTCGCCGAAGCTAAAGCAGAAGCAAAGATAACATCGATATACAAAAGTGTTTCCTTTTAATTTCAGGGACAAAGCCCACTGCAACAAACTGTTTTAGATAATGCAGAATCGTCATCTTCCTCAGACGAAGAACTAAATTTGCCTAATATTAGTGCTTTAGGAAACTCTACTATGATTCATCGAAGAAGGAGAAATATGAATGTTAGTACGTGGGGTGTTAAATTTAATGGAGACTCCTCAGCAGCAGCAGTTTTTGAATTTCTGGAGAGAATCGAAGAATTAAGAATAGCTCGTGACTATACCAAAGAAGAGTTATTTATTTCAGCCGTAGATATATTTACAGGACCAGCACTAGTCTGGTATCGATCTAAGCGAGGTTCGTTAAACAGTTGGGATAACCTATTGGAAGCAATAAGGCTAGATTTCTTGCCAGCTGATCATGACGATGCAGTTTGGGATGAGATAAGGGCGAGACGTCAAGGAAGAAAAGAAAAAGTGGGTATATACATAGCATCAGTAATAAATTTATTTAATAGACTAGTGTTGAAACCTAGCGAAGAGCAACAGTTGAGGCAGATTAAGAAGAATTTATTGCCTACGTTTAGTGCACCTTTAGCTTTATTAGATGTAACATCGTTGAAAAATTTATCGGATTTATGCAGAAAACTTGAAGTTAACCAGCAACAAAGTTTAGGATCGGTAGCAGCTGTTTCACCACCAAGTGATACAAAGGATTCATCTAACTCAAGAGTCAAAACAGGATATCAAGGGGAATGTTGGAATTGCAGAGTTAAAGGACATTCGTTTAAGGAGTGTAGAAAACCTAAGAGAGGTAATTTTTGCTATAAATGTGGTCGACGGGCTACGGTAGTTAAAACCTGTCCCGATTGCTCAAAAAACGAATAAGTAGGAAGCATTATATCGGCAGATGCTCCCTCTTAATTAAAGAAGCCGATATAAGAATACAAAAGGAAGACTGGAAAAGATGGTTGAGTAGGGTGGAGGATTTTATGAAACCAGCAAGAAATTTAGCACCAATTTTTAGTAAAGTTCCAGGAGATAATCGTCCATTCATAAAAGTTAGTATTCTAGCAGTAGAAGTAGATGCCTTAGTAGATACAGGAGCAAGTTATAGCGTGTTAGGTAAACCTTTGTACGACAAATTAGACTTAGAGAATATACAGGATAAGAATATACGGGTGAGTCACGTAACTACAGCTGATGGTGCTAAACAAGAAGTGTCAGGAGAGATTAATGTACCTGTTCAGTTCGGCAAGGTGACAACAGATAGTAGGATTTTGATAATTCCTTCTTTGGAAGTAAGTTTGGTATTAGGAATAGACTTTTTAAGAAATAATAAGTTGGAACTTAATCTTAGAGAAAATAGTTGGAGTATCGTAAAGGTGAAAGATGTCCATATACGACCTGATAAAATAATCAGCCTTGAAGAGAGTTTTGAAGTTGCAATGTTACGAGCGAAAGAAAATTTGTCCATAAGTGAAGCTATTGAGTTGGAGGAACTTATACAATTGTTTTCCAAATTAGACGGAATTAAATTAGGAAGAACCTCAATCCTACAACATGATATCGATACAGGAGAAGCAGAACCTATAAAGCAACGACACTTTCAGTTATCGCCTTTTATGCAAGCACATTTAAACAAGGAGCTTGATCGTATGCTAGAGTTGGGTGTAGTTCGAAGGTCAACCAGCCCATGGAGTTCACCTGTTCTGTTAGTAAAAAAAACATCAGGAGAATATAGACTGTGCTTTGATGGACGAAAACTTAACTCTGTAACAAAAAAGGATGCGTATCCACTCCCTTTACTGAATTCTATTTTAGATAAGCTGAAGGATGCTCGATATATCTCTAGTGTGGATTTGAAGCACGCTTTCTGGCAAGTCAATCTATCTGATAGATCTAAAGAAAAAACAGCATTTGCGATACCAGGAAGAGGATTGTTTGAATTTGTAGTGATGCCATTTGGATTGAGCAATGCCGCTCAGACTCAACAGAGATTAATGGATCGAATTTTTGGGCCGGAAATGGAGCCGAATGTATTCGTTTATTTGGACGACATTATTATTGTGAATCGAACTTTTGAAGAGCATATGAAAACATTAAGGGAAGTTTTTGAAAGATTAAAGAAGGCAGGACTAACCGTAAATTTTCGTAAGTGTGAATTTTGTAAGGAATCACTTAAGTACCTAGGTTATATAGTAGATGGAGAAGGAATTAAGACTGATCCAGATAAAGTAAGTGCAATGACTGCATATCCAGTTCCTGAAACAGCAACCCAAATCAAAAGATTTGTCGGCATGTGCAGTTGGTATAGAAGATTCATCCCAAAATTTTCGACTCTAATAGCCCCTATAAATTCACTATTAAAAGGAAAGAAAAAGAAGGATCGTACCTTATGGACTCCCGAAGCACAACAAGGTTTTGAAAGAATAAAAGAAGCTTTAACTAATGCACCATTATTATCAGCACCGGATTTTAACTTACCCTTTGTCATACAAACAGACGCTTCTGATGTAGGTCTAGGAGGAGTACTATCTCAAGAAGTCGATGGTCATGAGAAGGTTATAGCGTATGCGAGTAGAACATTGAACAGAGCGGAAAGGAATTACACGGTGACAGAAAGGGAATGCCTTGCTCTGGTATTTGCATTGCAGAAATTTCGCCCTACGTAGAAGGAACTCAGTTTACAGCTATTACGGACCATTATTCCTTATTGTGGTTGCAACGTTTGAAGGATCCGGTGGGTAGATTAGCCCGATGGGCCATACAAATTTCACAATTTAATATGACTCTTATTCATCGAAAGGGTAGATTAAACGTTGTGCCTGATGCATTATCCAGAATTCCAGAAATATGCTCGTATGAAGTTCAAGAGATTAAAGATAAATGGTATCTGAATATGGTAGAAAGAGTAAATGAAAGTCCTGATAGTTATCCGAGGTGGAGAGTAGAGAAGAATGCATTGTACAAATTTTTCCCAGTAACAAAAGTAATACCTTTCAACCAGTCAGTTTGGAAACGAGTGATACCCTACGAAAATAGACAAAATATTTTGAGTAAATTTCATGATGAAACTACGGCTTCGCACTTTGGTATTTTCAAAACTTTTAAAAGTATCAGTAACGATTGTTATTGGCCGTCAATGAAAAAGGATGTGGCTAACTTCATTAGAAATTGTAAAGTCTGTGGAGCTCAAAAATCTCCGAATTTAAGTAGAGCAGGTTTAATGGGAAAAGAAAAGATAGTGGAACAACCTTTTGAAATAGTGTCGATGGATTTAATTGGTCCCTTACCAAGGTCTACTAGAGGAAATCGTTGGTTACTAGTATGCACCGATTGGTTCTCGAAATTTGTTTTATTACAACCTCTGCGACAAGCAACCGGAAATGAGATAGTAAAATACGTTGAAGAAAACCTTTTCTTGTTATTTGGAGTAACTAATGTCATTATGGTAGACAATGGAACCCAGTTTGATGGGAAAATATTTAGAAAACTAGCTTCGCAGTATCAGGTCAAACTTTGGTTTAATGCAAAATACCATCCACAGGTCAACTTTACAGAACGTTACAATAGAGTTATAAATACAGCTGTACGTTCGTACCTTAAGGACAATGATCATAATAAATGGGATAAAGACATTTTTCAAATCGGAAGTGCTATGAGATCGGCAGTAGTTAAGCTGGCGGGTTCCGGTGACACAAACCGTTACTTTTGGCGGGAAAGTCTCTGATTGGTTGAATTTGAATTTTCAAATTTGAATTTTTGAAATGGAGCTCTGTGATTGGTTGAATTTGAATTTGGCTCGAAGTTGAGTGGGCGTGGTTTAAGTGATTTTAACGGTTTTGGCTATGATTTGACCGTTATAACTCGGCGCCGCAAGTCTCTGATTGGTTGAATTTGAATTTTCAAATTTGAATTTTTGAAATGGAGGTCTGTGATTGGTCGAATTTGAATTTCTAACTCGGTGCTGATTGGTTGAATTTGGATTTTCAAATTTGAATTTTAGAAATGGAGCTCTGTGATTGGTGCAATTTGAATTCGGCGGCGGGTAAAAAAAAGGCTAGCTTAGGCTTGCTTGATCGTGTAGGCAACCAAAGTTGTTGAGTGTTGGGTTGCGGCGGCAAGTTTTGGAGGGTAAGTGTAAATACTTATTGCATAATTTGTGCAAATCTAGTGTGTGTAGGCAGTAGATATCTCGTTACTGAGTAACTTAAGGAAAGTTTGTAATTAATAGGGAAAAATAAAAAACTGTTTACTTTCTTTACTTTGTTTGCATTTATTTGCATTTATTTTTTAACAAACCTAATATAGGTCAACTTTTTTCACAAGTACTTGTCACAGGTACTTATGTAGACACCATCTGTTGTTCTTGTTGTTGTGGTGATGGTGATGGTGTTTCTACTACTACTGGTACACTGATTGCACATCTTGGGGCTACTAACACACAAACATAAAATTTTAGTTTTTTTTTTAAGTCAAAAATAAATTACTTACTTTTCACATATTTTGGCTGTGGTTTTTGGGGTTGTTGTTTGAGAACTGGTTGATGAATAAGAATACTTAGTTTCAGTGTACTCGTGCGTTCATGTTGATCTTCGAATTTTGTAACAAAGGCGTAATCAACTGGTAGAATATTCTTAAAATATTCGTAGTTGATTCTTTGCGTCAGTGTTCTAAAATCGTTTACGATGGAGTCTGTGAAGCGGTCATACTCCATTTTCAATTCTGCCTCAACTCTTGCACAGATTTCCTCGGTAGTTTCCACATAATGTCTCTTCAAATAAACATTTTGCTGATCCATTTTTGTTTTTAACTGGGAAGTCGTCGACTTAGAACACACGCGAACTGCTACTGTTGTGTGTTGTGTGGAAGCGCGCGCTATTTATTACAACTCTCACTTCTCATTAGCATATAAGTAGTAATTGGTGGTTTGATGAATAATTACATGAGTAACTAACTAAATCTGTTTATGAGAATTCAATAATTGTTTATTTTTTATCAAAAAACCCCCAAGGACGAGTATTTGTTGAATTTTGTAAAATTATACGTTTATTATCATCAGGACTTAGGGCAAGTTTTCTTTGTTTTATGGTGTAAACTTTATGTTTATAGGATCTGATTGTGTACTGGGTGGTGTCCGTTGAGATTAAATTAAATAAGCAATTATAATAATCCTCGAATAAAATTTTATTAAGTGCAGCTTTTTTAATACCTTTCGCCTTTTTCAGTATATTTTTCGATAAGTGAAGCTTTTGTACATACATTTTTGATTTTAATCCGATAAATTCTAACATAATTTTTCCACCATTTTCATCTTTCATAAGTCCAAGTACTCTCTTATTTTTTAATGGAATATTATAAACGTTATTTGGAGCATAATTTGACGTATCAAATTTATTTATATCATTCTTAATATGTTCGTAAATGTTTTGCTCTACAAATTTATAAATGAGAGAATCTGTATCTCCATAAAGTAATGTTGCATTTAAGCCAAAATTTGGAAGAATATGATTATAATGAAAATCGTAGAGAAATGTTTTCGAAATATCTAAAACACACATGCCAACGTAAATTGGTTTGTTGAATTCAATTTTTAAACGATTCATTTGTATTATGATGATATCGGTATCAATAATGGTACAACTATTAAAATTTGGTTGTGAAATGTAATAATTTGCTCCGTAACGTCCTGACCATTTTGTAATTAATTTTATATCACAATATTTTCTAACATTTTCCATGGTTTTTCCGTACACTGAATTGACCATTAGTTTAAAAAAATTAATTTCAAAATCATTGCGACTATTTATTCTTTTTTCGGTGTTTAAATCGATGTACCTTTTTAACCAGTCAGATTGTTTAAATTTGAGAACTCTATGAATTTTTGTAATTTTTAATCCTAAACGTAAAGCTTGTTTTAAACTTTTATAATGTATAATATAATTTTTTTTATCGTAAAGTGTGGTCAATAACTTTTTGTATTTGGTTTTTGCTGCAGGCGGTACTAGATGTTCAGGACATAGAGGTAGATATTTATGTGTTTCAAAAAGTTCTTTTGGATACTCAAGATCCACCTCGTAAATGTATCCTACATCATCATCCTGATTAGTATTTATTGAATTTAAATCGTTTACCCATTCAAACTCACTAGTAGGTAACATTTGACTCATTGCCATGCCATACAAATTGTTAATGTCAAAGTACATCAGATATGATGTTTCTTGATTAGGATCAAAATCATCACCCATATAGGGATTGTTCGCTTTTCCGTACCGATTTGAACATTGTGAAATACCTCCTCGAATACCGCGCTCTATAAACATTAACATATCAACATCGGTTAAAAGTTCTAATTCTACTTTGGTAACTTTTAGCATGGCATCGAACGAAAGACCTGGTGCTGTATAATAATGTAACGGATCTAATTGATAGGTTGCAAGACAGACTTCTCTAAAATTTTCAAAAATATCAACTAAAAGTAGTACGTCTGTTTTTAGATAAAGTTCTGCATATTCCTGTAAATTTTTAATTTTAAATTCGTTCCAAACGTTAAGAGCATGTTG
Source organism: Stenus bimaculatus (assembly GCA_963971135.1). Classification (NCBI taxonomy): domain Eukaryota; kingdom Metazoa; phylum Arthropoda; class Insecta; order Coleoptera; family Staphylinidae; genus Stenus; species Stenus bimaculatus. Next base: position 27,942,977 of record OZ020181.1, read on the forward strand.
ATACTCTGATTCAGTTACATTTGTATCGTTTAATCGACTATAAAAATTCTTAATCATCGGTAAGTTTGTTTCTTGAAGTTTTTCCCAACTATCTAAATATTCATACGGAAAAATACCTTTCTTTTTCATTAAATTAAATTTTATAGGTTCCGTTCCGTAAAAATTATACGTTATCATTTTTTGATCGTCAGTTAAATACGAGGCGAGTTTCTCTAAACTTGAGGACATAAAACGAAAAGAATCTAAAAATCTAAATTGAACTTTTGTATCTTGTACATCTATTGAAAATGAAATGTACCTTTCTTTATTTAATGGTAACAATGAAATTTTTCCCTTAATTCCTCTAGAAAGTTCTTTAATTAAAAAATGACTATCATAACCGGAAAGGTTATGAAATATTACGGGAATAACATGTGAATCTTTAAAATTAATGTTACATTTTGAATGAGCGCTTCCCCTATAAATTCCTGTAAGATGACAATGATCTCGTACTTTTCTATTACTTTCATCATTAGTAAAGGGTAATGAACAAATGTGACAAAATTTAGAATTTTGAAATTCACGTTCATTTTCTATACTCATTCTTATAGGTATGTTAGTTTTTAACATTTGATCTACTTCCTGTGCGATATTATTTAATTTTTGAATAAATAATTCTATACAATTTCGTCCAGAAAATAATTGAAAGTTTGAAAGATTTTTATCGTAACTGCAATTTAAATAGCACGCTACACTGAAGGCTTCATGTTGTTGAATTTTTTCAGTTAACACTTCAGGTGATGTATTATTATCTTTACTTGGAATTAAAATACTTTCAAGATCTGCATAAATAGCGAAAGGTACTTTAATTTTATTTCGAAAATTTTTAAATTTTAAAATTTTGTTAGTTTCTTTAGGTAAAACTATTTTTGTGGTATTTAAATTAATACAGTTTAGTAAATGCTGTTGCAAATTTGTAGACGATTTAAATCTATTTAAACATCTATCACATATCCAAGTTTTATTTTTCTTATTAGGTAATTGTCTATTTAATAATTTAGATAAATTTTTAATTAAAACAAAATGATGATTAAAAGTTGATTTAAGAAGTTGATGTTTTACAAAATCATTGTCATGTTCTTCATCATCATTATCATCATTATCATCATCATATTGATCGTTTTTAAGTAATAATAATAAGTTAATTTTTTCAAAGTTATGTTTACTAATTATTAATGGTAAAATTTCCTTATTCGAACCAATTATAAAAATATTAATGGATAAAAAATTTAACGCTTCAAATTTTGAAATATCTTTTAATTGAATTGGAAATGAAATTTCTTTATAATTTAGTATACTTGAAAAATGAGGGTAAGATGTAACTCGATTTGGATTTTTATTTGCAACTGCAGGATATTTATGTGCCATAATACACCAAAGAAAGCAATAGTCATCATTATTTTTAATATTTAATAAAGAATATGTTGTTTTTAGAAAGGATGGTGTTTCAATGTACGTACCTATCGTTAAAGGTGTAAAACGATTAATATTTACTTTTAAATGTAAAATTTGATAAAGAGCATAACCACTGTCTCTTTCTTGGAATTCTGAAAGTTTTTTTTCAATTTTTTGTATCACATTTTCAGAAAACCATTCTTTTAAATTTGTACCATTATCGATCGGTTCATTTTTTGTAGTGAAATGTTTTACATCAGTTTCCAATGTAGAAGGTTTAACAAAATTTCCGTAAAAAATACAATTTACTTTGAGCATGGAGCGTTCTAGTTCTTTTTTAATTTTAGTGGCAAAACTTTGAAATGCACAATTTAAAAATTTAATCGGATCTTTAAAATCTATGTTTATAATTGCACCAGATTTAATACGATTTTCAAAACACGATTCTAAATCTTTCCAAACTAAATGATTTTTTTTCACGTTTTTCACTGTTTTATGTTTTTGAAATTGTTGTTTGTAATAATTTAAAAGACCCAAAATTGATTCTAATTTTAAAAAATTTACAATTTTACATTTTTTTCGAATACAAATTTCAGTTAACTTAATAAATTTGGTAATACTTTTAAGCCATTTATCAAATTCTCTTTCAGATTTAATTATTCTACTCACTTGTTCAATTTTCTTCAAACCATTTAGAAGTAATTTTTCAATTGGTTTTTTAGTAATTAACGGATTTTGTTGTTGAGGTGTCGTCATGCTTGTAACTTTTTTCTTTGAATTTGAATGTTGTTGAGGTGTCGTCATGATTGTACCTTCTTTGAATTTTTTCTGCTTTTATAGGGTTCTATTTGGAGATGATGAAATTTTATGTGGAGATGGTAAAATTAAAAGGAGATGACGAAATTAAAAATTTAGTGGGATGATGAAATTAAGTGGAAATGACGAACTTAAAAATTTAGTGGGATATTCCAGTTAGTTACTATAAATACATCTTTACAAACTTAGTAACATAGTTACTTAGTACTTTCAATACTAATAAGTTTCTAGTGTAATTGTGATTTGTTAAAACAAAAATGTCAGGTGTTCCTTGTACTATTTTTCTGCGGTCTTTGGATCAACAGAAATTACCACCAAGAATGTTATATGTTGTTTGTAAGGAGATTTTTCGGTAAGTTTTTTTTTACTTTTTTTACTTATTTGTTCTTAATTAGATTTTTTTTCTGTATTACTTAGATATGGTGTTAAGTCACTTAGTATAAATGGTGTTGGCGAAGTTTTGTTAAACTTGCTATATACTCCCAAAATTGAAACGTTACGTCGAAAATTTGGTAATCTGCCGATAAAATACTCTAAGATGAGTTCCGAAAAACAAGAGGACATTGCATTATATAAAATGGCGTTGACGGAATTTAAGTTCGATACGTTAGCAATAGAAGAAGAACCTGTAGTAGTTGTACCATCATCACCACCACCAGCAATAACACCACCACCTGCAATAGCAAGTACTTCTTCTGCATTACCAATAATGCCACCACCACAACCATCAAAACAACCACCATCACAACGATTAAAAAGAAGTTCTGGTGGTGTTAGAAAACAGATTCTGAAAAAAAGAGAACGATCCCGTTCTCCTTCTCACCGTTCTTCATCTCAACAAGAGGCCACACAAAATATTGTATCTTACCTGAACGATTTAGATTGTCAAGAACTTGAAATTTTCTCTCAAGATTTAATTGCAAATCCATAAAAACACTTTTAAGAAAAAACTGTTTAATTTTTTTACTTTTATTATGGAATTTCAAATGTTGGAATAAATAAAAAAAGTATTCAATTTATTTTGTTGTTTTTATTATTGTAAATAACATTTTTTTAAAAAGCATACATTTTTTCAGTAAACCAAAGATAAGCAACGTTTACGTGAAATCTTGCACAACAACCTCCTTCAAGTTTTCCTAACCGCTGGTGTTCTTTGCATGCATGTTTAAAATAATCTCGTTCATGGACAAAATCCAGATCAGTTTCAGTTAAATTTTCAAAATTGATCACTACAGGATTTTTTATACACTCTTTGATTTTCTGCTGCCCTATGTAATCATAGCAAACAACTAGCGCTTCCTCTTCTTTAATTACCTCTCTTAAAAATCCACTTAAGTTGTCCATGGCGATGAATTCATCCTCTCTTAATCGCATGTTACAATTTTCATATTCCAATCCGTGCACCTTCATTGATTGACAAATCTCATTCTTACCGCTTTCGTTTAACATGTCGTAGGGTACATTTTGGCTCACCATTCGATGATGAATTTGTTTTCTTATAGTGTCGTATATTGCAACTTCTCTTACCAGGAACCGAACGGTTTTTGGGAGGTGGTTACTTTTGTACCCTTGGACATCAACGATATACATTTTTTATGTTGTGCAAGAAAAACTTGTATTGCTTAGAGAACGCTGGCTGCTACTGAATTTAATTACAATTTTTTCTTCTATTTATATGCAAAAAGTATCCTTACGTGGGAAAAGAATCATGATTTTACCCAACTATTAAATGTGTCATCGAAACCAAGCCATTTAACAAAGATTTTATTTTTAGAACGTTTTAAAATGCGCTCAATTAGGTATACATCAGAATATTTCGCTTTTTGTAATTGCTCTTTATAAAAACAACCGTGAATGTGTTTATTATTTAAATCTTTTAAATGATAGGTGATTGGATTTGTTAATCGAATTTCGGTTATTGTAAAAATTTCTGTAGACCAATTAGGCATATATTTTTTAGCAAATGTTCCCCTGACTTTGGAGATACGTACTTTATCTCCAATTTTAAATTTTTTATTTTTTATTAACGTTGGATCAACTGTTTTAATTCGACTGTACACTGTATTTAAAATTTGTTTTTCATTTTTTTCATTGACTTCTATAGGCTTCATTCCAATTGTATTATGTTTTGAATTATTATAATCATTTACAATTTTTGGTAAAATTTTTAACCACTTATAACTACCTTGTAAATTAAATTCTTTCCACATCTTATGTTTAAGCGTTCGAATTACACGTTCCACAATTGCTGCTTTTTTTTCACTAAACGTACTATAATGATTAATTTTATATTTTTGCATCATTTTCATAAAAAACTTATTATAAAATTCAGTTCCATGATCCGTTTGAAGATTTAATGGTGGTGTTATTTTTAATTTCTTAAAAATACTTTCAAACACCTTACTGACTTCAGGACCAGATTTAGATTTTAATGGTAACGCCCACACAAATTTAGAAAAACAATTTATTACTACTAAAATATACTTATAACCAGGATTTTCATCTTGGAAATTTTGCATATCAGCTAGATCCGCTTGCCAAAAATCGTTTAAAGATTTTAAAATGTACTTTCTTCTTGGAAAATTTATTCTTGCTAATTTATGAATTTCATTTACAATTTCTTTTCTCTCCACTTCATACGAGTTTTTTTTAATTTTCATTCTATCACTTTAGCTTCTTTTAATTCTTCAATAATGGAATTAATTTCATTCCTATGTGCATTATTTCCAGCTGATTCTGAAGCTAACAATAATCTTAATCTATCGACCAATTCATTAATTGAATTCCAATAAATATAATCTATTTTATTATTATTAACTTCCATAAACAGACCTTTTCCACTACAACTATTACTACTACTATTACTACTACTGTTGCTACTAATAGAGGGTCCAATAATATATTTATATTTTTTCGTTTTATTACCATCTATTTGTTGATTGGCATTATAATGTCGTCGGCAGGCATTTGTTTTATTCACAATTTGTAAATAATTTTGTCTATCATCCGTTGTGTAATCCAGTGGATTCTTTTTAAATAACAACTCGTACAAACCTTTTGTTCCTTTATATCTTTTATTTTTTATTAGTACGTCTTTACCATCAAAATCTAAACTTGAGTCGCCAATAAAAAGTTTTTCACTAGGAGGATCAAGTCTTACACCGTATTTATGATCATATTCTTTATTTTTTTCATCTTTATACATATCATGAAGATATTTTCTAGGTAGTGCATCATATTGTTCTAAATAATCAATATATGATTTTTCTAATACATTTTTCTTATGAATCCTGTCATTAGAAATTTCTGAAGAAAATGGTGATGCAATTGGACTTTGTTCATCAATATGATCATCATTATCATAATCATCATCATCATCAATATCATCAAAATCATTATCATCATTTTTATCAATTTCAGAAAATGTTGGTAGAGAACTTAATCGTTTCTTAATTACTGGTTTTCTTTTTAGGAGTAGTTTTTTTCGTTTTAAAAAAGTTTTAGGTGTAACCATAGTTTCATCCTCCTCCTTTATTTTTGTGTTATTGCTAGCAGTAGGTTTTTCGTTCAATTTATTTTCTATGTTTCTCAAATGTTTTGTAATTGGATTAAACATAGTTTCCTGTTCCATTTCACCATAACGTAAAAGATTTAATTTATTTCGTATAGTTTTTCGTTTTTTGATGAGTCTTGTCTTCAGTTCTTGTTCATTCATCTTTCTAATATGATGCGATGTTGGAGATTAGGTTACTTATATATAGTTAAATATCTTAATATGTTATAATTTATTAAATAAAAAGTGCTTAGATTATAATTGCACACATATCATGTATCTTTGCTGCATTTTTATATTTTGCTTAATCAGTTTTTTTGTTACACATGTAAGAAACTAATACCTTTTTATCAGTTGTTGAGCAGCTCCGTAATTGTTAACACGTTTTATTAAAAGTAAAATAAATAATTAAATAAAATAAATTAAAGTTTTTAAAAAGTTTTCGTTAATTTAAAATAAATTAACTGGCGCAGTCGGTAGGATTGGCCAAAGTACACCGAAATTTTCTAAAAATCGAAAAATCGGCGCGTATCTTTCGTTTCAACGATTAATTGGCCAATTCGGAAACAAATCTTCAAGGGAATATTGAAGACGGAGTGAAGACGAAATCGCTTCAACTCACGAGCAGAGAATTTGGACAGGACCGGACACTCATCGCCGCCCAGACAGATTCCACTCATAGGATTTAAGGACCGATTTGTAGCAAGCAAATGATTTGGATAACATTAGTGTAAGTCGATACTTTTTCACATGTCAACAAATAATAGTTTAAAATCATTTACAAATAGTACAAGACGAGAAGCACCATATTCTCCTAATCGTAATTTTCAATTAAGACCACCTAGATTAGTAATTGATACAGTCGATAACGATAACATGTCTCAAGATCAAGCCCAAGCTCAAGCTCAGGCTCAAGCCCAAGCTCAGGCTCAAGCGCAAGCTCTTCTTGTGCCTGAACAAAGATTTTCACCAGAATATCTTAAATGTATTCCAGAGTTCGATGGAAATCCGAATGAACTCTCTAGGTTCATTTCAATAAGTGAAAAATTAGTAAATACCTTTTATGACAGAGTAAACCTAAATAATTTTCAAAACATTTACATAACTCAAAGCTTAATTAGTAAATTAACAGGTAAAGCCAAACTTGTAGTAAACATTCAAAACGTTACGAATTGGGCAGAGTTAAAAGATATTCTTTACCGAAATTTTGCAGACCAACGTGATGAAGCTTGCCTTAAGAGGATAGTCCGCCAAATGTTTAAAATGCGTACTCCTCGCTAGTAAAAATTGATTTTTTGGTGTTTGTAATAAAAAATTTAACAAAAACGCTCTTGTTTTGCCTTGAAATTGAATTTATTTTTCATATAGAATTTTTTTTTGATGTATATAGTCTGTTATAAGGGAGTAATTTTGAAAAAATAATAAAAACGCATTTTTTATCATTTTTTCAAAATTACTTCCTTATAACAGACTATATACATCAAAAAAAAATTCTATTTGATAAATAAATTCAATTTGAAGGCAATACAAGAGCGTTTTTGTTAAATTTTTTATTACAAACACCAAAAAATAAATTTTTACTAGTGAGGAGTACGCATTTCAAACATTTGGCGGACTATCCTCTTAACAGAGATCTTGTCATGTTAAGACAGTTTCAGAACGAATCGCCTCACGATTATCATGAACGTTGTTTACAACTTTTAAATGTAATATGTTGTTACATCGATATCCACGAAGCAAACGAAGCCGCTAAAATTTTAAAACGCGAACAATACGCAAATATAACTTTAAAAACATTCCTTTCTGGCCTCAAGGAACCTTTAGGTTCTACAATTAGATGCATGCGACCAAATTCGATGTTGCAAGCAATGCAATTCATAAATGAAGAAGGTAATATACGCTATTATCAAAACGGCAATTTTTCTAAAAATAATACCCCTCAAATTCAAGCAAACAATAAACCAAAATTTTCTCAAAGTAATGCGAATAATTTTCTCCCCAATAAATTTCAATTTAACGCTCACAATTTTCCCAATTTCAATACACAACGTCAGCCGTTTCACCATTCTAATAATTTAAGAATGCATAATTTTCAACATACTAATCGACCAAATTTTGCACAAAATATGAGACCAAATTACTCTCATAATGCGTTCCAACCAGGTGTAACTAGATCATTTTCACCTAAACCAACACCTATGGATACTAGTTCTGCACGCACCGTAAACAGACCTTTTATACCCAAACCAACACCAATGGATACTTCTTCTTCAAGAACCCCTAATTTCAATAAACTCAATCGCTTTAACCCTCAAAATAGATCTACTCAGGGCATGTATAATGTAATATCACAAGACGTACCCGAGCAAAACGCAACTTATGACGCAAATTATTACGAAAATGAAAATTTCCCCCAACACTCTCAATTTTATGAGGAAAGCTTCCAAGAATCAGAACATGAATACTATCACGAGGAAAACTCATCTGAACAAGATAACTCAGATGAAAATTTTCAAATACCGCCTCAAAATCTTACCTCGATATAGCCGAAATTAATAACGTAAAAACAAAAGAACTTCCTTACATAATATTCCCGAAATACAATTTGAAATTTATGTTAGATACAGGATCCAATCGCAGTTTCATGAACCCAGAATTAGCATTTAAACTTTTTCCAAATTTAATCAAAGAAGACCCATTTCAAGTTCAATCCATTTTTCAAACATCTTCTCATAAACACAGTCTCACCTTACACAGCCCCGACATATTTAAAGTACCATACGAAAAATTTGTTAAATTCCACCTTTTTAAGTTTCACGACAAATTCGACGGACTGATAGGTTTAGAAATGATAAAAGACTTAGAAGCTCAATTAGATTTTAAAAATTCAGTAATTATTACACCATATGCGAAAATCCCCATACATTATGAAACATCTCAAAGCAATCCCGTCTGTCAAATTCAAATTGAACCAAGGATAGAAAAAGTGATAAAAATTCCCGTAACACAAAAAGATGGTCCAATCATTATTCCATATCAAAAAATTCAAAATTGTGAAATCCCCGAAAGTTTAAGTATTGCTAAGAAGAACCAAGCAATTACAACAATAATTAATTACACCACCGAATTAATTAATTTAACCTTCAACAAACCTCTCGAAGTAGAAACATTCGAATCCGAAAGTAACAAAATCGAAGTAAATCATTTCAATTCATTACCCAATGAAATGAATCCTCTTTTAGATTTTTCCAAAATTCGTGTAGACCACTTAAACCCCGAGGAACAGACTCACATCATCAAATTATGCGAGGAATATTCTGACATCTTTTACAGAGATAACACTCCTTTGTCGTTTTCCAACGAAATCAAACATCAGATTAGGACATCGGATGAAATACCAATTTACACTAAAACGTACCGTTATCCCTTCGTCCATAAAGACGAAGTACAAAAACAAATTAAGACCATGCTTGACCAAAATATCATAAGACCGAGTAATTCTCCCTGGTCATCCCCAATTTGGATAGTTCCAAAAAAATTGGATGCAACTGGAAAACAGAAGTGGAGAGTAGTCATCGACTACCGAAAATTAAACGAAAAAACAATTGACGACAAATACCCCCTTCCTAATATCTCGGACATACTCGATAAACTTGGTAGATGCCAATACTTCACTACACTCGATCTTGCTAGTGGGTTTCACCAAATCGAGATGCACCCAGAGGACATTGCAAAAACCGCTTTCAATACCGAAAATGGCCACTACGAATTTACCCGTATGCCATTTGGTTTAAAAAATTCTCCTGCGACCTTTCAGAGAGTGATGGATAACATCCTCCGAGGTGTCCAAAACGAAAAGTGTCTTGTCTACCTAGATGATATAATCGTCTATTCAACATCTCTTCAAGAACACTTAGAAAGGCTCAGAGAAGTTTTTAATCGTCTACGTAAAAGCAATTTCAAAATCCAACTCGATAAATCAGAGTTCCTAAAAAAGGAAGTTGCCTATCTTGGTCATATTATTACTCCTGATGGCGTTAAACCCAATCCGGACAAAATTTATGCTATTCAAAATTTTCCAATCCCTAAATCAATTAAAGAAATAAGAGGATTTTTAGGCCTTCTCGGATATTACCGAAAATTTATAAACAACTTCGCTAAACTCACTAAACCACTTACACTATGCCTTAAAAAGGGAAGAAAAATTGAACACACCGATGAATTTGTAAATTGCTTTGAAACATGTAAAAACATTTTGATGAACGACCCTATTCTAAAATATCCTGATTTCTCGAAAACATTCAACCTTACAACAGACGCTTCTAATGTTGCCCTTGGTGCAATCCTTTCTCAAGGCAAAATTGGCGAAGATCTTCCTATCGCTTACGCCTCGCGTACTTTAAATGACACCGAACAAAAATATAGTACGACTGAAAAGGAACTCCTTGCAATTGTTTGGGCTACAAAATATTTCAGACCCTATCTCTTTGGTCGTAAGTTTAACATAATTACTGACCATAAACCTTTAGAATGGCTTTTTGGACTTAAAGAACCAAATTCAAAATTAACACGCTGGCGCCTCAAACTAGAAGAATTTGATTACAAAATCATTTACAAAAAGGGTAAACACAACACTAACGCAGACGCCCTTTCTCGAATAGAAATTCACGCACTTAACGAACTTGACGAATTAGTCGAAAGATGTTTAGAAGATGAATCTTTATTCGTAAACGTTGATAACGAAGCGCAAAAATTAAACGAAATTATGAAAGAACTTGAAAATGACATCAATCCCGGTACAGATACAGTACATTCAGACTCAGAAAACCCCGTTGTTGGAATCCCCATTTTAGACCATATAATCAATAAATATAAAAATCAAATTTTCATATTAGAAGTAAACTATGAACCTTCCAAGCCAAAATTTACCACAATATTTGACGGTCAAAAGTTTATTGTACAATTACAAATCAGTACTAATAATTTCGAACAAGATGTTACTAATTTTATTAAAACATACGTAGCACCCAAAGTACCTTATCATTTATATTTCGAACAGGACGAAACTTACAAAAAATTTTCAGAAGTTGTACGAATTAATTTTAAATGGCCCAGCCTAAATTTTATAAGATGTACTCAAAAACGCGAAAATGTTACAAGAGATATTGACAAAATTGAAATTATCACAAAATATCACGAAGGTAAAACTAATCATCGTGGTATAGAAGAGACAGAAAAACGAATTAGTGAAATCTATTACTGGCCTAAAATGCGAGCATCCATAACAACTTACATCAATAATTGCGAACCCTGCAACAGATGCAAGTATGATAGGAAACCAATAAAATCTTATTATAATGTCACACCAACACCTAGCCGACCTTTTGAAATTCTCCACATGGATACGTACACAATTGAAAAAGGAAAATTTTTAACTATAATAGATGCTTTTTCTAAGTATGCTCAAGCATACCATGTAACTAGCCTCAATAGCGTTGAAATCCTAGATTCTCTGACTAATTTCTTTTCCCATCACGGTACACCGAATTTAATTATTACCGATAATGGTACCGAATTCGAAAACAGAGTTTTCCGCGAATTTATGAACATTCATAAAATCGAATTTCACCTAACATCAGTGTATCACCCAAATTCAAATGGCTTAATAGAACGACTTCATAGCACCCTAAATGAACACATTCGTTTAATCAACACCATACCCGAAAACAAAACCAACCACATCTCCAAAAAGATAAGATATGCTATAAATGCCTACAACAACACGATTCATTCAAGTACGAAATTAACCCCATTCGAAATCATCTCAGGCCACATCCAAAATAAAAACCCATTCGATATAAATATCGATTCCAAAATAATGAATTCTTATATTCAAAATCACCGAGAAAACACCAAACTTTTATATTCAAAATTAAATGAAAATCTAAGAGAGAATAAAGAAAAACTAATATTCAAACTGAATGAAAACCGTGAACCAAACCCATTTTCTTTAGGCGACGAAATCAGACCCAAGAAAATGCCAAGCAACGAAAACAAAGCTTTTGAACGATTTTTAACCCCAACAACTGCTCAAAACGTAAACAGAAATACACTAAAGATAGCAAACCACCATAAACCCGGACAGCTAAAAAAGATACACGTTGACCACGTAAAACGCCCACTCAAACAACCTTACACTTTCAATCTTTAAATTAATAACTATTGTTACAGATTCCCCTTGGTCCTCGGACAAGACGAAATCATTATCAGTAATTTATCTAATAACCCTGGTATCCTTCCATTTAAATTGGGCACCGCAAAGATTCAACAATCAACTTACACTTTAATAAGATATTATGATTTAAACCCTCTAATCACCGAAGTATCTAAGTTACAAAATCAACATCTCGACCTTTTAAATTCGATCGACAACTACTTAAATGATACAAACTATAAAAGAGAAATTTCAAATTATGACAAATCTTTAAACTTACTTATTAACACTACAGCCAATAAATTAAATAATTTAATTACTACAAAAAACGAGCAAGAAAGAAGTAAACGTGGCCTCATTAACGGCATGGGAACAATTTTCAAAACTATCACCGGCAATCTCGATGCTTCTGATGGTGTTCGATATGACAATATAATTTCAAAATTAGAATCAAACGAACACATCCTTCATGACTCCATAAAAACTCAAGCTTCAATAACAACAGCAGTGATAAAAAAATTTAACGAAACAGTCAACTCAATTCAGCATAACGAATTATTACTGAAATCACGTATTTTGCAAATACAAGCCTTACAATTAAAAGACGAAGATAAGATCTCCCAAATTCAAAATTTTCATCACCTGAAAAATATTTTTGACCAAATGATAGCGATTTTTAATGTTCTACTACACGTTTTACAAGAAATCGAAAGTTCTGTCACATTTGCCAAAATCAACACATTGCATCCGTCGATAATTCAATCACACGAATTATTTTATGAATTACAAAAAGTAGAGTCAAAGTTATCGAGGCATCAATTACCTTTACCAATCGAAATTGAAAACATTCACTTTTACGAACAAATTATTTCAATCAAATGTTATACCTCTTACAACAAAATTAAATTTTTATTAGAAATTCCCATTACAAATTCAGAAAATTATGACTATTTTCATTTGTATTCGATTCCTACTTTGCAAGCAAATAAATTGTTTAAAACAATTATTCCAAAAAACAAATATTTGTTGACAAGTGGACTGTATTATGCTCACAATAATGAACCTTGCGAGAAGATAAAATCGAAACAATACTTGTGCACCAAAATCGATTTAATCAAATCATCTTACGAAGACAATCCGTGCGAGATCCAACTACTTCATATGAAATCTAACTACTCAACATGTCAATTACATCAACTTCGGCTACCAGAATTAGTCATCCAGAAAATCGAGTCAACAAATCAATGGTTACTAATAGCAACAACCCCAAAGAAGTTAAAGTCGAACTGCAAACAAGAAAAATTTGAAAACATCGTGGGAACTCACTTGATCACCATTCCTTACCACTGCTCAATTCAAGTTGAAGAAACTGTAATCATGAACGACGAAAACTTCATGCCAGAAAAAACCATGGTACCACTGCCAGAAATTTCAAAATTCAAAGAAGATAAGATGATCAACAAAAATTACGAAATACATCTCGAAAAATTTCAACTCGACGATCTTCAAAAATATACACAAAAAATTCAAGAAACTATCCCAAGATTAAATAAAATCAGTTTTGCCAGATCTCCTAATTTATGGTCCATTTTATTTTACTTCGCTGCAATAATAGCAATAATTTTCGTTTGTATCAGAAGAAAGAAAAAAGAAACTCAGGTTCATCAGGTCCCTCAAGAAGAAATCCTCAACGTGAATGATATACCCCTTCGAGCCCTGTGACCCGGACTTTCCTTTAAGGATGGAGGAGTTAAATATCTTAATATGTTATAATTTATTAAATAAAAAGTGCTTAGATTATAATTGCACACATATCATGTATCTTTGCTGCATTTTTATATTTTGCTTAATCAGTTTTTTTGTTACACATGTAAGAAACTAATACCTTTTTATCAGTTGTTGAGCAGCTCCGTAATTGTTAACACGTTTTATTAAAAGTAAAATAAATAATTAAATAAAATAAATTAAAGTTTTTAAAAAGTTTTCGTTAATTTAAAATAAATTAACTATATGCTATCTGATGAGGTACCTGATGAGGTCTGATGAGGTGTCTGATGAGGTATCTGATGAGGTCTGATGAGGTACCTGATGAGGTCTGATGAGGTCTAATGAGGTATCTGCACTTTATTGATCACCCTTTATATCCTTTATATATAAATCAAAACCCTTTCTATATCTTCCATTATTTACTTTATAATTTTTAAATATTGATAAAAATTGAAAAGAATTATCATCTTGTTTTCCTCCTCCTTCCCAACATAAAAAACAAATTTTTTTAAATTTATCAAAATTCATATCAACATTAACATGATCTCTATGAATGAGACTTAAATTTTTATCATCTTGCTTAAAAACAATTAAAACATTGGCATTATCTCTTAGCAAATGTTTAGGAATTTTTGCATAAGTTTGGGTAAGATAAAAACAATCGACTTGACTGTGTCTTCCCATACTGAAATATGCTTGAATTAAAGCACCTGCTTTTTTTTCGGTTGAAACATCATCAAATATAAAGATTGAGTTAGGTTTGACCTTTGAAGGGTGTTCTATGTTTTCACCTGCTGTATCGTACGCATAATAACCTATACCTTTTAGTGGTTTCAACAGTTCCTCTAGATATCTGTACTTATCTTGTTTGAGCGATTTTGAATATATATAAACATTTTCAAATTTCAATCCATTTTCGTGTTCAATCAGATTTATCATAACGTTAGTTTTACCACACTCTGACGGTCCTACTAAAATACAGCGTATTGTGGATGGAAACAGTTCTCCATGCTTTTTAAAATTACTCTTCTTATTTAAACTTAAACTTTTATCTTCAATTTTAAGTGTTGTCTTTTGTTTAATTAATTTCATTTTTAACGTCTTACTTAATCTGCTTGAGCGTTAGTAGTAGTAGACGTCCATACTAGTACGGAGGTATGAAGAATTATAGTGGCAAAGGTCTTTTAAATAAAGTTATAAATAACTTACCGTTTGAACTTCATATACCTACCTATCGTTTTTGTGGACCAGGTACTAAATTAAAGAAACGATTAGCACGTGGTGATACCGGGATTAATCCGTTGGATGACGCTTGTCGTGAACATGATATAGCCTATTCAGAAACTAAAGACGATTTATATAGTAGACATAAAGCAGATGAGGTGTTAGCTGCAAAAGCGTTTAAAAGATTTCGTTCAAAGGACGCTAGTATCGGTGAAAAAATGGCAGCATTAGGTATAGTTGGTGCTATGAAGACAAAAGTGAAATTGGGTATGGGTTTATCATCACCAAAAATTAAAAACAAATATCAACATTTATTAATGAAAATAAAATCAAACATTACAATGACATTAAAAAATGCTGAAAAATGTATAGATTTACTAAAAGAAAATAAAGCAATATCATCATCATCAAAGACGAAACCAAAAACTAAAAAGAAAAAATTAATAATAGATAATACTACTAAGGATACACCACAAATGATTGAAATTAAAAGAAAAAGAGCAAACAAAAATATATCAATGGAAATTGATAGTGATGATAATATTGATGATAACATTAAAGAAACAACAGTACCTTCAAGAAAACGAAAATTGCAAAATTTAAATGTAATAGATGATCTTATTTTAAACAAAAAAACTAAAACTTTTGATTTTAATGAACCTCTTAATACATCAAAATCACAAAAACGAAAAATGTCTGATTTTGATAATGAAATTTTTCCTAAAAAACTTAAACAAATTTAAAAATCAAGTATAATAAATATTAACATCATTAGCAAGAGAACCTTTGTAAGGTGTAGACTTCATTATGGTAAAATATAATAATGATGGTGATGGTGGTAGAAAAAGAAAGAAAAAAAGTAAAACCAAGAGATCAACAAAGACAAAAGTTAAAAAATCAAATAAAAAAAGTTGTGTTTATCGAAAGCAATCTCAAAAATTAAAGAGAAAGTTTTAAAAATGAAACCCAACACATTGAGTGAGGCAGTACAAGTCGCACTGAAAAGGGCTAAAAAATTAAAACAAAGACCATCAAGAGTGATAAAAATTCCAAAGCATGGTGGTATTTTACCCTTAATTCCTATTTTTGCCGGTTTAAGTGCATTAGGTGCACTTAGTGGAGGTGCAGCTGGTATTGCAAAAGCTGTTAATGATGTACGATCAGCGAAGGAACAATTAAAGGAGTCTGAAAGACATAATAAAATGATGGAAGCTATCAGTATGGGAAAAGGACTTTATTTAGGACCCTATAAAAAAGGAATGGGTCTTTTTTTAGGCATGAAAAACAACCAAAATTAAATATTATACCTAATAATCGTGCACTTAGGAATGAAGATTTGATAATATACGCAACCAAAATTTTTAAAATACCATATTTTCGTGGAGTTTTTATGCGAAATAATTTACCAAAAAAACCTCGAAAGAACGAATGTGGAATAGTCAATTTAGATGGTATTGAAGGTCCTGGAACACATTGGGTTGCTTATAAAACAATTAAAAATAATAATATTACCACCATAGAATATTTTGATAGTTTTGGAAATCTACGACCACCAATAGAACTTCAAAAATATTTTCAATTTGCTAACGAGAATCATGTTAAAATAATTTATAATCATAAAATACATCAAACATATAGTACAGTAAATTGTGGTAAAAAGTGTATCTTATTTTTATTGAATAAATACGAGTAAAACAATAACGATTTCTTCAGTTAACCATACCCCTTTCACCAGCTTAGATACAATGGCGGCTTCTTATAGTATTAATTTATTTGATAGATCGTCAAGATTGACTGCAGACTACTATCCACCAATAGTTTTAGATCAGAAAAAAACGTACGTTTTGGGTTTAATAAATTTTGTTGCATTTAATTCAATACCGAACGTCGATGAACAAAATAATAAGTTTCATATTGGACCACATGAGATAATAATAGATACAGGTTCTTATGAAATTAAAAATATTGAAGCGTATATCTATGAACGAATAAAATTCCTTAATCTTGAAATTGAAGAATATAATAAAACAGAACAAAATGAACTGAACCAATCTAAACAACAACAGCAACAACAACAAAAACAACAAAAACAACAATCATTAATATTCCAAGAAACAACAAAACCAGTAAAGGTAATAGGATCTAACAAAGCTAATTTACAGAAGAAGAAGGAACTTATTGCATTAGTATTAAGAGCAAATTTAAATACGTTAAATTATGAAATTAAAAGTAATTTTCCAATCTACTTCGATAAAAACAATTCGATAGGTTCAATGTTTGGTTTTGATAAAAAAATATTACATCCAAATAAAACACATATTTCCGATCGTCCAGTTAACGTATTTGATTTAAATTCAATTTGTATTAATTGTAATCTGATTACAAACTCTTACAGTGGAAGTAAACCAGGTCATATCATACATATGTTTTATCCATTAGCTGCACCAGGTTACCGAATTGTGGAGAATATTAAGAATGTCATTTATTTACCAATTAATTCACATTATATTGACAAAATTATCATTGAAATACAGGATCAAAATGGAAAACTAATCAATTTCAGAAATGAAATGGTGTCGGTCGGACTACATTTGAAAGAGTTGAATTTGTGAAAAAATGGTTTTTCAATATTCTTTAGTTAATCCAACAATAAAAACAAGTACTAGTAATTTAGATAAAATAAATCATAGTGTGCAAAATAGTAACAGTCGTCAAAAGTTCGTGAAAGACTTAACACCACAAAATAAACAATTTTTAATTGCCTTAGGATTTAAAGTGCTTCAGAGAAAAAGAAAAAATGAATTTTAACGTATTGAATGTTAACGAAAGTGTCTACAATGATAATTCAATAACAAATTGTGAACTACATAGTCATCCACCCTATGCAAATACAACATTAAATAATTCTGATGAAATTCGTATTCCAATCCAAACGCAAGATATCTACACTTTACCCTCTCAAAGTTTACTTTATATTGAGGGTAAACTTTTGAATTCAACTGATTCAAAAGCTAGTGCTACGTTACATTTAATAAATAATGGTATTTTATTTTTATTTGATGAAATCAGGTATGAAATCGGTGGATCGGTAATTGATAGAGTACGTAATCCTGGTATCACATCCACAATCAAAGGTTACAATTCATTTACAAATAATCAATGTATCAAACTTAATAATGCTGGTTGGGATAATAATACTAATCCGAAGATTACTGATGCAGCTGGTAATTTTAATGTTTGTATACCACTTAAAATTATACTTGGATTTTGTGAGGATTTTAAGAAAATTATTATAAATATACGTCAAGAATTGGTTCTAATACGAAGTTCAGGAGATTTAAATGGAGCAATTAGTACGAAAGATGATAATACTGAAACACCATCAATACAACTTTTAAAAATATTATGGAAAATACCGCATGTATAAGTAGCTGATGTTGAAAAATTACAACTCATGAAATACATCGAGAATGGTAAAGATCTTGAAGCGGCATTTAGAACTTGGGAGTTGCATGAATTTCCAATTTTACAAGAAACTACAAAACACACATGGAACGTAAAAGCAACAAGTCAAATGGAAAAACCTCGCTATGTAATTGTTTGTTTCCAATCCGGTCGAAAAAATAATCTTAAAAAAGATATGAGTAAATTTGATCATTGCAATTTAATTAATATGAAATTGTATTTAAATTCTGAAACTTATCCCTATGATAATTTAAATTTAAATTTTGGTAAAAATCAGTACTCTATTTTATATGAAATGTATAGTAAATTTCAACAATCTTATTATAACAAAATTGATGGTGAACCATGTATAAATTTTTCAAATTTTAAGACTACCACTCCGATGTGTGTAATTGATTGTTCACGTCAAAACGAAACATTAAAATCAGGCAGCGTAGATATTAGATTAGAATTCGAAACATCAGTGAATATGACTTCCAATACTACAGCATTTTGTCTCATTATTTACGATCGTTTAATTAAATACAATCCCCTCACAAATGTTGTAAGAATATTTAAGTAATTTTTTTAAGTAACTACTTTTAGTATATTGTAAACCTTTGTACTGTGTGCACTAAAAATGAATAAAGTATCATCGATATTAATAATATTACTTTTTGTAAGTTATTTTAACTATGTAAAAAGTACTAACGAAACTTCAACACCACCATCATCATCATCATGTGATTCTTACAAAGACCAAATTGAAATTTTACAAACTGAAATAAATACCCTTTATAATACATCTTTAAATCTTTACAAAGAATATAATTTAAATTTGGAAGAATGCAACGATTTGTATACAAACGAACTAGACGCTCATGATGAATTGATGGATTCATTAGAACTATGTCAAAATAGTTTAAAAAATTCAAGCCAAGATGTAGTTCATACACAAAAAAATCAACTTATACGTGAACAAATTGAATTAAATGCACAAATACAAGGATTAAATAGGTCACTACGAATGAAAGAAGAAAAACTTCTCGCTTCATATGATTTAATTAATGAATACAAAACCAATTCCACAGAAGCAAAAAATCAGATAAACGAGTTAAGTATTGATATACGTATGATAGATGCTGATTTAACAAGCTGTAATAAAAAATTATCAAATGTAACAGCTCAAGTACTTCAAGAATTTAAAAAAAATGATGACTTCGAAGAAGGAATTACAGATTGTCTTGAGAGAGAAAATCAATGTATAAGTAAACGTCGTAAATTTAATCAATTTTTAAATAATTGTAGAAGAACAAGAGTAAAAAATACTTCAAACTAAATATTATATAATTAAAAAATAAAGATTATTATAAAAAAACTGTGTTTTTTAAAATAACAAAAAAACCTCAATCTCCTTGAAAAATTGTAAAAGTTGGGAACCTTTAAAAATTGTAACAACATATAAATTAAAAAAATAAAAAGCGCACGCAAGATGCTAATTTTATTAGTAAAGTGTATCAACATATAAATTAAAAAAACCTTAATCTCCCTGAAAATATTGATTAATTACTAAAAGTGTTGATTTATTCGGAACCTTTAAAAATATTAATAACATATAAATTTTAAAAAATGAAAAAAAGAGCATGCAAGATGTTAATTTTATTAGTAAAGTGTTGATTTATTTGGAACCATTAAAAATGGTATCAACATATAAATTAAAAAAAAACGAAAAAGCGTATATTAATTACTAATAATTGTATTGGCGCGCCGAGAACTAATTATACATAATAACGTCATATCCTATTTTTTTTTATATCCTAGAAAACTTGACGCCTCATAATTCACACATGTCGTGCAACAAAGTAATATTATAATTTTATTACCTCAGCAAAATGAACAAAAAACCGCAAGTCCAGCAATGACAGAGCGAGTCCGTAAAGTATAAAAAACGGAGCGTACGTACCACAATCGTAGTCGCGTCGTAAAGTAGCGATTGATTTCTATGTTGTACTTCAGCCGATACCAAAAAATAAAAAATAACCCTAAAAAATTAAAGAAGCCTAAAATGTAAGTAAATCTCTAACTTTTGATTTGTTAATTAAGTCAACAATTTATTTTTAGCAAAAATACAACAAATTTTCGAAGGAAAAAAGTATGTGTGGGAAAATATTGTGAATTTTAAGCATTTATCATTAAATTTTTTAGCCTTGGTCAACATTCCGAAAATTTGTAGTATTACTATGTGTTTCATTACTTTGTCTTCTAGTACCCAACAATAAATAAACAGATTTTTTATCTTGTGTGTGTGTTTGATATATGTTCCTTAAGAGGATAGTCCGCCAAATGTTTGAAATGCGTACTCCTCGCTAGTAAAAATTGATTTTTTGCTGTTTGTAATAAAAAATTTAACAAAAACGCTATTGTTTTGCCTTGAAATTGAATTTATTTATCATATAGAATTTTTTTTTGATGTATATAGTCTGTTATAAGGGAGTAATTTTGAAAAAATGATAAAAACGCATTTTTTTAAAAATTACGCACCTATAATTTATTAAACTTAAACAACAAAAATTCTCTATGAAAAATAAATTCAATTTGAAGGCAATACAAGAGCGTTTTTGTTAAATTTTTTATTACAAACACCAAAAAATCAATTTTTACTAGCGAGGAGTACGCATTTCAAACATTTGGCGGACTATCCTCTTAAGAGTTTAGTTTACGAATCAAGACAACTTTGGTTGCCTATTTTATGAATCAAGACAACTTTATAAACATTGAAATTAGTAACGAGTTTTTTTTTGCGTTTAAGCTAATTATTCAAGTTATATCCTCAAAAGTGTAGTTTTCTTTTCAAGCCCAACTAGCTCAGTGGTAGAGCAGGAGACTCTTGTCTCATGGTCGTAGGTTCGATTCCTACGTTGGGTCAACTTATGGCACGTTTCGGAGCAAATCTATAGTCCTATACGGTAACTATCTATATTCACCCTATCTGTATTTACCTGTATTGAAAGGTCGATTTCCGTAATGTTCTATAGATTTGCGCGGCTCGTACCATAAGTTTTTTTACAATTACGCGAAGGTGAAGTTTTTAAATTGCGCGCCAAAACTTGCCGCCGCAACCCAACACTCAACAACTTTGGTTGCCTACACGATCAAGCAAGCCTAAGCTAGCCTTTTTTTTACCCGCCGCCGAATTCAAATTGCACCAATCACAGAGCTCCATTTCTAAAATTCAAATTTGAAAATCCAAATTCAACCAATCAGCACCGAGTTAGAAATTCGAATTCGACCAATCACAGACCTCCATTTCAAAAATTCAAATTTGAAAATTCAAATTCAACCAATCAGAGACTTGCGGCGCCGAGTTATAACGGTCAAATCATAACCAAAACCGTTAAAATCACTTAAACCACGCCCACTCAACTTCGAGCCAAATTCAAATTCAACCAATCACAGAGCTCCATTTCAAAAATTCAAATTTGAAAATTCAAATTCAACCAATCAGAGACTTTCCCGCCAAAAGTAACGGTTTGTGTCACCGGAACCCGCCAGCTTAACTACTATCGGCAGTGCATGAAACTACAAAATTCTCACCTAATAATTTAGTTTTCGGAAGAAATTTACCATTGTCAGGAGAAGACTATCCTGCATTATCAAAAGACGCAGTGGTTGATCACAATGCGGAAGAAGTAAGGAGGTTTAAAGAAAATTGGGATCGTACGCCAGAAGTTTATAATGATGTTAAGAAACGTTTAAGTGATGCTTATAAGCGAAACGCTAAGGTTTATAATTTGAGAAAAAGGGACGTTACGTTTGAGAAAGGAAGTTTGGTTTTGGAAGAAGAACTATGTGTTGTCGAAAGCAATAGATTGGTTTGCAAGGAAATTAGCCCCGAAGTATATTTTGTGCACCGTAACTAAGGTGGTATCGAAGACTATTTATGAGTTACAGAGGGATACTGGAGAGTGTTTGGGACGGTGGCATATTAAGGATCTAAAGCCTTATTTAGGTGATCAAGACGTTCATAATTTAGTTGAGTAATAGGGTTTATGGTTGAAAGATTGGAAATTCTAATTTAAATTTTTCCAGGTTTTGATTTTAGGTCTTGCAAATTTCGAGTAAGTGATGTGTGCGAATGGGTTAACCGTTAACCGAATGGTGTATGAAAGGGATTGATTTTGCAGGAGTGCCTGAGGAGAAATTTTGAATTAGTTTTTCGTTTGTTATGATTCTAGTTTTGTCTAGAATATTTGTCAGTTAATCTGATCTACTGTATTAAAATTTCTATGAAATTTTCTTTTATGGAAGGGGGTAGTGTAACAGTCCAATTTATTTTTGTAATTAAAAAAGGGATTAAGTATTAATTTAGGAAACAATTTATTAGAAACTTTAATATTTGAGTAATTCCCCAAGAATGTTTTGTTTACATTATACCATTATAAGGTTGAGTTTGAATAACAGTTGAGTGTATGATCGATGTTGCCGGACGCATTTCGCGTATCAATTTCCCCCAATCACATATTTTGACAATTCCGCAGGATTTTGGCAGCAGTGTGAGAGAGGTTTGGCGTGAGTTGCTTTTTTTTTTTGGTGTGAGGTTTGGAGGAGAGCGGACGATAGAGTGTGTTTTCGGAGTGAACGTTGAGCTGTTTAAGTGCCGGTAACCTGAAAATAAAGGTGTTAAATTGATTAATCCGGTTTAAACAAATTAAAACTCATCGTCTAATAAATTATAACCTACCTCAAATAAATTAACGAGGCCGCACAACATCCATAGGTAATTAATTAAATTTTATCTTAAAGCCACATGCTAATTTCTTTGGAATTTAAATAGGCCTCATTTTTCATCCCTCCTTTGTCAATTGATTGCTGGAAAATTCCGGTTTTTGGGTTACTCGATATTGATTTGTCGATTAATAGTCCTGAGTATCTGGACTTATTGGATTTTGAGATTTGATGAATGCAATTGAGATTTGAGAATGCTGAATGCCGTTTATGCAGTTTTGCCTTGACCGCCATCTTGCTTGAAAAACCATAAGTCATCAACCAACCAATCAACAACGTTCTAACAACGATCTCGGAAAAGGTCTGTAAATTAATTAAGTTTGTGAGGTTGCCTGAAAAGGTGAACGAAACACTAAGTGCGTTTTATGAAAAATAGTTTCTAGTAATATTGTGTTTTTATTGTTTTTGTATTATAGAAATTGTACAGGTAGTTGAGGGGGCTGATAGCTCGAAAAATTTAAAGTATCATTTAAAGACAGTTTTTGAACACATTGTGTTAATAGTACATACCTGAAACGTTAGATAACTATTGTGAAATATAAGTCACTTACCTGCAGTGATAATTTAATATCTATTATACCTGAAAGAAATAATTGAAATTAGTTTTAGCTGTTTAATTTAATTTTAAGAGTACTTACCTGGTCATTTGGTAACTTTTAATGCGCATTATTAATTTCTGATTAAGATATTGAATTGTTTTTGTAATATTTGGATCCCAACCTGGATACACTGGTGATTTTTGTAATTATAGTACCTGAACAAATAAAATAATTATTTAGTGTTTTTATTTGAGCTGATCATAATATTTCGTGTTTTGTAGATTGATTTCACTTACCTTAAGGGGATAAAACGCGTGGCGCCCTATTTTTTTGTATACGAACCACGACACACACGACTGGTTTGCTGGCACCTAAAGGTAGTAATTGAAGCTCATCTGACATCACCAAGAAGACACTAAATATATATATAAAAACAAATATTATTTTTTAACACGCGGTTATAAGCTCTCACTCTATGCGAATGTTAATTGTTGTTAATTGTGTTTTTTTTTTCAATTCCACCATTCCTAAACGAACCTACATTACCTATAATTTTTTACTGATTTTCTAAAATAATGTTATCTTTCATTAAAGTGGTCGATTTAAAATCATTCGAAATTTTAAGGCCGTGGGGCTAAAATTTTCTAATTCTATACTTCTAAAAGTAAGGTTATTTAAACATTTTACTGAAGCTAAATATTACAAGAAGCGTGTTTTATAAAACACTTTGATAAAATTGGTTAATTGGATTTTTCAAAAAAATATTCAAGTTTTAAAAGAATTTTTGTACCAACCCAGTCCGGAATACACAATATTTAAGTCAGCATTATTTTTAAAAGATTTATGTAGACTTTACTTTAAAAATTAAACGATAAATGCGTTTTATCTAGGCGCCGTGACGCCACCCTTTTGGTCGTGGAGGCTTAAAAAATGTTCAGGCCGATCCCATGAAGTAGAAGAGAGTGCTGAAATTTATTTTGAAGAAACAGAAAATGACAGTAACTCTTCCAGCCAAAGTGGTTCAATTACATCACAAACATACGATGAAGTAAATTTAGAATTATGCTCAGTAGTATATGTAGCTGGCTATGGAGTATTTAAAGTTCTTGAAAAATTTATTTGCGAAAAATATTCTGTGGAACTATCAGCAAATGAAATGTTTCCTAAGGGAGAAATTGCTGATTTATTAATTACTTTTAGAGATTTTTCATGTAATGATGATGTACAATTTTTAAAAAGACCAAGTAAGAAAACCGTAGAGATTATGACAAAAATCCTTACCGAATTTAACGATTTTTATACAAAAAATTACCATAAGACTAATTACTTAGAAAAATTAAAATTACATATTTTTAAATCAATTAGTACAAAGTGGGTTGAGAGTTGTAAAGAGCATAGGGAATTTTTTGTAAACGTAATTCATTTTATTGGGAGGAGGAAGGACAAGGAGATAACATATAAAATTCTACATATTTGTATGAACATTTGATTCATTTTAATGCTGAAAAGCATTACAGTAACATATTTAATGAGTGCAATCAATTTAGATAGAATGGAATATTACTATCACAAATTAGTGTGTGATTCCCGTGATCAATTAATGATTAACAAACAACTTCATAAGAAAATTAAAGGTATGCTTACTAGGTTACCTGTACCAAATTTTATTATAATAATATCGGAATAAAATATTTAATTGTAAAGTGCTAGTCTCGTTTTGTAATTGTAAAGTTTTACTATTGTATTTTATGGTGCTATTTAAAATATGTACTGATTGAGTGTTGTTTTAGCTTGATAAAGATATTAATAAATGTCGAAACTAGTCGCAATTTAAAAATTAAGTTGTTTTATTGAAGTCCTCATCCCACTACTTACTACAGGATTATTATTATAAGGACGCTATAATCAAATTAATATTTATTTGGGGAATTTAAAAATAAATTGGACTGCATTTGCGATATATGTTACGATTAATAATTAAATATTGCTTTTGTTTTGTTATTTCGGCTACTTTATTTAAATTTGCAATATTTGGTTTTGAGGCTTATATCGTTATTATACAAAAAAATACATTTATTTTAGACTACTTCAGGAGAGAGCGTAAGAAAAAGTACAGAGACTTCACCTGAAAAAATAGGCAAATCACGTTGGAGAAAAACAATTAATGAAAGAAAAAATCGAAGAGATTTTGGACAAGTATGGAACCAACTTGTGAATGCCAAATAAATGCAGACCCTTATTGCTTGGAAAAGAAGCTGAAATTTTTCATTCATTTTAGTATATTGGATCGTACAATATGCAAAACGTGTATTTATTTTCTTCTATTAAAGTTATAAGACCCAAGAGACGATATCCAAAGAAAACAAAGAAAGAAGTGCCAGGAAGAAAAACCACATTGCAATATTACATAAAAATAAATGGCGAAGATTTAAAAATCTGCAAGGAATAATTTTTGTCTGTCTAAGGATTACATCATTCCCGGAAACGTATTCGGCTAAATTGTGAACAAATCGTAAATGGTAACATTTCTTCGGACCTGATCGTCGTGATAAACATAAAAATAAATCAAATATGATATCTAAAGAAGCATTTCAGTCTGTAAACGAGCACAAAAATTCCATACCCAAGTATACATCGCATTATAGTTGTCAAAATAATCCAAATAAAGTGTATCAAGTTTTTTATTTAAGTATTTCATCCTTATATAGTAAATATTAATCGAGTTGGTGTAAAGAGAAAAATATAATCCCTTGCACTGAAGATAAGTACCGACGAATCTTTTGCACATATTTTAATATTGGTTTTAAGTTCCCCAAAAGCGATATATGTAAAACTTGTGATGGTCTAAATATTGAAATAGATGCCTCCAAAGAAGCTGAAGATAAGAGCAAAAAATTGAGCCAAGAGTTGTCCCTACATCAAGCATGTGCTACTTGTATGCAAGAAAGTTTAAAAAAGAAAGTAAGAAAAGCTAAAAAACCGGCAAAACAGATATTATTAGCTTTTACTTACAGGAAACTTTACCAACGCCAAATATGACAGCTTTTTACTTACGTAAGTTATGAACTTACAACTTGGGTATACATGATTTTATATGCGAAAAAGGATGCATGTGGGCAGAAGTTCCTCTTCAGGACTTAGAATTAAATAATAATTTATTTTTTTGATATTTCTATTGGCGATTTTTAGATTCTAGACGCCCTCTAGTGGAATTTTATGAACTACACGAAAGGAGCAAAAGTTAAAAAAATACAATTAAATTATGTACTCGCGGTGATAAAAGGCGTATATTTCCGGTTTAATGTGATTTATAAGCTAAATAAATTAAATAATGGACTTTTGTTTAAAATATAAATAAAATAGGATTTTTTTACTTACTCCTTTCGATCAGCTGTTTCCGCTAAAACAGCGCCCCCCTACAGGTAGGTAAAATTCCCAATTAATCAAATATATTTTTTATTTTTTTTATTAATGGGACAATTGTGGCGTAATGCTATCGCCAGTTTAGCGTGTTGGTTTGGTTGTCTACTTCAGATCCAATATTTTACACGCCATTCGCAACCCCGTTATTAGTTACGGTAAAAAATGGAGTGCGCGTATGCCTAGACGCCAGGCGCCTAAATAAAACATGCAATCAGATTCAGAATTGCCTCGTGCTGTGGAAGACATTACCAAAAATATTCACAATTTCCGATTTATGTCTACTCTAGACCTTACGGCTTCACATTGGCAGGTACCCATAAGGGAATGCGATCGCAAGTACACAGGTTTTCGCGTAGGTACGAGGGCTTATCACTTTAAGGTCCTACCTTTCGGACTTAAGACGGCTGTCGCATTGTTCACCCATTGTATGGACCTTATTTTGGGTCCAGAATTCCAAGATTTTGTACACATTTACGTGGGCGACGTTCTAATTATGTCGCGCTCTTTTGAAGAGCACTTAGTCCATCTTGAGCGAGTTTTCAAGCACCTAAAGCAAGACGGATTTACCCTGCGCCTTTCTAAATGTAAATTCCTGTGTCAGGAAGTTAAGTTTTTAGGTTACGTGTTAAGTAAGGATGAGTTAGTTCCGGATTCTTCACGCGTGGAAGCCATAAGAGATTTTCCCAGACCCCACAACCCTCGTCAACTACAGGCTTTTTTAGGTCTTGTAAACTACGACCGAAGTTTTATAGAAGGTTTCGCGACCATTTCTGAACCATTGACTCAATTATTGGGCAAGAACCAAAAGTGGTTGTAGAACGGTGCACAAGATAAGGCATTCTCTAAAATTAAAGAGGTGTTGTCGCGGGAAACGCTATTGCATCACCCTAAGCCAGGAGTGGAATTCAGAGTAGAGTGTGATGCCAGAGACGTTGGTCTGGGCGCATTTTTATACCAGATCGTGGATAAGCGAAAGCAAATAATCGGCTACGCCAGTAAACTTTTATTAGGTCGCGAGAAAAGATACTCTACCCCCGAAAAGGAGTTACTAAGCGTGGTGTTCGCTCTACGCAGATGGCGAGTTTTTCTTTTAGGCCAACGTTTTACCATTCTGACTGATCACCGTGCTTTGCTTTATTTAAATACCTGTCGCTTACTCTCGCCGCGGATTACAAGGTGGATATTATCCCTGCAAGAGTACGAATATCTAATTGAATATTTGCCGTTGCAAAAATATCTTAGCGGACACGCTGTCTCGTCACCCACCGACTTGTTTTCCGGCACCCAAGGATAGATGTTATTATTTACTAGGCTGTCTGGTTAACAATATGCCAGAAATTTTAAAGCGCCTCCCTAATTCCCAGTTTTCTGACGATAAGTTGGGACCCATCCGGCGAAAATTTTCAGATTCAGGGAACTTGGCCGATGAGCGGTTCCAAATTATCAACGGGTTATTATACCTACGCAGGGAAGAAGAGGCTAATAGTCTGTTTGTATTCCCAGAAGTGAAGTTGAGGCAGTAGTTCGTGCATATCACCTGTTTTTCGGACACGCGGGGGTCTACTAAACTTGGTGCACTTTCCGAAGAGACTTGTGGTGAAGCGGAATGCACCGCACGGTGAAAAGAGTACTCAAAACTTGTGATCTTTGCCAGCAGGCGAAAATCTCTTCGCTGCCCAAACCGGAGTTCGAGCTCGTGCGTTCTGAAAAACCTAACGATTTACTTGCTGTGGATTTTTACGGACCTCTGCCTCGTTCAACGGCTGGGGTTACCTTTGTTTTAGTCTGTTTGGATGTTTTTTACAAACATGTTTGCTTTTATCCATTGAAGAAAGCTACCATTGCGGCGGCTCTAAATCGTTTGGAGAAAAAATATTTTAACGAAGTTGGTGTCCTGCAACGCATACTCTCCGATCACGGCACTCAATTCACCGCGGCACGTTGGAGGGAATTTCTAAAAAATAGGGGTATCAAAGCTATATACTCCTTAATCAGACATCCGCAGTGTAATCCAGCAAAAAGGGTGATGAGAGAATTGGGACGGCTTATTCGGACCTTTTGTCACCACAATCATAAAATGTAGGCGCGGGAACTTTCCCAATTTGCTACCTTTATCAATAATATCACTCATGAATCGACGGGTTCGTCTCCTCCCCGTGTTCGCCTCTTCAACGGTCTAGGGGGTCCACTGCTAATGACCCACTGGACGAGCATGTCAAAATTTTTCTAGCACGTGAAAGTTTAGAGTGAAGTTTTACGCGACGTTGTCGGCGCTCTTAAACAAGGACGTTTATCCCTTTTGATGTGGGAGACCTGGTCTTGCTAAAGTTCAATCCTGGGTCCAATAAATTGGCCGACGAATCGCGGAAATTTTTTCTGTTGTATGATGGACCCTACCGGGTTAAGAATACCGTAGTTAATAAAACCTACATCCTTGTGTACCCCGATTCAGAGGTGGAAGTCTGTAAGCTATATGATTGTTTTCGTACAACGAAAATATCGTATTGTTGAATATGTTGCTATGGTGACGGATTTTATCTTTTTTCAATAAATACAAAACGTGCATAAGGAAGAGATATAGAAAATCTGTTACCAAGCAACTTAGTCAACAAACGGTTTTTTCGTTGTACGAAAACTATCGTATAGCTTTACAGACTTCCACCTCAGGTGCGGAAAGGGGACTTTTTCATGGATCTCACTTGAAGTTGTACCAGTGTTCCGAGGCGCCTGCAGTCCAACCGAATGCTTCGGTTTAACGCGAGGGGGGGGGGGTGATATGGCGTAATGCTATCGCCAGCTTAGCGTGTTGGTTTGGTTGTCTACCTCAGATCCAATATTTTATATTATTTCGGGCCCTATTGTGGTTTTTGAAAACCACAAAAGGTATTGTTCGCGTTTTTGAGTTATGCGAGGCATTGTTGCTAGAACGTGTCTAGTGCACGGTCCACTGTCAATTTTCTTTAGTTTTCCCCAAAATTAGTGGTGCTCGTGGGAAAAACTGGTGGCTCCTGAACGCAACGCATTGTTTTATTCAATTAGTGCCCGTTTGCCCAGGTAAGCGTGTTTGCTTGAATTTTGGTACATCTAATTTGTTTAAACTTGTGCAGGTTCTTTGTACCTGTGAAACGCCATTTTGTAAATTTTAATTTAATAAAAATTTTCAGTGTTTCCTACCAAAAACCTATATTTTAATCGACACCTATCATCTCGTCACCTTGTAGCTCCGCTACAAAATATATTACATAAATGATACAAGCTATCTATTGTTTATATTTTTGTGCAAATTGTTCAGAGTTTCATAAGACACAAAAATAAATTGGATTGTAAAAAAATGCATAAGAATTATAAAAATATGTACACCCAAAATAAAAAACTAAATACAGGTTGTTACTGCGGCAATGAGACGACCCGCGTAGGCTACTAAAGGCAGCCGCGACTATCGTTCCAGCGCGCCCATTCTATGCGCGCTACAAAATTAAAAACAAAAGCCACACGCGATAAAAATTTTTACTTAGATTTTAATAATTTTAAGGAAACAAATTTATTAATTACCAAATAATAACATCCTAAATTTTACGTACGTGTAAATTTTAATTTAAAATCTCGTTTTATAATTGTCATTTAAAGGTTTATGATAAAGCTGTAATTTAATTGATTTTATTGGTATCGCATTTTTCTAGATTTAACATAAAATTGATTGAAAATAAATTAAAAATTGTGTGGATGTGCATTTACTTTAAATTAAGTTAACTTAAAGTTGTGATTTTAATAATGAGTAAAATAATTAAAATCAAAATACCAAAATCTAATAAAACCTATTCATAATTATTGTGATTACTTACACAATTATTTTTAAAAACTAAAAGTAATTCACAACATTTGAAATAAAATAAAATAAGTTTTTGTTCGTTATGAATCCTAATCCATATCGGAATTAAAAATAAAGAATCTAATTCTAATAAAATGTGTAGCTGGGGTTTTTATTTAGACAATCAATTATTGTGACGTTAAAAGTAAGTAAAGTAATGCAAAACACTTTCAAAACAATTAAATCAGTTTTTATTCGCAGCGCATATGGAACAGGTTCAAAATTTACATTGCTGTTTCAAGCGGAATGAGACGGCCGGGCCGTCGGTCGCTATCGCGTTCACTCGCAACACGATTATTTATTATTTTTGACAAAATTTAACCACATTTTCAATTGTAAAGTTAAACTAGGTACATTTTGAAAATCAAATTCATTGATAATTTCTTATTTAAAACAATAAAACATTAAATTTTTAGTCCGCAGCTTTATAATTAAGAAAGTTAAACTATTTTGTGAACAGAAAAAAATTACCGAGAGGCGAATTTCCGACGTCTACGCGCAGACAAGCATTTTCACATTTCAATCAAGCTTCACGGCTCAAGTCGTGTTACTCTTGTTAGTCGTTCATTATTGTTTATTGATAAAGCAAACCTTTTCTTTTTTCTTTACAAGGAATCGTTATACGACATTAGAAAAAACTGATATGGTTTTGTGGTATGCTGCAGGAAACATTGCGCAACAAGTCTGTGATTTGTTTTCCGTTATATATCCAGATAGACCTATTCCAAACAAAAATACTGCACTTAAAATGTATAAATTATTTAAAGATACTGGCTCAGTTTTTAAGATACCTCAGAATGATCCAAACATTCGTGGCCCTATTGTTTCTGATGAAAAAACTTTGTTGGTCTTAGCAGCAATTGAAAACGATTCTGACTTATCCGTTCGTGATATAGCTGAAGAAGTCTATATTTCGTATTCATCAGTTCATCGTAATTAAAAAAAAACATGGTTATAAATCTTTTAAGTATGGTACCTGTCAAGAACTAAAGGATCCTGAAGATAAACTTCGTAGACTGTTGTTTTGTGAGAATACGATGGAGAAGGCCAATTCTGAGGAAACTTTTCTGAAGAATATTTTGTTCACTGACGAATCGAAATTTCCACTTAAGAGAAAGGACAATCCTTCAGTTGTAAGATATTGGTCTGAACGTAATGAACATGGTGCTATTGTTGCGTCCAGTCAAAATCGGGCATCATTAAATGTTTGGGCTGGAATAATTGGGAACAAAATTATTGGTCCATTCTACATCGACGGTACTTTAAATGCCCAAAAATATCTTCAATTATTGGGAGATATTGTTATACCTGCAATTCAAGGACTGCCAGATGTAGATTTCAATCAAATTTATTTCCAACAGGATGGTTGTCCAGCTCACAACTCACTTAATGTGAGACATTTTCTTGAGCAACAATTTCCATATCGATGCATTGGAACATACACCGAACCACTGTCTTGGCCAGCTCGTTCACCAGATCTGTCCCCACTTGACTTTTTTATTGAGGTTATTTAAAAAATGAAATTTATCAAAGAGACCCGTTTACAAATTTACAACAACTTCAAGAACGAATAACCAACGTTTCAAATTCAATAATCCTGGTAAATAAACGGCTTTCGAACTTTAAAAACGTAATTTATTTTCTTAATATTTGCCAACGTTTCGAATCCATTTGATTCTTTTTCAAGGCTACAAATTTAAAAAAGACAGTTTTAGACATTAAAAAACAAACAATACGATTAAAATGATCATTAACACATTTAAACATTTATTGTTAAGTTAGCTTTAGTACCTGTATTAATATTAAATTACATGTGTCTCCAACAACAACCAAATAAACTTATTATGGTCAGATAAACCCATATCACTTAAAATCCAACAATTTATGGCAAACTGGTTTCTTACTATGGTTAGCACCCTATTTTTCACTATTAACAGCATTTACTAAATTTGATTAATTTACTCAGTGGACCGCGTTTCTTGACTTAATGTAAACAGCTGTCATCTGTTATCTCAGTCGCTTGAGGGAAGTGCTGCAACCACCATTACACGTGATATCTGGTCATATACCTTATTCCATCCTTGATTAAGTAATAGTAAATTCTACTCAAGCCACTTGTACCAGTCTTCAAATTTACAGTCTTCTCTTCATTTTGCTGTATAAAGATCATTTCACTGATCAATCTTTTCTTATAGTTAGGTTCTACATCTAGTATCTTGTATTTATCAAACTGGAAATTATGCTTCTCGTTGAAGTGATGAGTGCTAAGGTCTGTTTTGCAGGCTTTCTTCGAATTTTCTGGCTTACAATCATACTTGTGATTTTGAATTCTTTGCTTTATCGTCTGTTTGGTCTGTCCGATGTAAAATCTATCGCAACCCCCACAATTTATCTGGTAGATCACGTTCCTTTGGCTATCTTCTGGTAGTTTCGACTTCAGTTTGGAATAAAGATCACTATTGCCCAAAATGTTGTAGAAAACTATGTCTGTTTTCTCATTTTTTAGCACATTTTTTATTTTGTGTGCTAACTCTGGAACGTAAGGAAATTTGTAAGTTATTTTTCTCTCGATGTTCTCATCTCTTTCACTTGATGGGGTGTTTGGGTTTTCCGAACTACTGTATTGGTTGAATATTCTATTTACGAATTTTGTTGGATAGTTATTTTTACTCAGATTGAGTTTCAGTTTCTTCTTGTTCTCATTATGGAATTTCTTGTCTGCTAGTTTGTGTATTTTTTCCAAATTCTGGTGTATTATGTTAATCTTCTGAGAAAGTGTGTGATTGGACCAGAAATTCAGAGTTACTTCTGAATCCGTTGGTTTCTTATAGTTGTTAGTAATAATATCATTCCCTTCTCTGATGACGAGTACATCTAAATATGGAATTTTACCTTCAACCTCTACTTCCATCGTGAATTGAATGCTGCTGTCTATCGAGTTAAACACTCTTAGTGTTTCATTACATTTATCCTTTGGTATGACACAGAGACCATCATCTACGTATAACACGAAGAACTCAATTGTAAATTCTAATTTCTTCATAGCTTCAGTGATAATCTCGTCCATCACTATGCTGGCCAAAATGGGGCTTAGTGGGGCGCCCATGGGTGATCCCACTACCTGTTGGTAGTAATTACAATTGTATACAAAATAGCTACAATCAAAAGTCTGTTCGATTAGTTGCACAAACAACTTTTTATTAATGTCCGTAAAGGGTTTAATTGTTGTTTGTGCAACTAATTGTTTTCAATAAAAAATTATTAATGAATTGAATATTCAAAAGTAACTAGTTTCACTTTACAATTGAAAATGTGGTTAAATTTTGTCTACAATAATAAATAATCGTGTTGCGAGTCAACGCGACAATCCGGCTCGGGCGTCTCATACCGCTTGAAACAGCAATGTAAATTTTGTACCTTTTCCATATGCGCTGCGAATAAAAACTGATTTAATTGTTTTGAAAGTGTTTTGCATTACTTTACTTATTTTTAACGTCACAATAATTGATTGTCTTTGGTTTTAATTCCGATATTGATTAGGATTGTAATTCATAACGAACAAGAACTTATGTTATTTTATTTCAAGTGTTACTTTTAGTTTTTAAAAATAATTGTGTCAGTAATTACAATAATTATGAATAGGTTTTATTAGATCCAACAGGAGAGGAGCGTGATAGGGTTCACCACCTAGTGACGGCGGAGACAATAACCTGGGCGATCAAAACCTTCAAACCATACAAAAGTCCTGGGATGGATGGGTTACACCCAGCACTACTTCAGTGGGGGCTGGAGTCGATACTCGAACACCTGGTTGAGCTCTTTCGCGCATGTATGTTACTGGCATACATTCCGAAAGTGTGGAGAGAAGTTAAAGTAGTCTTTATCCCTAAACCAGGGAGAAATGACTATTCAGTACCAAACTCGTTTATCCAATCAGTCTAACATCATTTCTTTTGAAAACGTTAGGAAGATTGTGCGACAGATACATTAGGGCAGAAGTTCTGGAGATAAACCCACTTCACCAAAACCAGCACGCATATCTCCCAGGTAGATCAACAGAATCTGCACTACATTCTGTGGTAATGAAGAGGTTGTTTGTGGTGGTTTTTATTACTTAACCAACTTGACTTATTTAAATGCTTAATATTTGCTGCCACCAAGTAGATTTTAGGATTCTACTAAATCCAATTAAACTCATGGATCCTTTGACTTAATTTATTAAAAAAAAAGTAAAACGAAGAATTAAACTGAGACACAGATAACTTAAATAATGCGACTAGTCGCTATGGCGAACCAAACAAGAGTTTTGTGTTGCTTACTTACAATCTAAAACATGAATGATCTTACTTCTAAAACTAAAGCTAGGACTTGAATCAATTACAGAATATCCTACCTACCCTACCTGGAAGGGTGATCAATTACTGGTCCAATAAATATCATCTTGGGGAATTCCAGAAATTAGGAAATGGTTATTACAATTTAAAACTAATACTAAGAAATATATATACAATTATTTGCAAATGAGGGTTGCTGTACCGATGGTTGGGTTTATAATAAAATAAAAACACAACACCTTCCCCCATGGAAAAAGCTATTATAATAAGGATTATTTAAAAGCGTCACAAAAACAAAAAATACAAAATATTCAGGGTGAGTTTAAAGTAACGCATAAAATTCATAACTTATTTATTATTTGAAATTTTCAAAAACGCTAAAAGGAGTGTCAAATTGTTTTTAAAAAACTTTATTTTAAAGTTAAAAAAAATATATTATCCGTTGGCATTACGTCACAATGACGTCATCGATTTTTTTTAAATGGGTTGATATGGTTTTTATACCATCAAAAAATACCTTATTTAAAGAACTTTTTAACAGTACCAAAAAAGTTACTTGCGCCATCTAGTTGTAATAAAAAAAATTATTAAATATCTTCTTAAATGACCATTTAAAGTAAGGCATAAAATGCATAACTTCTTTATTATTTGAAATTTTCAAAAACGCTAAAAGGGGTGTCGAATTTTTTTTAAAAAACTTTATTTTAAAGTTAAAAAAAAATATTGTTTAATTCGCGTCCTTCTAATTATAAATGAACCAGGTAGTAGGAATTAGGACCAGAAAATAAAAACTTATAGTTTATTCATAATTAGAAGGACGCGAATTAAACAATATGGATAACGATATGGAATTCTTCGTGACTATCAACAACACATATGGTGATGGAACAACGAAACTAATGAAAGAATGGTCGAAAATAAGCAAAAGATTCCTAAAAAACTTGATCAAATTAACTCAATCTCCAAATTCAAATACTTCAACATAACTTCAACCACAGATACTGTTAAACTGGTTGCATAGTCCCTTAACCACACTTCTCTCCGGATTGATTTTATGATCGATCGTCAGAGTGACTTAGCAGCTGTCATTCTGATAACCTATAATTTCACCATATGCTAATGTGCTTCCACAGTTTGGGCAAGCAAGAAGAGTAGTTTTATTAAATTGATTAATTTATTAGAAAGTCTAAACCACACATAAGATAATATGCGACCGTACTCTAACAGAGATAAATTTAAGAAGCACCCCTTCAACTAATCCATTTTTAATTTTTTTTTGACAATGCAAAGTTTCTGGTGAGTTCGAGTCTCTTACTATAATTCAAAATTATATATTACCAATATGTTTTTAGGCTAACGAATTTTGCTACACACTAAGTTCGATGACTGCTCAATTTCAATTTTATTCAACCGTTGTTCAATAACAATAGATGCTTTTTTTTTTAATAAATTTTACTCGTTGTTCAATAACGATAGATGCTGTTTAAAAATTTTACCATACTTGATGTACCAAAACTTAACTTAAAATATCCAACTCCAAGTAAGTTTTGTAAATATGAAGCCACACTCTCCTAATTTTAACGTTTTAGCTTCTTTTAATTGTTCATCACTCGTTGTTTGAGTTCGTCATGTTGTCAAGACAACTCCACTCGTTAGTATGAGTTCGTCATGTTGTTAGCACAACTATAACTCTTCGATTTGTAAGTCAGGTCACAAACTCGCCTATTGTCGCTCATTGTATTATAATTTTAGTTGTTGCCTGAAGAAGCCGTAGTACGGCGAAACATGTAGCAAGTTTAAAGACAATTAAAATAAGTTGGATATAAGGAATCTCTATGTTTTATTTCTCAATTGGTTATCCAAATCTCCGCAAGTTCTACATTACTTTAAAAACTAATATCTTAAAAATACTTCTTTTTTAAAAATATTTTAAGCCATGAATAAAAATATGGGATGTTACATTTAAAAAAACAAAGTTCATGGTGTTTCCGGTGAAACCGGAAGTGATTTCGAAAATAAAAAATGCACATAAAATTTGTTTTTTTGAACCATAGAACATAGCCAAATTTTAAATTTTTTTATTCATAAATAAAAAAGTTATAGAGGTGACCCGGTTTTCATTTCCACCCGGTATATATGTTTATAATAAAAATTTGTAAAATTACAAAATATCCATTTTATAATCACATTTACATCAATCATCATTTATAAAATAGTACAAAACAAAACTAAAATAGATCTCTTAAAAATCAAAACAATATAAATATATATTTCAAACAACAAAAAATATGAATATTCTAAAAAATAAATAAGAATTATTCTTATTCTTAAAAATGCTAATATCACATTACTTATTTAAAATTAACTAGAATGTTGTAAAAAATAAGAGATCATAAAAATAAAATAATGTTCATGTATGAAAAACAATTTCACTAGATGATTAATAAAACTCTAAACATGCATTTCAGGTAGCAGGTAGTTTACACATTTTTAAAAAATAACAGTCACAACTAAAAAAACAAAAAGTTTCTCTTAAAAACAAAATAAAGGAATTCAAAACGTATTTTCACAAATAAAAAGTAATTCTTGAAAACAAAATAAAGAAATTCTAAAAACAAAAAACTAATTAAGTCCCTTTGAACAAGGAAATAAAATAAAAGAGTTATTTTAAACTTTTAAATCAAGGAAAAGATTGTTCCCTTTAAGAAGCTATAATTTCTAAGGCAGATGCCATTCTTCCAATATTAGCATTCATTGATTTTAATTCTGCCATCACTTCATTGTGCATTACTTGCACATTAGTTGTTTCATTGCTAACTTTCTCACCTCTTTTTCTTTTTTTTTGAATATTTGTACTTGACATAGCATCAATCGGAATGGATGTGTCTTTCTGAATTAATGTATCTTCCTGGATTGATGTATCTGCAACAGTAAAGCTCCAATCCGAAACATAATCATGATCATCAATGAGACCATGTCTTTCCGCAACCAGAATATTTTCTAAGGGGAGGAGCGGGACTTCCAGTGTATTCTCTTTATTATTTTCTGCTGGAGCTTGTCTTTTGAGTCCTACAATCAAAATTTAAATTAATATGAAATTGTCACTTTCAAAAGTAGTTACCCACAAACAATGAAACAATTGACTAGAAACACCAATATTTTTAAAAACATGTTAGGTACCTTTTTCAGATTTGGTGTTGTCACCATAAGTCGCAGTTCTTCTGGAGAAGTCTTTCTTCTAAGTTTGTTAAGGCCAAATTTAATGCCGACCCCCCTCCTGTTTGGGTCTGGTGTTTATTTATTTTTGAAGCCTTCTGTTTCGTATTTGATTTACAATCGATAATTGTTTTTTTCCACGAATCCACACTTTTCGAACCGTGCCCCAAAGCGTTTAGCGCGGAACACATCTCTCCCCATAACTTTATATTCGCCTGTTTTCCCTGAAGATGAGATGCAAATTTGTTTGTTATAATTTTTGGGTGTTTTTCAGCATATTCTAAAATCAATTCCCAGTGGTAACATATTTTAAAATTGCAATTCTGTATAGGTTAAAGGTAATATTATTTTTACTCCAACTTTTAATTTTTGTGCATAATTTTATTCATCGAAAACTAATTACTAATTATACATATTAACATGTTCATTTCAATCAATTTTTATAAGGTGCTACAACCATTTTAACACTTTATTCTTTCCATTTTAAGGTAAATTTTACACCTATTAATTAGAAATAATAAATAAACTTACCTTGTATTAATAAAGACGTTATTTATATTAATTCAATTGTAGGTTATCTTTGTAGTTGTTTCTAGTTTGAAATATCACTCACGTGTCCCTGCGTCTCACTCAACTTAAAATGTCTCTTTCTTACTTACTGTGGTAAATGGAATACGACAACCTCAAATTCGCGTTTACAAACGATTCGATAGGGGAAAGTTCGGTGAAGGGATTCCAGTCGAAAAGTGTAATGGAGTTGGTACTCCATTACACTTTTGCAGTTTGGTAACTTCGGTAAAAATCGTTTCGATTCGATCGAGCATTTCGATTGATCAGAGTCCCAGCACTGGAAACCATGAATAAGATCTTCCCGAACGGCTTCACAAACTACGAAAAGTACTTTCTAAATAAATACGAAACTTAAAATTAAAGAAGTGGTTTGTTTGCAACCACCAGAAACTCCATCTTAAGGGTGATTTTTATATATGGTCATGCTCAAATGGTGAGATCAAATTAGGCCTTGGTACAAATATTTTAAGATTTTTTTATCGTTGTGATTTTTTGACACGGCAGCCGTCTTGAATTTTTTTAAATGGGAACATACGTTATGCAATACATCATTGGAAAGCTAATTTTTAGTAGTTTACGACAGTCTAAAATTATTATTTAAATCATAAAAAATAAACCTTAATAAAATTTTGGTATCCAACTTTAACTTTTTTGGACTGGCGCAATTTACAAAAAATGGCCTTTTTATTATTTTCCTTTCAAAATAAAAACATACCAGCCTTCAAAAAAGGGCTAAAACATTTCTTGACTGCTAAAACATTTTATTCCCAGCAAACATCGTAACATCGGCCTTTTGGCGGTTTTGTAGAGGCAGCGTCGCCAATTGTAGCGGAATTCGGCAACATATAGCGGAATGTAAGCATGGTGGCGACAAAGCTGCGAAAAACTAAAATTGAACGAAAAATAGCGACATTTTCCATTTACGTAAAATTGTACTGTTTCCTATACTTACTGGAAACAGTGTGGTAACCGAATTAATAATAATCGGCAAGGGAACTGCGCTACTGCATGAGTGCGCGGTCAGCTATCGTCGGAAATCCTCTCAAGTCTCGCGTCGCACTGTGCGGTATTTCACTTCAAAATATGTCCAAAAATCAAAATTACATACCTTTGTAGATGTGACTAAGCGTACGTCTCCGAACAAATAGTTAAATATGACGTCACATGGTTTCAATATTAAGTGCGCTATGACAAACACTGAGATGTACTAGCAGGCGAAACTTAACCTTCAATTAAGACGCGCGCTTTGTTTTTTGCACTCAGTTTTGAACAAAGGTTTCGTTGTATTTTTTTGTGTTTATTTTTTACTTTGGGGAAGAAATCGCAATGGATATTGAAATTCAAGGTATGTAGTTAACATAAAATAGATTTTCATGTGTCATTTAATGCAATTATTACCAATTTTAATGGTAAAACAAACGTCGAATATGTCGCTTTTTGAATTTATAATTGCACAGATCGCTTACTCCAAGTTCCTTGTTAATTATCTGAATGTCTTACAAGTTCCAGTAAGTCTTAAATACTAATGTTTTCTATGTATACCATCTTTTAATCTTTTAGATTATAAAACATTAATGTATTTCTCTGAAGATGAAATTGAATATTTCGAAATGCATAAGGAATAAAGTTTTATAACTATGTAACAGTGTTTTGTTTTCGTTTGGTATTATAAGGCTCATTCCCATTAATTATTATGGACCAAACTACTGGAAACTTTCGTTTTGAAAAAAAATATAGGCAACATTTTTCTCGAAAATGTTCTAGGGAAAGATGTAATGAAGATGTTTTGAATATACTTTTGTTGACCTCCGATCCGTTCTTAACAAGTATGCGGCCTAAATCATCAAAGAAAAAGCTGCCCTTTTCAAAAGATGCAATAGATCTATTTAAGCAAGATAATTTCAGTGAATCAGAATTAGAATCTGAAGATTAGAAATGTAGGTAATTTTAGTTTAAACTTGTATTATTTTCATTTAATGTAAAAATAAACCATTTATAAATCTACTTGCATCTTTTTTAAAACGAGTCTTAGCATACCTCATTCCTTAAAATACAGTTATTTGGATGACTTTCAAGTTCAAATTACGTTAATATTCATTTTCTTTCAAAAAACGCATCATAATATTTTTGGGCATATTTTAGGGTAAATACCGCACAGCGCGTCGTCTTATCAAGGTTTCAAGTTTCAAGTGACATGTGACTTTGTTTATGTAAAATAATTAACTTCGAAGCACAATTGTTTTTTTAAAAATGGTTTTTTATTTTCTTGACAAAATTAGAGGTTACAAGTTAATGGTTGCTCTATAATTTTAATTCTGAACAATAATGATAATAATTAAAACTTATATAACTTTCCTAATCTACAGACTACAATAAAGGAATAGAAAATAAAGATAAATACTAAAAGGGCTGATTAAGCAAACACATGCATGAGGCTGCGTAAGATCGGCGATGATCTCCATGTCGTGGGAATGGGGTGAACGGTAGGTAACTCCTCCCCCCTTAGATTCTGGCATCCCTTGGGAGAGACAGAAGTGCTGCTGGACCTGGTGAAGGACTTGATGCTGGTTGTTGTCGTCTTCTAAACCATTGAAGTCCGAAATAACCCAAAATTCCACAGATTACCAAATACAGCATAGAAGTCCAAATGCTTGGTACTAGAAGTGTTGAGGTTCTTGGGACAATGGGTAGCTGCTGAACCACAGGAATATCTTCTAAGTTTAATTTTTTAAGATTAATTTCCAAACCATTAAACGTTGAGTTAGTCATTTGAAGAACGCTACTCTCAATTATTGTTGGGGTACCATAAGTGCCTTCTTGGTAATTAATAAATTTATTTCGAAAATATAAGTTGCATTTTCCTTGTTTTACAAGATAGATTCCGATTAAGTGCTTCGTCTCAACTTCCTTCTGGCATTCAAGTTTAACTTCTTCTAACCGAGGAAGTACAATTAAATATTGATTGATTAATTGTAATAACCCCAAATGATTGTCCTTGATATGAGCAATAATGTATTGGCGTTTGCTTGCATCTCCGGATAGTAGAATACGTTTTTCACAATCTGCTGGATGGTTTGTAAGCAGATTCGAAGAGCATTGGAAAGATTTAGGGCTCTTTGTACATAATTGATTCAGAGGCAAAACTTCATCTCCTGATTTTAATAAATACCGAATATTTGGGATAATTGTAGCATAATTGAACCCGTGTTTAGTTGGAATAGGAGTTAGGTAATAAAGTTCAAAAGTTTTTTCATAATTGATAGGTACCGAAAGAAAGTAAGTAATTTTGTTTGGCTCAACGTTACAATTTACTTTTATGATTGATTCATAATCCATAATATTTTCAATTTTTAAATCTAATGGTAGCTGATAGTTATAATGAGTTAGAATTTTCACTAGTTCCGAAAATAAATCTTCAGGTTTAATAACATTTGAGAGTATTCCCAGATTACAAAACAATAATGAATTTTCAATAGTCTCGAAAATGTTCAAAATGGCATTGTAAAGGCTAATAAGTTGATAATATAAATCCTTAGCAAATAATACATTCTGAATTTCAATTTGACCTTTTAGTACCACGGATACTAGTAGAGGGGATTAGCCGATTCTAAAACACCCGCCAACCCGCCGGAGGAGGCTCCGCCCCCCATGTAAATTCCCCATATGACGTCATAAAATTTCCCCCTCCTAAATCCCTCCCCCAATTGCTCTGATTGGCCTCCTGTCCCACCTTAACTCCTCCTCCTATTGTTTTGATTGGCCCCCACCCTTAAATTTCCCCACCTTCAATTGCTCTGATTGGCTAATCCTCCCCACCCAGATCCCCCCTCAATAATTTCGGCCATTTTCCTAATAATGCTCCCACCCAGTGTCTCTGATTGGTTAACCCTC
This sequence comes from Stenus bimaculatus, assembly GCA_963971135.1. Lineage (NCBI taxonomy): Eukaryota > Metazoa > Arthropoda > Insecta > Coleoptera > Staphylinidae > Stenus > Stenus bimaculatus. The sequence goes on from OZ020181.1 coordinate 27,986,055, forward strand.
CGCTCGTTAAGTAAATATGAATTAATCAAGTGCTGCCCTCTACAATCTAATAGCGTAAGTATTCTATATATGAGCCCATCAACCCCATCTACATTTTGTTTGATATACTTTATTTGTTTGATTGGTTACCTACTTAAGTAAGTATTGACAAGTGCTGCCCTCTGCGAATCGGTAGCTTTAGTTACTAATTGTAGTAGCGCTATCTGAATTTTGCGGCAAAGCGTCAAAGCTTAAAAAAAACACTCGCCACCGTGAATCGAAGCCACAGTTTTTGTTTTGCGTTTTTTAAATTCCAACGACTTGGCGATTGTGACCACCAAGCTGTTATCATTTCTTTAGTTAGATATGCAATATATTTGTAAATGTTAACACCCAGACTTGCTGAGTTTTTAAAACACTTTAGTAATCTGCTTAACCATATTTTTTAAACAAGATATTATGGTAACTTAAAATAAAATAAAAACATATTTTTGTTAATTAAATGAATTTATAAGAGTGATAATTTCACTAAATAAATAAAAGACAATTCAATTCTTAATCAGCTTTGAACATGTATTAGGTATTAGCTGACAATAAAATGCATCCATCTCAAAATAATGTAAACGTAGAGCATAAAAGGTAACTTCCAACGTTTTGAAGTGCTGAGGTAATTTAACATCTTAATCAGCAAAAAAAAATATTTCATTGAACTTTGCAGCCATGTGTAAAATGCATACATTTCAAAATGATGTAAAAAAAATCAATATTTTTTAATAATTTGTAATATTAAATACATATTGTAATTAATTGGGATATATTAAAAATCTTCATTCCAATAATTGTGAATTATTCATCTTACGCATATGTGACATTTTTATTATTTACTAATTTTTTTATTATTATGTGTATGAGTGAAATGAAATGGTGATTAAATTACAATCTTGCAAAAAATAAGTATAAATATTGAACATTTACAATGCATAAATAGTTCCAATTTGTATTGTGCAACGGCAACCAACAAGCAACAGTCAGCAGAATGTTCAAGAAGAATTCAACCTATACTACAAGCCAAGGCCCTCAACCTCCAATGCAGAAGAAGGGAAGCTGAAGATATGCGAACCATCCTCATTCCTCCAGGACGATTGGCAGTTAACACCATCCCAGCTGCAAAAAATTGATGCCGATGTAGAAAAAGAGTTCCCATCACCACAGCTCAACAAACCCAAGTCCGGTGATTATGGGATCAAATATGAAACTAGGAGGCTGTTATTTAAGGAAGTCTACCCACTTAACATCTGCGGATCGAAGGTGATTAGATTTGGTGTGGATCCCTTCAACAGCTTCCAGCCAGTTGCTTTAATGTCGTTGTTCGGTTCAATAATAGCACCTTTAACGAATTAGTATTCTTCGTGCCGAACATGATAAATAAAATACTATCAACAGTAAGGGGGAAGATGTTATCAACCTCACCGAGTACGTGGTGAACATCCAAAGCAACTGGGCCCAGCTGAAGAAGATTGATGGGATTGACGAGAAAATATTTTTCTATCTGGGGGTGCAGTCACTCCAAAATCTGCAAGACATGATTCTATTTTATCTGGAGAGGTTCAACAGTGTGGGTCTCCGAAATTGGCAGCCCTTCGAGGACTTCCTCCACCAAGTATACAGCAGGGTCCTGAATGATAATCGGTTTTTAGGTCCAGAATTCCGATATTTTGGCACAAATCAATGAGGATCAGAATGAGGGTGCTCGGCCATTTTTGTGCGAGGTGTATATTAAGTTTAATTCATTTTTAAAGAAAAAAATTCAGGATCTCTTAAATTTAAGTTTGCACACAAATCGTTTGTATTAAATATGTTTCTTTTATTTTAAGGTTTAATTTTTATATTTAATTTTAATCTAGGTACTATTTTTGTCTTTTAAAAATAAATGCATATTTAAATTTATTTATTTTTTAAATTTATTCACCATAACTTACTAACTAAAATAAAGCACGGTAAGTAAACATTTTTTGTTTTTAATATTATTTATCATAATAAATTATTTAAATTTATTAAAATTAAAAGTATTAAGTTCAACACTCCTTTACAAAACATTATTTTTGCTAAGCCAGCTATTATGAGTTTTATCAAGGCCGAGCCACTTGACAAACACTTTATCATTCTTTTTTCTAATAATTTTTTCAACGACATATGCATCTTCATGTTTAACTTTTTGTAATTCCTCCGAGTAAAATGCTCCTTTTATGGGTTGGCCCTGCATATCCTCTAATAAATACGTTATTGGATTGGTTATATTCATTTTTTTTACACGAAATATCTCAGTGGTCCAGTTTACCAAATAACTTTTGTCGAAAACCGCTTTTTGCTTGCTAATTCTTACGACATCACCAACATTTAGTTTACCACGTCCGGCTATTTTTATATGAGAATAAACTGTATTTAATAAAAAAATATTCATTTTTCTTTGAAACGTCAGCAGGTTTCATTTTTATTGTAGTGTCTTTAGTATTATTGTAAGATTCGATAATTTTGTCCAGAACATCACACCACTTATACTTTCCAGCTAAACTGAAGTGTTTGTAAATTTTTTCCTTTAATGTGCGAATAACACGTTCAGCAATGGACGCCTTTATGATGCTAAATGTTGAATAGTGATTTATTCCGTTGATTTTCATAAGTTCTGAAAAGTTTTTATTGTAAAATTCTTTGCCTTGATCTGTCTGCAAATTTGGAGGTTTTCTCCCCATTTTAAATATTGCTATCATCGCGTTTGTTATGGTGGATCCACTTTTATCTTTTACAGGAACAGCCCATAAGTATTTAGAAAAACAATCAATAACAACCAAAATATACTTGAATCCTTTATTTTCCCGTGCGTAAAGTTGAAATTCAGCTAAATCCGCTTGCCATAAATCATCAATGCCCTTTATAATTGTTCTTCGTCTTTGAAATTTTTTTCTAGCCGGTTTATGAAGTTCATTTACAATATCTTGCTTCACGTCGCTCATTATTCTTGATATAAATATTGATTGTGAATGTACGATTTAATTTCTGCTATACTCTTATCAATTTTTGAATCCATCTGATAGAGAAGTTTATTTGAAACTGAGTCGAGAGTTTTCTCTAAATTTGCTATAAGCTGATTAGTTTTTATCTCAGAACTTGAAATCTTCTTACTCATGGACTTATTAACATCTTTTAACATATTGTTTATATTTTCATTATGCTCATTTTCTAAAGTAGTTTTTAAATTATTTATTTTTCTTATTATTTCCAATTCTAAATCATCAACGAATTTTTTATTTACAGCATCCGTTGAATCGATTGGTGTTGATAGTTCTGTTAATCGCCTGTTTTCAAGATTAAAATTCCCATCTCTGGTAAACAAAAAGCCTGGACCTGGAGGACCAGGTTTTATCGAATTGATATTTTTCAGGTGACGTCCAAATTTATCGACGCTCATGATGTCAATCATAAATGATAACTGGATATTTTTGACTTAGCACACCTATTTATGTGAATTATAAAATTAAATTTGTCTCTCTAAGTTCTTCCTCAATTCTAATAATTTCGTTTTCATGAGAATTATTGCCCACCCATCTTGACGCATGTAATAAACACAATCGATCTACAAGCTCATTAGGGTCATCCCAGTAAACATATTCCAATGGTTTTTGTGTTAATTTCAAAAAGCCGGTTCCAATTCTATTTCTTGATGCTCTTGTTGTAGGACCACCGTAAGTCCGAAATCGGTTTCGAAGAGTTGGTTCGACAAATAAAGGTCTTATTATATTTTGATATTTGTAAGACTTTGAACCTTTAATTTGCTGACTTGGATCACCGTTTCTTCTCAGTGCAGAACTCTTTTCCAATATTTCCATATATGCTTCTTTATCATTATTATTAAATCCCTCAGGATCTTTCTTAAATAAAAGTTCATAAAGACCTGGGGTTCCTTTGTAGATCTTCTTTTCAATAATCAAATCTGCACCATTTAACACAATGTTAGATTTTCCAATTTGCCATTTTTCCGTAAGTGGGTTATATATAATGCCATAGGTAGTATCATATTCATCTTGTGTATCTTTCATTAAACCATTAATGTAGTGCTTTGGAAGTTCATCAAATTGTTCTAAAAACTGATCATAAACTTCAGGTCTTACATCTTCAAGATATGATTGATAGAATGGTCTCTCCTCCTCAAATACATAATCATCCAAATCAACATGTACCACATCCTCATATACAGTATCTGTCAATTTTGGTGTTTTAACAGGTGCTTTATATTTGTTAGAAGTAGCTTTTCGTTTATAATTTCTTGATGATTCATCATTATTCGCTTCCAATTTTTCTTCTTTTGGTACCTCTTTCGTATCCTCCTTCGGTTCAGCTTTAACTGAAATTTTATCTGACTGATGTAAAATTCTTTTTAATGGCTCTAAGATTGGCTTATAAGATTTAGCCAGTTGCTCTTCTGCATCAGATCGTCCTAATTTTAAGGCAAGGACCTTTTTCCTAATGTCGCTTTGAATTTTAATTAAACTTTTCTTAACCTCAACGCCTTTCTTATTCATTTTAGCAAGATATTATCAATATTATATAAATAGGTGTACGACCTTGAACAAGTTTTATCAGCTTTTTATCAGCTTTTTATCAGCTTTTATCAGGTTTTGAATAGGTTTTATCAGGTTTTGAACAGGTTTTATCAGCTTTTTATCAGGTTTTATCAGCTTCTGAACAGGTTTTATCGGGTTTTATCAGCTTTTTATCAGCTTTGAACAGGTTTTATCAGCTTTTGAACAGGTTTTATCAGCTTTTATCAGGTCTTGAACAGGTTTTATCAGCTTTTGAACATGTTTTATCAGGTCTTGAAGAGGTTTTATCAGGTCTACGTATGACTTGTTTCGATAAAGGATTAATTGTTACTAATAAGTTTTGTAAAAAATCTGTCTAAATATTTTCTATATCTTCCTTTGTTAACATCACTCTCCTTATCAATTACAAAAAATCCGAACTTCTCGTTCCAACATTGCGAGCATAATTTCTTAAATTCTTCAAATTTCATATCACCACCCACGTGATCATTATAAACATGCTTTAAATTCAAATCATCTTGCTTAAATAATATGATGAAATTTGCGTTGTCTCTGATTAGATGCTTAGATATGCGGGTATTAGTATGACACAAATAAAACGAATCGAGACTTTTATGACGACCCATAGAAAAAAAATCTCTCATCTTCTGTTGATTTTCACAGGCCACATCATCAAAAATAAAAATCGAATTTTCTTCGGCATCATTTATGTTAATAATTTCGGTATTCTCCGAATAAGGAAAAAATCCAATTTCAGGCAAGGAGCACATTACCTCTTTAAGTAACTGGTATTTGGGCTGGTACAATGACTTGGAATACATGTATATATTTTTAAACTTTAAACCATTTGGATCAAAGATTAAACTAAGCATAACATTCGTTTTTCCACAAATCGAGGGACCACATATTATTGCTCGAATCGAGTTTGGCAATAAATTGCCATGTTTCTTCTTTACTTTATTTAATCCTTATCCATACTCATCTAAGTTTATCACCGCCAGGGTATCTTTTTGTTTTACAGTTTCCATCGTACTAGCAAATTTGAGTATCGACATATCTATATATAATGATTGTTTCATAAAAAAATCTCTGAAATGGCTTCACACGTTGGAAGAGGAATCATCAACTCGCTAATAAATAAATTCCCGATTGAGTTGCATATTTCCGGATATCAGTATTGCCGACCTGGTACAAAATTGGAGGAAAGATTAAATCGACAAGACCTCGGCGTAAATACTTTGGACGCGGCTTGTAAAGAACACGATATTTCCTATTCTCAAAACATGGATTTGGGTGAGCGTCATAAGGCAGATAAAGTTCTAGAAAAGGCTGCATGGCAGAGATTTAAATCAAAAGATGCAAAATTTGGTGAAAAAGCGAGTGCCTTGGCTGTAGCATCGGCTATGAAAGTAAAACGAAAATTGGGTATAAGATCCTGTAACAAAAATGCCAAAAATCGTTCTTTTACTGGTGGTGTTGTAAAAAAAGCAAAATATGCAATTAAAGGACTCAAGCATAAAAACAACAAAAGTAAGCAAACACAAGTCTTATTAAAGGAGGGGACCAATATTGCATTAGCCGCGGCTAGGGCTGCTGTACGCGATGTGGGTGGAAGAAAAAAGATAAAAACTCCGCGCATTATTCCGATACCCAAAACCGGAGGAGTTTTGCCGCTTATCCCCATTTTCGCTGGACTTAGTGCATTGGGAAGTTTGGCTGGAGGTACAGCAGCAATTGCTAAAGCAGTTTCGAATACGAAAACGGCCTCAAAAAAACTCCAAGAAGCGGAACGTCATAATAAAACAATGGAAGCAATAGCCTTGGGGAAAAAAGGAACAGGACTCTACTTAAAGCCATTTCGAAAGGGATTTGGAATTTATCTTCGTAATTCAAAAAACTTTTAAGTCAACTACCCCGCAGAGCACTTAGTGATGTAGACATTTTGAAATTTAACAAACAAAATAAAATTAAATTCTTTAGAGGTGTTTTTATGCGAGATAAATTACCGGATAAACCATTTTTTAGAGAAAGTGGAATTGTGAATTTGGATAAATACTCGGGACCCGGAACCCATTGGGTAGCATACAAAAAGCAAGGCAATATTGTTAAATATTTTGACAGTTTTGGTAAATTACCACCACCTAAAGAAATTCAAAATTATTTTGGGGGTGGCGAAATAATGTATAATCACGATAGATATATATAGATTTATTATAAATAAAGTATTTTTATCAATGTCCTTTTAGTCATGTCTCGTACTTTCACCCTAACAGGTAACACGTCTGTTTTAAGTAGAAACTATTACCCACCAATTGAGCTAAATTCTGCCGAATATTGTTTGAGGCTTATTGCATTTCATACGTTCAATACGATACCTAACATAGAAGAAGGTTGTAATAAGTTTTATTTTGGATCGTCATCAATTACAATCCCAACCGGTTCCTACGAAATAACTGATATAGAAAAATATTTGCGACGACATTTAATTTTGCCCTCTGATGCCCAAAACGCTCCAGATTCGGACAAGTCGCTTAGCCTAAAACCGAATAATAATACTTTACAGTGCGAATTATTTAGTATATATGACGTGGATTTTCAACCAGCAGATTCGATAGGAAGGCTATTGGTATTTTCGGGTAAACAAATTCTTCAAGCCAACAAATTGCACGTTTCTGATCAACCGGTTGAAATAATTAAAGTTTCAAGTGTGAGAATTGAATGTAATATTATTTCGGGGTCATATTACGATGATAAATCGGGTCATACGTTGCGTGAGTTTTTTCCTTCGGAAGATCCCGGATTTGCCATAAATATTGAACCTAATAATATCTCATATTTATCAGTAAATACGAAAACCATTGATAATATAACAATTAGACTTTTGGACCAAAACGGAGAGCTGGTTAATTTTAGAAACGAAAAAATCATTGTTCGTCTTGAATTAATTGAAAGGTCTAAGATAAAATAATGGGGATAGTATTTGTCCAAGAAGAAGAGCATAAAACGCTGACAGAAGAGTCTGCAACAGCCAGTAAGAAAAAAATTATCAAACGGTTAACACTAAAAAGTATTAATTTGTTAAAAGCTCTCGGCTATCATGTCAAAACTTAAAATATTTAACGATATTTCTTTTGATGAGACAATCGTAAAAGAGGAATATCACACATACTTGCCCAGGACGCAAAATTTTGAAAATAATGATGAAATAAGAATATTAATTTAAAATCAAGACTTGTACACTTTACCATGTGAGAGTTACATTTACCTCGAGGGAATAATAAAAAAACCAACACCTGAAGCAGGACAAACTTTGGACTTTAAATTAATAAATAATTCGTATTTGTTTTTATTTGAAGAAATTAGATACGAGCTAAATGGAGTGGAGGTTGACAAAATTAGAGATCCTGGGATTACATCAACGATGAAAGGTTACGTTTCCTTCGGGGAAAGAGAATCTAAAGTGTTAAATTTGGCCGGATGGTGTCCACATATGGAAAATCATTTACAACAAAAAGACTCATTTTTTGCTTGCATTCCTTTAAAAATGATTATGGGGTTTGGTGAAGATTATAAAAAAATAATCATCAATGCGAAACAAGAATTGGTATTACTTCGTTCTAGGACGGACTTAAACGCATACAAAGGATCTGAAAACTTTAAATTTCAAATAAATAAATTAGAATGGCGAATTCCCCACGTTATGATAAATGATGAGGTGAAACTTCAGATGCTTCAAAAAGTTAATATGGATGTTTCAATAAAAATTCCCTTCCGAAAGTGGCAGTTGTTGGAACTTCCGGGACTAAAAAACACCAAAAAAGAAATATGGAGTGTAAAAACTTCAACAAACATGGAAAAACCCCGTTACGTCATCCTCGGTTTTCAAAATAATAAAAAGGATACCGCCAATAAAAATATGTCTCAATTTGATCATGTGAATATCGAAAACATTAAAGTTTACCTAAATTCAGAGTGCTACCCGTATGATAACATGAAACAAAATATGGATTTGGATAATTATGCCCTAACGTACTACATGTACTCCCAATTTCAATCTAGTTACTATGCACGAGCAACAAATGAACCTCTTTTTAATTATAGCCAATTCAAAGGTCATATGCTTTTTGTCTTAGATTGTTCTAAGCAAAAGGAAAGTTTAAAATCTTCGACTGTTGATCTAAAAATAGAGATGGAGACAACTTCATCATTTAATGAAAATATAAGAGCATATTGTCTCATTTTGAGTGATGCAGTAGTTGAGTACACACCTCTTTCCGGAATTGTGCGAATTATACACTAAAATGGCTAAACCTAATTCAATCATAGTTGACATTCAAGGCTTTACAATAAATGGTAAATTTGTTCCAAAAGAAATGTCAGTTTCCAAAAATGGTGTGGATGTCGACACTTTTCTTTTTAAACCGGAAAAACCATATTTTGCTTTAAACAAAGAAGATAGGAAACTGGTTACCTGGCTCGAAAATAATCATCATTGTATAAAATATAGTATTGGATATATTAAAATTAAAGAATTCAAAAAAATAATTCATAGTTTTACGGACAGTATAAAGGATACCTTTTATGTGAACGGCCATCAGAAGAAGAATTATTATAGAAATTTACAAGAAACACTGTTGAAAATTTAGAAGAGAAAAAAAATAATTGCGATGTTTCAGCTCAATTTAGACATAATTGTGTAAATCACTTAAAAAATACTTGTACCTGTAGTAAAACTAACGTTAAAAGAATATGTAATTTTTTACAATGCATATGCTGCATTAAAATTAAATAAATTAATTATTAAGTCAGCAATTGGTAAATTTGCTTTCAGTTGAAAAAATATTGCCGATCCGATAAGTACACTCGATAATTTTTTCAAGATCTACCAATTAAACGGTAAGTTTATTTTTAATAAAAAACAAAAAAATTATAATTTAATATTCTTTAGATTAAAATGCTTGTCTGCGAGAAATGTGGTAAAAGTTTCACCAATGCATCTCATTTGCGAAGGCATGGGAAAAATTGTGGAACATGTACACGCATTAATTGTAAAATATGCGGTGAATCTTTTGCACGAAGTGATAGTTTAACAAAACATATTAGAAGACGGCATAATCAGCAAATATTTTGTGCAGAATGTGGATTGTTTTTTTCTGGGTTGGAGTTCGTTAGACATGAGCATCCAACATCTACAAAAAAATCACCGATTCAAAATCAACCATATTCGAATAAGAGAAAAATGGGTGGTGGTGTTGCCGCTAAAAGATCATTTAAAAAACGTTGCACATATTGCAAAGATGTTGTTTCCAATTTATACGCGGCTCACTTAAAAACAAGGAAGCACATCAACAATCTACCATCGACACTTGAAAACGGTATCATTAAAATTAAAAGTGCTTTTAAAAATCGCATTGCAACTTATCGTATAAATGCTGAAGAAAATGTGATTAATACGGATTTCATAGTTTTTCTGGAAAATGTTAAAAGTAAAACCTGTGATTTAATAAAAGAAGCGGCGAATCACTCCAATGTTAAAGTAAATTTATAATTATTCGGACTTTGTGTACAACCGGACTGTGGAGATGAAAATGTGCATACCGAATTAAAATCATTTAACACCAAATATATGGTTGTAACAAAAGCAACTGATGTTTCAAATTTATTCAATACTTGGAGTGATGTCCTTCGGGTAAAAAGTGAAGAATTTCAAGTAAGTTTTTTTCATGTTTTTACGGAACGATATAATTTTAAACATTTTTAGGAAAAAGATAGTGGTTTTCCCCTTTTTTCAGTGTGTAAACTGCCCTCGCTTATTAAATAGATGTTACTGTGAAAGGGAGACTTTAATAGTTTTGATTTGGATTACTTCAATCTCAAAAGTTAGCGAAAGCAATTGTACATGAATTGAGTGGGTTCGTTGGAATTTACGGAATTAGATACACATATGACTGAATAAAAAGCACATTTAACTTAACACTTAAGAGCTATTTGTTATAAGCAAATAGAATCAAATATTATAAGAGATACAAAAATTAAGCATGACTAAATAAATTAAGCCTAATACAAATAACCATACAAATTATAAACATTATACAAACAAACTGAATTAAAAAGGTTTGAACTTACCCTTAATGAATGATATAAAATACTTCAACATCTTGAACCATATTATGAATTTTAGACATTAGACTTAACTAAACTAAACTGCGACTTCGAACTGAACTGCAACTAAACTGCGTCTTCTAACTCATCTCGAACTGATCTCTGCGTCTGATCTGACTGATCTGCGTCTTATCTTTAGAGCCTACAACCCTTATCTTAAGTACTGCGATGGTCCTCCTAACTATCACTAACTCCTCCTTTGATTTATCAATTAACAAATCGCGGTTTTGGAAGTCAGTGACAGCTGTGGCAGGAATTAAGATTTACAATCTGGGATTGAGGTCAGACTAATCTACGCGCCACCCGCATTGTCCATCTGGCAATTTTCGGACGTGCTTCAGGTGCCAGATTGTCTTATAACTTAATTCTTAACTAGCTTGTCAATTGTGGTTCCTCGCCTTGCTTGTTTAAAAGCAATAAAAATCCAATTGTGAATTGGAGTTCTACGGCTTTAAGAAATTGAAGCCAATTAAGGGTAACTAACTCTAATATTTTATATTACTAAACAACGTGTGTGTTCGAACCAGATAATTTGCGCTTCACTCCTCCTTCTGAGTTATTGTTGGTCAAATAATTTATAACTTAATAAGTCTCCTCCCTCGAAAATATTTCGTGATCGCTGTGCTGGTACTTGTGATTTTACCACTTACCGAGAAGGACTTGACTTTTGAAACACTTATTAATAAAGCAACTTTGATTTAAATTTAGAAAATTATAGCGTGGTAATGCTGGTTCACACAAGTGGCCTACTTAGAAATCAATATTAATAAATACGTCGCCATACGGGGATCTAATTACATAAAGCTGCCGGATGAAATTGAAAAGAAGAGGGCCTGTATTAATATACAAAATTTTGATGATGCTTGCTTAGCTTGGTGTGTAGTGGCTACTTTAAACCCGACTTCAATTAATCCACATAGAACGAGCAATTATCCCAACTACCAGGAGGTTTTAAATCTAACAGGTATTTTCCCATCAAATTAGGTGATGTTAAGTTATTTGAGAAAAACAACAATTTAAGTATAAATATTTATGGATTAGAACTTAATGTTAAAATCAACAAGTATGAAGTTGTTGGACCATTGTATTTTACTGATATGAAAAAAACCATCCATATCAACTTACTTTATATTGAGGAAGGCGTCAAGGGTCATTATGTATTAATTAAAAGTCTTTCAAGGCTAATTTCATCTCAGGTATCTACTCATGGCCATAAAACATACTTATGTGATGGATGTTTAACATTTTTTGCATCACAAAACCATCTTAGTGCCCATTCATTAAATTATTGTAGTAAATTGTACACTATTCTTCCTTCAATGGATTTAAAGTTGCAAAAGAGTGGTGAACTTATCCCGGGGAATATTTTAAAATTTCAAAACTACCAAAATAAAATTAAAGTTCCGTTTTGTATTTATGCAGATTTTGAATCAATAGTCCAACCTATTCAAACATGTCAGCCTGATCCAGATGAATCGTACAAAATATATCGCTGTGACTATTAAAACGATTTTTAAAAAACAATTTTAATTTATTAGGACAAATGAAAATACGTTTGCTACATGCAAGTGTTGTACAAAGAGTGTTTTCTCAAAAGCAAAATTAACATAGCAAAAAGACAAATGCTGAATAGGCAAAGATAAGACAAAATGCGTATTTGCAGATTTACTCTAGTTAATTATAATATTTCTTCATATAATTCCTCCCTTCGTAGATCGAAGACTCCGGCGAGGGTTGTTAAAATTTGGCAACATCCACTTTCGATGTTGGTTGAAGTTCGATGATTGCTGGCGTCACGATTGGTTGGGTTCTTCTTTTTCGGATATACTTGATACTTAGGTAACATCCGATGATGAGAAGAAAGATGTACAACAAAATTGTTCCAGAGAAATGCAATGTGCTCCCCACTGTTTCGGACACAGGTTCAATGGACTGCATGTTGGTTCAAAGTTTCGTTACTTGCAGATGTTTCAACCGAAGTTGAGGTAGTTCCTTTGTTTTTCCATTTTTCTTCAAAGGAGAGTATTCCAAGAATATTGGTTGGCCCTTCGTAGACTCATTGAATATTAAAAGTTGTTCATTTAAGTAAATTTGGCATTGTGGTTGCTCTTCAAATAGGATAGTACCCTGAATTTCTTTCTTGATCCATTTTTTTGCACAGTTCGATTTCATCGAAATTTGCTTAGGAAAAATTCCCAAATATTGATTAAGTTCGGGTATATATTCGATCGAGTTCTCCTTAAGTAGTTGAACTGGAGTGCATTTCTTAAAGGTGTTTGATGTTAAAATTTCAGTTTCACATGATGTGTTAACGAATGATCTTAAATGCGTCGAACATAAGTACTGCTCATTGAATCGGTCACAGATGTTTATCAAAGGAATCATCTCGGATTCAAACATTAGTGCATAGTTTGTCGAAGGTATTATTGTTTGAAAATTTTCATTCGGTATTCCGATAAAATAAAACATATCAAATAATTTGGTTTCAAAAAGAGGCAAAGTTAAAAAGTATATTATTTGATTTTCTTTTACTGCACATTTTGGTTTAAGAATTTGTTTAAAATTTTGAATGTTTTCTTTCTTAATTGAGAATGGCATGCGGTCAACATAAAGAGAATGAATTCTTGTTAATTCGTTAAATAACTCTTCATTTGTAATTATACTCGGATGAACAATTCCCAATTTGCAGAAAGTCAAAGAATTTTCAATATCTTGTGAAATGTTCAAAATAATATTAAACATATGTATCAGCTGATTAATTGCGTCTTTAATAAATAATTTGTCAGCATAATCTTGTGAACCTTTTACTACCTGTTCGATCGTTTTAATTCTTGACAAAAGCATTTCTTCGTTTTGTTCAATATTTCGAATGGTATCATTAAATTTGTCAATAATTTCATTGTTTATTGAATATTGATGATTTAATTGATGGATTATATTATTTTGATTTTGTTTAATGGCATTAATTACTGAGTTAAGCCGTTGCTCGTCTTCGGCATCCATATTTCCGGTTATTTGTTTAATAAGTGTGCCAAGTGCATTGACTAAACCCCTTTTTGGTCTACTTTGTTTTAAACCTATAAAAGAAATCAGTTTTTCGTCTATTAGGCGAATATTGTACTCGATAATTTTGAAATAATTCGTCAAGTCCGTCTTATAGTCCTCATTGCTGTTTGTTAAATTTTGTATGGATTTAAATTGGTTTTTCAGTTTCTCATACTCCTTTAAAAGAGTCGAAATTTCGAAAAAATGAACGAATTGGTGAGTGGAATTTTGTAATCTTGCCTGTCCTAATTTAATAGGTAAAATTCCGGGATTTTTTGTTATATTTCTTTCAGCAATTATTATTGTTGTTGTCCACTGGAGGACGAGGTACCTGCAATTGGAGTTAATGTCTTAGAAGGACGTTTAATATTTTCAATGTGCAATTTTGAAAATTTACGACCAGTTTTTGATTTTGAAATTTCTGGTTCGACCGTTTTCCGCGATTTGTTAACTTTTAATACTTTTTCTTTTTTGAATTTATTTCTCTTTTTTGAACGAAAATTACTTTTTACAAATATGTCTTGAGGTATTTCTGGAATGTCCTCACGATTTTCATTTAATTTTTCAATTGTTTTACTTTTATTTTCAGTAAGGCGCTTATTAATCATTTCATGTAATATTTTAATTTTTTCTTTGTGATTTTGAACGTAATGATTAACTAAATTTTCTTCAAGATTGATATCTATAATTTCTTGCATGTCATAATTCAAAATATCAAACGGCGCCATTTTTGTCGTTGAATGTAATGAATTATTATAGGCAATGGTTGCAAACATAGCTTTGATGTTAACGGGATCATCTTTAAATTCTGGTCTATTGTTTAATAAATTTAGATGTTCTAAGAACGTAGAGTGAAAGCGCTCTATTAGACCATTGCTAGCAGGATGATGCGGGCTACAAAGATGAAGTTCAATTTTATGCAATTTAAAAAATTCATTGATAAGACCATTATCAAACTCTGGTCCGTTATCTGCAACTATTAAACCTGGAGTGGAATGATGCGTTATGTAATTAAGTAATTTTTCAGAAATTTCCACAGCTTGGGCAGTATTCAAAAAATAAACTTGGGCATATTTACTAAATGCATCTATGATTGTAAGAAATTTCGTGTGTTCGTATTTTAAAACGTCTACATGAACAATTTCAAAAGGCTTGTTTGGAGTAGGTGTTATATTAAATTTTAATTTTAAAGGTCTTCTGTCGTACTTAACGACTTTACAAACATCGCAATTGTTAATATATATTTGAATAGATTTTTGCATGTTTGGCCAATAATAAATTTGATTTAATTTTGATAAAGTTTCCGTAATTCCTCGGTGGTTACTTTTGCCTTCATGGTAGTTTTTAATATACGTTTGTTGTTCGTCAATGGTTTGCACATCAGTCAAAATTCGATTACATTTCTTTAATTTAATCGTGTTATCAAAAGTTTCTTGTAAAATTAAATTTAATCGAGTGTAAAGTTCCTCTTTATTAAAATAACACGAATAATGAACATTTGGTCTTACATGCTCTTTTATAAAATTAATAAAATCTTCCGGGAATTTATCTTCCGAAATTTGAACTATAAATCTTCGTTTTTGGTTTTCGAACAAATTTATTAATTTTACTTCATCGGGTTTTGTTTTTACTGAAATGAAATAAATTTGGTTTTTAGCTAAATTTAAAGAATCTTCGGAAATAGGTATTCCGCAAATAGGATTTTCTTGACTTGTGTGAATTGTCATGTTATCATCGTCATTGTTATCACCTAATGTTTGGTCACCTTCATTACCAGGTTGTCCTGCTAATGAAATGTTATCAAGGTCTTTATTAAATATATCAATGTAATCAAAAATTGGTAAATTATCAGTTTCTGATACATTTAAATTAGGTGGGCGAGATAAAGCGTCCGCATTTGTATTAAGCTTACCCTTTTTATAGCAAATTTCATAATCATACTCCTCTAACCTCAATCGCCATCTAACTAACTTCGAGTTCGGCTCTTTAAGAGAGAAAAGCCATTGCAAAGGTTTATGATCAGTTATAATTTTGAATTTTCGGCCATAAAGGTAAGGTCGGAAATACTTTGTGCTCCAAACTATTGCAAGAAGTTCTTTTTCCGTGGTGCTGTAATTAATCTCGTGCTCGTTAAGTGTTCGCGAGGCGTACGAAGTAGGAAGATCTGAACCTATTGGTCCTTGAGATAGCACTGCTCCGATTGCGTAGTTACTTGCATCCGTTGTAAGTACAAAAGGTTCTTCGAAATTTGGATATTGTAAAAGTGGTTCGTTCATTAACAATTTTTTGCAAAAATTAAAACAATTCATGTAATTTGGATCATTAATATTTATTTGGTTGTCCTTTTTTAGACAATTTGTCAAAGGTTTGGTGATTTTCGCGAAATTTTTTATAAACTTTCGGTAATAACCCAAGAGACCAAGAAAACCTTTTAATTGTTTCGGAGTTTTCGGAATAGGAAAATCTAAAATTGCTTTTATTTTGTCTGGATTTGGCTTAATGCCTTGTGGTGTTATCAAATGACCTAAATAATTTACTTCCTTGCGTAAAAATTCGCATTTATCTAATTGAATTTTTAGGTTGAATTTTCTAAGACGTTCGAAAATTAGTTTTAGTTTTTTCAATGTGTTCTTGAAGAGAACTGGAATAAATTATTATGTCATCAAGGTAAACGATTCCGGCATCATTTTGAATTCCACGAAGCACATTGTCCATCACCCGCTGAAAGGTGGCAGGCGCATTTTTTAACCCCATAGGCATTCGCGTATATTCGTATAATCCGTTCTCGACGGAAAAGGCAGTTTTTTCGATGTCACTTGGATCTACTTCGATCTGATAAAACCCTGAGGCTAAATCTAACGTTGAAAAATACTGGCTTTTGCCTAACTTATCAAGAATATCAGTTATGTTCGGTAAAGGGTATTTGTCGTCTATAGTCTGTTCATTTAGTTTACGATAGTCTACGACAATTCGCCACTTGCGTTGTCCTGACGCATCGAGCTTTTTTGGCACGACCCATATTGGTGAAGACCAAGGCGATTGCGAGGGTCTAATTATGCCTTGTTTTAGCATTTTATCAATTTGTTTTTGTACCTCTATTTTATGAACATGTGGATAACGATATGTTCGAGTGAAAATTGGAGAATTATCTTTTAGTTTAATTTGGTGTTTTACAGAATTAGTGAATGTCAAGTCATTTTCGTCATAATGAAAAATATCTGAGTATGATTTTAAGATCTTTATCATTTGCGATCTTTCTTCTTGATTCATATGATCAAGTCGTAATTTATTTATATCGAATTTTATTTTTGATAGACTAAAATTATTTAAATTTGAATAATCAGGCTCATCACTGATTTCAAAATCGGTATCTGGAGAAACATTAAATTTCGAATTTAAGTTAATTGAGATTGGTTCATTTGTTGGATTTAAAAGACTTATGACTGCTCGGTTATCTTTAACTTCAATTAATCCTCCGGGAATTTCTAAGTTTTTAATATTTTGATAAGGCAGTATTGCATTACCATTACGAATATTACTAACTTTAATTTCAGCTGTTTGTGCTGTTTTAGGATTAACCGTTATATTATTAATAATTTTGTCTGAAAATTTAAATTTTACGCTAATTTCTGTATTGGGCAAAATTAGTTTATCACTCGTGAAATCAATTATAGCATTTAATTTTTTTAAATTATCCAAACCTAAAAGACAATCAAAGTATTTATGAAAATCAAAGATGTGAAATTTTAAATTTTCTACATCACTTTTGAAAATTTCAGGGCAAGGAATAGTTATGCTAAATTTCTCATGGCTAGTTCCATGTGCGGTTGAAATTACGTATGGATCTGCCTCAGTTTCGTCAAATTCGGTAACATACGGATTATTATCATTTTCAAGTTCATGCGTATTATGTAACTCTTCAGAAATGAAATTTTGAGGTCTGAAATTATTTCTAAAATTGTTGCTGCGTTGCGGCGCATTCAAGGTATGAATACCACTCATGGGTGTTGGTTTATTTTGTGGAGTAAAATTTTGTCTTGGTTGAAAAACATTAACAGGTGGTCTGTTAAAATTTTGGAATTTGTTTTGAGATGTTGATGGTTGATTAGACCTAAATTGATTTTGCGAAGGAAAATTTTGAATAGGTTGTTTATAACTTATTGCAAGCTGTTGCTTCGGCGCTTGATTCTGAGGTCTAAATTTGTGTTGTTGTTGTGTAAATTTATCATTTACGTTAAAATCATTGGTTAAAATGTGTAATGCGGTATTTAATGAATCAGGATTGCGTGTAGACAAGTAATCACCTAGCTGACCATTAAGATGTTTTAAAAATACTCGCAAAGCTAATTTTTGGGAGTTTTCAATTAATCCGGCTTTGGAATCTTCTCCTATATGCATGTTAATGTAGCTTATTTGCGAAGTTAAATTATCTTGAATTTTCAGGAAGAAATCTAAAGGTTTAAGGTTATTCTGACGCATGTTACAAAGCTCGATTGTTAACGTTTGTAAGTCGCGCTTATCAGAGTAAGTTGCAATTAAAGCGTTTTTTAATTCCCCCCAGTTGGTAATATTATATGACGCTATGCGATCAGCAGCTTCATGTTTAATTTTATTTTTTATGGATTTCAATAAAAGAATATTCTGAAAATTATTTGCATTCGTAGTATCGTAAAATTGACCTATGAGTTGTTCTGCAGTAGTAATAAATTCACTTAACATTGACCGATTACCAGTGAAATCGGGCAAAATTTGCAAATATTCGATTTTAAATTGATTCGCTATGTTTAACTCAATGAAATTAATTGGTGATCTAGAACGATCCCGTGCAAGAGAATTATTCAAACCAGCACTTTGTTCTGAATCCGAATCTGAATCAATTGATGACATGAATGACTCACCAGTACAGGCGAATTATTTTCTTCGGAGGTCCCCAATTTTCCTTTGAAGAAGTCGCTCCTCTGGTCCGAAGGTTGCTTTGGTGGAGGTCTCCAATTTTCCTTTGAAGAAGTCTCTCCTGAATTCACCTTTTGTCACTTGATATTTTAATGTTCGATTACCACGATAAAAGTCAATTCCGATCTGGATGTTTACCGCTTAACCATTTGTTCGGATAGACACTTAAAGTATTAAAATACACCGTTTCCTTAGTAGAAGTCCAAAAATTTAATTAAGGTCTAACAATCGAAAACGTTTTTGCCAATCCTACCGACTGCGCCAAATATATCGCTGTGACTATTAAAACGATTTTTAAAAAACAATTTTAATTTATTAGGACAAACGAAAATACGTTTGCTACATGCAAGTGTTGTACAAAGAGTGTTTTCTCAAAAGCAAAATTAACATAGCAAAAAGACAAATGCTGAATAGGCAAAGATAAGACAATATGCGTATTTGCAGATTTACTCTAGTTAATTATAATATTTCTTCATATAATTTACACATATCAGACTCACATTCATATTCCCTATAGTTTTTCTTATTATCTCGTGTGTTCATATGACAGTTCATTGAATAAATTTAAGATTTACACTGGATTAGATTGCAATGAAGTATTTATTAAGATGATAGAAAATGAGACAACATTTATTTATGAAAATTATTTAAAAGATATTGTTAAAATGCAAAAATTAGATCCCTTAGATAAACTAGCATTTTATGCTATAGATGACTGTCATATTTGCGAAAAACCTTTAGAAGATGATAGACTTGCTGATCATTGCCATCTTACTGGTAAATTTATCGGTCCTGCGCACTCGAAATGTAATCTTAATTGTAAACTAATTTTTACCCATTTTTTTTCATAACTTGAGTGGATATGATGGTCATTTATTTATAAAACAGTGTTGTGAACAAGCAAATGACAATGTTGATAATCAAAATGTTAATGATGAAGATGCAGATGAAGATAATGAATGTGAAGATTTTCCTGATATCGATTGCATCGCTCAAACCAAAGAGAAATACATTTCATTTTCTAAAAAAATTCAAGTTGGTACTTACACGGATACATCTGATAAATTGAGGGGGGTTTACATGAAAATTAGATTTCTAGACTCTTTAAAATTTATGGCGAGCAGTCTTGATAAGTATAAGAGGCGGTATAAGTCAATGCAGTTTAAGGTATGCCAAAGCCAACAATAAATATATGTCTGATTTTGATGAAAGCAAACCTGCTAGTTTTTTAACATATCTCGATGCTAATAATTTATATGGTTGGGCAATGTCACAATATCTACCAATAGGCGGGTTTGAATGGCTAAGTGATGATGATATTATTAACATAGATATTCCAAACATTGCTGACGAGTCACCAATTGGGTATGTTTTGGAAGTCGATATTGAATATCAAGAAGTTTTACATGAAATGCATAACGATTTGCCATTTCTACCCGAAAATATTGTTTCTCCAAAGTATAAATTACTTAAAAAACAAAATAACGTAACAAAATTAATTCCAAATTTATTAAATAAACAAAAGTACATCATTCATTATCGAAATTTAAATCAGGCTATAAATAATGGTTTAAAGATACAAAAAATTCATCGCGTTTTAAAGTTTTTTCAAAAAGATTGACTTAAAGAGTATATTGACTTAAACACCAAAATGAGAATGGCCTCAAAAAATGAATTTGAAACTCAATTTTTTAAGCTAATGAATAATAATATTTTCGGGAAAACCATGGAAAATGTGGACAAACGAAAAGATATTAAGTTGGTGACTCACTGGAATGATATTGGAAAAAGACGTGGAGTGGAAAGTTTAGTAGCAAAACTTAACTTTAAAAATGTAAGCATTTTTTCTGAAAATTTTGTGGCTGTTCAACTTGGTAAACTGAAAGTGTTATACAATAAACCGATTTATGTTGGATTTTCTGTGTTAGAAATATCCAAGATTTTAATGTATGATTTTTTCTATAATTTTGTCAAACCCAATTATAAGGATGAAGTTACGCTTTGCTACATGGACACCGACAGTTTAACTCTACAAATCGTAATGGAAAAGGATATTTATAATGATATTAAAAGCAATTCGGAACGCTATGATACCTCAAATTACCAGCCAAATAATATATATGGAATAACCCCTCAAAATAAGGCTGTTCTTGGATTAATGAAAGATGAAAATGCTGGCAAAATTATGCTTGAATTTGTTGGACTACGATCTAAAACAAAATGAGTATAATAAAGATTCGTGGATTAAAAAAGTAAAAGGTGTTAAAAATTGTGTTGTAAAGAATGAGTTGTGTGGGAATGATTTTAAACTCTCTTTATTTGAAAATAAAGTAATTTATAAAAAACAACATTTATCTAAATCAATATACCACACAATTTCTTCAATTTCTCAAAATAAATTAACATTATCTAATAAAGATGACAAAAGATATATCTGTTCAGATGGAGTTAAAACGCTGGCTTGGGGGCATAAAAATATACCAAAAGATCAACCAGAATTGTTTTAGTTTTAATGTAAATATTTTTTTTAATAATTTGTTTTTTATATTTATATTTATTTTTATTTATTTATTAATAAATTTTTAAAAATTTAAATTTTTTATTTTATTTTATTTTAAAAATACCTTTATTAATGTGAAAAGTTAATCGTAAGCACTTTTTAAATAAGTTAAGTATTTTTGCTACAGTAATTGTCTGATTGTCACAACAGCTAAGTCTTTGCAATCAAAAATTTATCATTTACCAATATATTGCATATCTAACTAAAGAAATGATAACAGCTTGGTGGTCACAACCGCTAAGTCGTTGAAATTTAAAAAACGCTAAACAAAAACTGTGGCTTCGATTCACGGTGGCGAGTGTTTTTTTTAAGCTTTGAGGCAAAATTTAGATGGCGCTACTACAATTAGTAACTAAAGCTACCGATTCGCAGACGGCAGCACTTGTCAATACTTACTTAAGTAGGTAACCAATCAAACAATTAAAGTATATCAAACAAAATGTAGATGGGGTTGATGGGCTCATATATCGAATACTTACGCTATTAGATTGTAGAGGGCAGCACTTGATTAATTCATATTTACTTAATGAGCGGAGGGTTAACCAATCAGAGACACTGGGTGGGAGCATTAATTAGGAAAATGGCCGAAATTATTGAGGGGGGAGGATTAGCCAATCAGAGCAATTGAAGGTGTTGAAATTTAAGGGTGGGGGCCAATCAAAATAATAGGAGGAGGAGTTATGGTGGGGCAATCAGAGCAATTGGGGGAGGGATTTAGGAGGGGGAAATTTTATGACGTCATATGGGGAATTTACATGGGGGGGCGGAGTCTCCTCCGGCGGGTTGGCGGGTGTTTTAGAATCGGCTAATCTCCTCTACTGATACTTGCATAATTTTAGACCTTAGGACCAATTCATTGTGTTCAATATTTTGTAAAGTTTCATTAAATTTTCTGATTAATTCTGTAGTTACGCTATATCCCATTTGTAATTGATTTCTTATATTATTCTCATTTTCCTGCAAATGATTCAGTATCTTATTATATTTTTCTCCATCATTTGAATCTAGATTCCCGGTTATCATTTTAATAACGGTTCCAAGACCATCGACCAAACCTCTATTCATTCTTTTGTTATTTATATGCGCCCGTAAGGATATGCTATTAATTTTATCATTAATAGAGTTTTTTGTGTAATTTAATATTTTATTATAATTTCCAAAATCTCTAGTGAATTTTGAAGTATTCCTAACTACCTTCATTAAGAATTCACTTTGCACATTTAATTTCTTAATTTCTACATATAAGGGTTCTAGGTTATAATAGTGAACAATCGTATGTTCAGTTCTTTGCAACTTTGCTGCACCTAAGTTGATTGGAAGAATCCCCAAGTTTCCTGTTAGATTTGTAATTTCCACCGCTTGGGTTACTGCTCCCATGAGGGACCTGAAATGGAATTATCACTTAAAGGTATTCCTAAATAGATATGAGTTGTTACTATAACCGCGTGTTAGAAAAAATATTTGTTTTTATATATATATTTAGTGTCTTCTTGGTGATGTCAGATGAGCTTCAATTACTACCTTTAGGTGCCAGCAAACCAGTCGTGTGTGTCGTGGTTCGTATACAAAAAAATAGGGCGCCACGCGTTTTATCCCCTTAAGGTAAGTGAAATCAATCTACAAAACACGAAATATTATGATCAGCTCAAATAAAAACACTAAATAACCATCAAAATAATTAATTTATTTGTTCCGGTACTATAAATACAAAAAAAATCACCAGTGTATCCAGGTTGGGATCCAAATATTACAAAAACAATTCAATATCTTAATCAGAAATTAATAATGCGCATTAAAAGTTACCAAATGACCAGGTAAGTACTCTTAAAATTAAATTAAATAACTAAAACTAATTTCAAAATATTTCTTTCAGGTATAACCGCTATTAAATTATCACTGCAGGTAAGTGAC
Organism: Stenus bimaculatus; assembly: GCA_963971135.1. Lineage (NCBI taxonomy): Eukaryota > Metazoa > Arthropoda > Insecta > Coleoptera > Staphylinidae > Stenus > Stenus bimaculatus. The sequence continues at coordinate 28,009,263 of OZ020181.1, forward strand.
TTATATTTCACATTAGTTAATTAACGTTTCAGGTATGTACTATTAACACAATGTGTTCAAAAACTGTCTTTCAATGATACCTTAAATTTTCCGAGCTATCAGCCCCCTCAACTACCAAATTAAATAACTAAAACTAATTCAAATATTTCTTTCAGGTAAAACAGATATTAAATTATCACTGCAGGTAAGTGACTTATATTTCACATTAATTAATTAATGTTTCAGGTATGTACTATTAACACAATGTGTTCAAAAACTGTCTTTCAATGATACTTTAAATTTTCCGAGCTATCAGCCCCCTCAACTACCTGTACAAATTCTATAATACAAAAACAATAAAAATACAATATTACAAGAAACTGTTTTTCATAAAACGCACTTAGTGTTTCGTTCACCTTTTCAGGCAACCTCACAAACTTAATTAATTTACAGACCTTTTCCGAGATCGTTGTTAGAACGTTGTTGATTGGTTGGTTGATGACTTATGGTTTTTCAAGCAAGATGGCGGTCAAGGCAAAACTGCATAAACGGCATTCAGCATTCTCAAATCTCAGAATCCAATAAATCCAGATACTCAGGACTATTAATCGACAAATCAATATCGAGAAACCCAAAAACCGGAATTTTCCAGCAATCAATCGACAAAGGAGGGATGAAAAATGAGGCCTATTTAAATTCCAAAGAAATTAGCACGTGGCTTTAAGATAAAATTTAATTAATTACCTATGGATGTTGTGCGGCCTCGTTAATTTATTTGAGGTAGGTTATAATTTATTAGACGATGAGTTTTAATTTGTTTAAACCGGATTAATCAATTTAACACCTTTATTTTCAGGCTACCGGCACTTAAACAGCTCAACGTTCACTCCGAAACACACTCTATCGTCCGCTCTCCTCCAAACCTCACACCAAAAAGAAAGCAACTCACGCCAAACCTCTCTCACACTGCTGCCAAAATCCTGCGGAATTGTCAAAATATTTGATTGGGGGAAATTGATACGCGAAATGCGTCTGGCAACATCGATCATACACTCAACTGTTATTCAAACTCAACCTTATAATAGTATAATGTAAACAAAACATTCTTGGGAAATTACTCAAATATTAAAGTTTCTAATAAATTGTTTCCTAAATTAATACTTAATCCCTTTTTTAATTACAAAAATAAATTGGACTGTTACACTACCCCCTTCCATAAAAGAAAATTTCATAGAAATTTTAATACAGTAGATCAGATTAACTGACAAATATTCTAGACAAAACTAGAGTCATAATAAACGAAAAACTAATTCAAAATTTCTCCTCAGGCACTCTTGCAAAATCAATCCCTTTCATACACCATTCGGTTAACCCATTCGCACACATCACTTACTCGAAATTTGCAAGACCTAAAATCAAAACCTGGAAAAATTTAAATTAGAATTTCCAATCTTTCAACCATAAACCCTATTACTCAACTAAATTATGAACGTCTTGATCACCTAAATAAGGCTTTAGATCCTTAATATGCCACCGTCCTAAACACTCTCCAGTATCCTTCTGTAACTCATAAATAGTCTTCGATACCACCTTAGTTACGGTGCACAAAATATACTTCGGGGCTAATTTCCTTGCAAACCCATCTATTGCTTTCGACAACACATAGTTCTTCTTCCAAACCAAACTTCCTTTCTCAAACGTAACGTCCCTTTTTCTCAAATTATAAACCTTAGCGTTTCGCTTATAAGCATCACTTAAACGTTTCTTAACATCATTATAAACTTCTGGCATACGATCCCAATTTTCTTTAAACCTCCTTACTTCTTCCGCATTGTGATCAACCACTGCGTCTTTTGATAATGCAGGATAGTCTTCTCCTGACAATGGTAAATTTCTTCCGAAAACTAAATTATTAGGTGAGAATTTTGTAGTTTCATGCACTGCCGATCTCATCGCACTTCCGATTTGAAAAATGTCTTTATCCCATTTATTATGATCATTGTCCTTAATGTACGAACGTACAGCTGTATTTATAACTCTATTGTAACGTTCTGTAAAGTTGACCTGTGGATGGTATTTTGCATTAAACCAAAGTTTGACCTGATACTGCGAAGCTAGTTTTCTAAATATTTTCCCATCAAACTGGGTTCCATTGTCTACCATAATGACATTAGGTACTCCAAATAACAAGAAAAGGTTTTCTTCAACGTATTTTACTATCTCATTTCCGGTTGCTTGTCGCAGAGGTTGTAATAAAACAAATTTCGAGAACCAATCGGTGCATACTAGTAACCAACGATTTCCTCTAGTAGACCTTGGTAAGGGACCAATTAAATCCATCGACACTATTTCAAAAGGTTGTTCCACTATCTTTTCTTTACCCATTAAACCTATTCTACTTAAATTCGGAGATTTTTGAGCTCCACAGACTTTACAATTTCTAATGAAGTTAGCCACATCCTTTTTCATTGACGGCCAATAACAATCGTTACTGATCCTTTTAAAAGTTTTGAAAATACCAAAGTGCGAAGCCGTAGTTTCATCATGAAATTTACTCAAAATATTTTGTCTATTTTCGTAGGGTATCACTCGTTTCCAAACTGACTGGTTGAAAGGTATTACTTTTGTTACTGGGAAAAATTTGTACAATGCATTCTTCTCTACTCTCCACCTCGGATAACTTTCAGGACTTTCATTTACTCTTTCTACCATATTCAGATACCACTTATCTTTAATCTCTTGAACTTCATACGAGCAAATTTCTGGAATTCTGGATAATGCATCAGGCACAACGTTTAATCTACCCTTTCGATGAATAAGAATCATATTAAATTGTGAAATTTGTATTGCCCATCGGGCTAATCTACCCACCGGGTCCTTCAAACGTTGCAACCACAATAAGGAATAATGGTCCGTAATAGCTGTAAACTGAGTTCCTTCTACGTAGGGTCGAAATTTCTGCAATGCAAATACCAGAGCAAGGCATTCCCTTTCTGTCACCGTCTAATTCCTTTCCGCTCTGTTCAATGTTCTACTTGCATACGCTATAACCTTCTCATGACCATCGACTTCTTGAGATAGTACTCCTCCTAGACCTACGTCAGAAGCGTCTGTTTGTATGACAAAGGGTAAGTTAAAATCCGGTGCTGATAATAATGGTGCATTAGTTAAAGCTTCTTTTATTCTTTCAAAACCTTGTTGTGCTTCGGGAGTCCATAAGGTACGATCCTTCTTTTTCTTTCCTTTTAATAGTGAATTTATTGGGGCTATTAGAGTCGAAAATTTTGGGATGAATCTTCTATACCAACTGCACATGCCGACAAATCTTTTGATTTGGGTTGCTGTTTCAGGAACTGGATATGCAGTCATTGCACTTACTTTATCTGGATCAGTCTTAATTCCTTCTCCATCTACTATATAACCTAGGTACTTAAGTGATTCCTTACAAAATTCACACTTACGAAAATTTACGGTTAGTCCTGCCTTCTTTAATCTTTCAAAAACTTCCCTTAGTGTTTTCATATGCTCTCCAAAAGTTCGATTCACAATAATAATGTCGTCCAAATAAACGAATACATTCGGCTCCATTTCCGGCCCAAAAATTCGATCCATTAATCTCTGTTGAGTCTGAGCGGCATTGCTCAATCCAAACGGCATCACTACAAATTCAAACAATCCTCTTCCTGGTATCGCAAATGCTGTTTTTTCTTTAGATCTATCAGATAGATTGACTTGCCAGAAAGCGTGCTTCAAATCCACACTAGAGATATATCGAGCATCCTTCAGCTTATCTAAAATAGAATTCAGTAAAGGGAGTGGATACGCATCCTTTTTCGTTACAGAGTTAAGTTTTCGTCCATCAAAGCACAGTCTATATTCTCCTGATGTTTTTTTTACTAACAGAACAGGTGAACTCCATGGGCTGGTTGACCTTCGAACTACACCCAACTCTAGCATACGATCAAGCTCCTTGTTTAAATGTGCTTGCATAAAAGGCGATAACTGAAAGTGTCGTTGCTTTATAGGTTCTGCTTCTCCTGTATCGATATCATGTTGTAGGATTGAGGTTCTTCCTAATTTAATTCCGTCTAATTTGGAAAACAATTGTATAAGTTCCTCCAACTCAATAGCTTCACTTGTGGACAAATTTTCTTTCGCTCGTAACATTGCAACTTCAAAACTCTCTTCAAGGCTGATTATTATATCAGGTCGTATATGGACATCTTTCACCTTTACGATACTCCAACTATTTTCTCTTAGATTAAGTTCCAACTTATTATTTCTTAAAAAGTCTATTCCTAATACCAAACTTACTTCCAAAGAAGGAATTATCAAAATCCTACTATCTGTCGTCACCTTGCCGAACTGAACAGGTACATTAATCTCTCCTGACACTTCTTGTTTAGCACCATCAGCTGTAGTTACGTGACTCACCCGTATATTCTTATCCTGTATATTCTCTAAGTCCAATTTGTCGTACAAAGGTTTACCTAACACGCTATAACTTGCTCCTGTATCTACTAAGGCATCTACTTCTACTCCGAGAATACTAACTTTTATGAATGGACGATTATCTCCTGGAACTTTACTAAAAATTGGTGCTAAATTTCTTGCTGGTTTCATAAAATCCTCCACCCTACTCAACCATCTTTTCCAGTCTTCTTTTTGTATTCTTATATCGGCTTCTTTAATTAAGAGGGAGCATCTGCCGATATAATGCTTCCTACTTATTCGTTTTTTGAGCAATTTGGACAGGTTTTAACTACCGTATCCCGTCGACCACATTTATAGCAAAAATTACCTCTCTTAGGTTTTCTACACTCCTTAAACGAATGTCCTTTAACTCTGCAATTCCAACATTCCCCTTGATATCCTGTTTTGACTCTTGAGTTAGATGAATCCTTTGTATCACTTGGTGGTGAAACAGCTGCTACCGATCCTAAACTTTGTTGCTGGTTAACTTCAAGTTTTCTGCATAAATCCGATAAATTCTTCAACGATGTTACATCTAATAAAGCTAAAGGTGCACTAAACGTAGGCAATAAATTCTTCTTAATCTGCCTCAACTGTTGCTCTTCGCTAGGTTTCAACACTAGTCTATTAAATAAATTTATTACTGATGCTATGTATATACCCACTTTTTCTTTTCTTCCTTGACGTCTCGCCCTTATCTCATCCAAACTGCATCGTCATGATCAGCTGGCAAGAAATCTAGCCTTATTGCTTCCAATAGGTTATCCCAACTGTTTAACGAACCTCGCTTAGATCGATACCAGACTAGTGCTGGTCCTGTAAATATATCTACGGCTGAAATAAATAACTCTTCTTTGGTATAGTCACGAGCTATTCTTAATTCTTCGATTCTCTCCAGAAATTCAAAAACTGCTGCTGCTGAGAAGTCTCCATTAAATTTGACACCCCACGTACTAACATTCATATTTCTCCTTCTTCGATGAATCATAGTAGAGTTTCCTAAAGCACTGATATTATGCAAATTTAGTTCTTCGTCTGAGGAAGATGACGATTCTGCATTATCTAAAACAGTTTGTTGCAGTGGGCTTTGTCCCTGAAATGAAAAGGAAACACTTTTGTATATCGATGTTATCTTTGCTTCTGCTTTAGCTTCGGCGAGCAGGTACACATTTTTTAATGAAATTTTCTTCTTCTCAGTTTCTTCTATTTGTTCTTTAGTCGCAGTTGCAGGTAAATTACCAAACCTCTCAATTCTTCCTTTTAAATGTTGCGATCTTGATCGTATTCTTCTTTCAGCTGTCTTTGAATTTTTTCCAGGAAATCCTGTTGTTCCATCGTTGAGAATTTTAAAACTTTCTTCAATTTCCAAAATCTCAGTTTCTAAATCATCACAAATAAAATTTACTACTGGAGTTTCTTCTCGTAACAGTTTTCGTAGCACAATTCTCATCTCACTAACGTCTGTTGGTAACAGTTCCAATCCTCTAATCTTGATTTCATATCTCAATTCAGGTTTCTTCAAGTCACAGGGCTCCATGTTAAATATTTGAGTCGTTAACACAAAAAGAAAACCAATAACCCCAAGTGAAAAATATCAATGAGAGAATCTAAAATGTATCTTATTAATAAAAGTCTAAATCTGGGAAATAGTCAACGTTGAGGAATTATTCGTTATCCATCTATTCAGTCACACTCATGCAAACACTCTGTAGATTTATTACATTTGTACCCACAGCCAAATTAAACCTGAAAAACTTTTTGCTTTACCTTATTAATTAGTTCTTCACAATGTCTCAGCAAAGTCGCAAAAAAACTCAATTATTATACAGTAATTATTTCAAATAGGTTGATTACTCTGAACAAACAAATTAATTCACTGCAGCAAAAATGAAAAAATCGTTGCCGAATCAAAATGAATCTGGCCCCACGTTGGGCGCCATTTTGTATAACCGCGTGTTAGAAAAAATATTTGTTTTTATATATATATTTAGTGTCTTCTTGGTGATGTCAGATGAGCTTCAATTACTACCTTTAGGTGCCAGCAAACCAGTCGTGTGTGTCGTGGTTCGTATACAAAAAAATAGGGCGCCACGCGTTTTATCCCCTTAAGGTAAGTGAAATCAATCTACAAAACACGAAATATTATGATCAGCTCAAATAAAAACACTAAATAACCATCAAAATAATTAATTTATTTGTTCAGGTACTATAAATACAAAAAAAATCACCAGTGTATCCAGGTTGGGATCCAAATATTACAAAAACAATTCAATATCTTAATCAGAAATTAATAATGCGCATTAAAAGTTACCAAATGACCAGGTAAGTACTCTTAAAATTAAATTAAATAACTAAAACTAATTTCAAAATATTTCTTTCAGGTATAACCGCTATTAAATTATCACTGCAGGTAAGTGACTTATATTTCACATTAGTTAATTAACGTTTCAGGTATGTACTATTAACACAATGTGTTCAAAAACTGTCTTTCAATGATACCTTAAATTTTCCGAGCTATCAGCCCCCTCAACTACCAAATTAAATAACTAAAACTAATTCAAATATTTCTTTCAGGTAAAACAGATATTAAATTATCACTGCAGGTAAGTGACTTATATTTCACATTAATTAATTAATGTTTCAGGTATGTACTATTAACACAATGTGTTCAAAAACTGTCTTTCAATGATACTTTAAATTTTCCGAGCTATCAGCCCCCTCAACTACCTGTACAAATTCTATAATACAAAAACAATAAAAATACAATATTACAAGAAACTGTTTTTCATAAAACGCACTTAGTGTTTCGTTCACCTTTTCAGGCAACCTCACAAACTTAATTAATTTACAGACCTTTTCCGAGATCGTTGTTAGAACGTTGTTGATTGGTTGGTTGATGACTTATGGTTTTTCAAGCAAGATGGCGGTCAAGGCAAAACTGCATAAACGGCATTCAGCATTCTCAAATCTCAGAATCCAATAAATCCAGATACTCAGGACTATTAATCGACAAATCAATATCGAGAAACCCAAAAACCGGAATTTTCCAGCAATCAATCGACAAAGGAGGGATGAAAAATGAGGCCTATTTAAATTCCAAAGAAATTAGCACGTGGCTTTAAGATAAAATTTAATTAATTACCTATGGATGTTGTGCGGCCTCGTTAATTTATTTGAGGTAGGTTATAATTTATTAGACGATGAGTTTTAATTTGTTTAAACCGGATTAATCAATTTAACACCTTTATTTTCAGGCTACCGGCACTTAAACAGCTCAACGTTCACTCCGAAACACACTCTATCGTCCGCTCTCCTCCAAACCTCACACCAAAAAGAAAGCAACTCACGCCAAACCTCTCTCACACTGCTGCCAAAATCCTGCGGAATTGTCAAAATATTTGATTGGGGGAAATTGATACGCGAAATGCGTCTGGCAACATCGATCATACACTCAACTGTTATTCAAACTCAACCTTATAATAGTATAATGTAAACAAAACATTCTTGGGAAATTACTCAAATATTAAAGTTTCTAATAAATTGTTTCCTAAATTAATACTTAATCCCTTTTTTAATTACAAAAATAAATTGGACTGTTACATTACAGCCAAATAATTAAAAAGATAATGGATCATTGATTTTACTATTTCATAATCCAAATTGTCCAGACCACATCCCAATTTTGGAATTGCTAATTTAGTTATATTTTTATTTTTACAAAAGTGTTTTAAATTAGTTAGTGTTTTAAATAGATCATCGTGAGTAGGTTTATTATAATATTTGAGTTTTGTGATTAAATAAATTACATATCTATTCTGATCATGAACAAAACACAAGGAATGTAATGAAGCATTTTGTGCCTTCAAAAGTTCCACCTGTCCAAATCTCTGTTTAAAATCTAGAGCTATGCCTGCACCCATATGCAAATCTTTACTCACGCAGTGAGCGAATGAAAAATCAGCAGGGGCACAGAATAAATTATCATGAATCTCAGTTATATTTGAGCTAAAAGAAATGTTTGAATTGCCAAGACAAGTTTCAAAACTTTCAAAGTTTAAAGATTTTTTAAATCCTTTAGTGGGCTTCCTTATTTTTGGATTTTTAACGCGAGGTCTCTTAATATCTGACAAATGGATTTTATCAACAGTATTATGATGTAACAATTTGAGCAGTTTTTAAATGTGGATTAATTATTTCCAGATTTTGTTTTTTAAATTTATTTTTTGTTTTAGATTGTTTTTGTTTATTTTGCACGAATATTTCTTGTGGTACTTCTGGCAAGTCCTCTCTAGTTTCGTTCCTTTTATTTATTACATTTTCCTTACGAATATTTCTTGTGGTATTTCTGGCAAGTCCTCTCTAGTTTCGTTCCTTTTATTTATTACATTTTCCTTATTAGTCTGAATTCGGTCATTAATTTCATTATACATTATTTTTAATTTATCCCTATGATTTATTATATAATTATTTACATGATAGGAGAAAAATAGTAGCCTTGCGAATAGTTCGTAACCAAAAACGAACACGAAAAGTCTCTTGAATAATTATTTACTAACTGTGCTTGAATATCAACATTAAACAGGTCATTAGATTCACTAAAATGTCCAGAAATTATCTCACATGGTTTTAATTTAGTTACCGAGTGAATTGAATTATTGTATGCAAGGACTGCATAATTTACTTTATTTTCAATTTTTTCTCTTTTAAAGATTTCACGATTATTAAGTAGTCTAATATGTTCTATAATCGTGGAATGAACTCGTTCGATTATTCCATTGGAATCCGGATGTTGTGAACTAATAAAATGCAAATTTATTTTGTGTAATTCTAATAATTCTTTAATGACAGAGTGCTTAAATTCTAAGTGATTATCGGCTATTATTTGATTGGGAATCCCATGATGGGAAAAGTACTTAATTAAATTATTAGCGATTTCGATTGCCTGATACGAATTTAATCTATATAACTGGGTATATTTCGAAAATGAGTCAACTAAAGTTAAAAACTTAGCTCCTTCTAAGGCAATACTATCGATAAATAAAATTTCGAATGGTTTAGTTGCAGTTGGAGTAATATTGTATTTTAATTTCAAGGGACGTCTCTCGTATTTACAAACCAAACATATTTCGCATTGATTAATAAAATTTTGAATAGTTCTTCTCATATCAACCCAGTAATACTTCCGTTTTAATTCAGCGTCAACTTCATCTATACCTCGATGATTTGTTATTCCTTCGTGATATGATTTAATTATATTAATTACTTCATTATCGTCCTCAATATCTAATAGTTTTTGTGTACAACGTACAAAATTTATATGCGAATTTTTAAAGTGTTTCTGTAAAACTGTACTAAACATCTCATAAATTGGAGATTCGAAATATAAATGGTACTTTACTTTAGGAACTATATAGTCTTTCATAAACTTAATAACTTCATTCTCAAAATTTACCTTTGCAAATTTAACAGTCAACCTCATTTTCTTACCATTAAACAATTTAATCTCGTTCAAATTTAGTCGTGATTTGGATTTTGTGGAAAATTCAATTTCTGATATTACTATTTGGTTATTACCAAAATTAACTGGTTTTTCTAAGATGGGAATTCCAAATATGGGATTCTCTATATTTGAATGAACCGTAATTCCGTCATCATTATTTTCATTAACTTCATTTTCGCCTTCCTGAATTATTTCACCTGGATCGTTTATACATCCGGGCTCAACTATTAAGGATTCACTATATTTTTTGGTATTTTGATTTCCTGATTCTTTTAAAAGGTCATTTAAAAATTCATCTATATCTATCGGATCATCGTGATCATCGTGAACATCAATTCGCGAAAGAGCATCTGCGTTTTTATTTAAAATCCCATTTTTATAAACAATTGTATAATTATATTCTGAAAGTTTTAACCGCCATCGAATTAATTTAGAATTAGGTTCTTTAACTGACGTAAGCCACTGAAGAGGTTTATTATCAGTTACAATTTGAAAAGTTCTACCAAACACGTACGGCCTAAAATACTTAACTGCCCAAATTATAGCAAGGAGCTCTTTTTCTATCGTAGAATAATTAGTCTCCGAAGTATTCAAAGTCCTACTCGCATAGGCTATAGGTAGATCCGAACCAACCTTCCCCTGTGATAATACGGCGCCAATTGCAAACTGACTAGCGTCCGTTGTTAGAACAGAGGGTCTAGAAAAGTCTGGATATTGCAACAAGGGTTCATTAGTTAATAAATTTTTGCATAGATTAAAACAATTAATATATTCTTGATTTTCAATATTTATAACTGCATTCTTTTTCAAACATTTAGTTAGCGGTTTGGTTAGATTAGCAAAATCCTTTATAAATTTACGATAGTAACCTAACAATCCCAGGAATCCTTTGATTTGCTTTCTGGTTTTCGGAATTGGATAATTTTGGATAGCAGTTATCTTGTCGGGATTAGGACGAACACCCTCGGGAGTCACAATATGCCCTAGATAAGCAACCTCTTTTTTTAGAAATTCCGACTTATCTATTTGAATCTTAAAATTTGACTGGCGTAATCTATTAAAAACTTCCCTTAAATTTTGGATGTGCTCTTGCAAGCTTGTGCTAAAAACAATAATATCGTCCATATAGACTAATCACTTATCGTTTTGAATTCCACGCAAGATATTATCCATTACCCTTTGGAAAGTGGCTGGAGCGTTTTTTAAGCCAAAAGGCATACGCAAAAATTCGTAATGACGCTTTTGAGTATTGACCGCAGTTATCTGAGTATCACTTTCATCAATCTCAATTGGATGAAATCCAGATGCAAGATCCAAAGTTGTAAAATAGTGACAGCGACCCAGCTTATCCAACAAATCGGTAATGTTAGGCAATGGATAACGATCCCCCAGGGTTTTCTCGTTACGTTTCCGATAATCAATAACAACGCGCCATTTGCGTTTCCCGGACGCGTCTAATTTTTTTGGTACCACCCAAATAGGTGAGGACCATGGACTATATGAAGGACGTATGATGTTTTGTTTTAGCATTTCTTGAATTTGATTATTTACTTCGTCCCGATGAACTTCAGGATATCTATAAGTTTTTGTATAAACGGGAATTTCGTCCGTTGTAATTATTTTATGCTTTATTTGATTTGTAAAACTTAAATCATTTCCATTAACATGGAAAATATGAGCGAATTCTTTTATTAATCGACTAATTACTTCTCGTTCTTCACTTTTCATGTGATCTGAACGGATTTTTGAAAGGTCAAATTTTTTCAAATTATTGGACATTAAATTAGAATTAGGATATTCCTCAGTAAAATCATCATATTCATTGATTGATTCTACGATAAGATGTTTTAGTAACCTTACAGAAACATCTTTATCAGTTGGGTTAATTATTGTGCAATGTGCTTGATTATTATGTACCGTCGTTAGGCACTCAGGAATTTCTAAACTACTTTCTTTAAGGCATGGTATAATAATATCTCCATTTTTTATATTCTTAATATCTACAGCTATAACTTGTTCAGATCGAGCAGGTAGTACTATACACTTCGTACCTGTCTCCTGAATTTTACCAAAATTAAGGTTAATTTCACAATACCTAGTATTTAATATATTTTTTTCATAGACAATACAAGCCTTTAATATTTTTAAATTATCGTTCCCTAATAAAATATCAAAATTAGAATGAAAGTTAAACAAATAAAATTTTAATTTATTTGCAAACTGCGTTTTAAACAATGATTTCAAAGGTATAACAGCACTATGATTTCCATTAGTGTTGCCATGTGCGCTAACCACACTAAATGGATCGTCTCTAATACTTCCTTTAAAATTCTTAATCACAATTGAAGGATTTACAAATGAACGGGAACTTCCAGTATCTATAAGTATCTTAAGATTAAATATTGGTTCAATAATATATGGTAAAGTACTAAAATTATTTATCAGGCTCATAAATTCTATTCTAGATCTAATTAAATCTTCGGAGATTCTATTCCTAAAAAATTAGTTCCATTAGCTGGCATGTTTTCATCGATAGTGAATAGCTGATTTTGCTGTGGTCTAACTGTATTAGTTGTAGAAACCGACATAGGAGTAGGTCGAGAAAGATTATTGTTCTGCTGACCATTCTGATTATTCTGATTAGTATTATTAAAATTTCTTTGGGAATTGTTTCGAAAATAGTTATTGTAATTATTGAATCTTTGATTAAATCCTGATCTATTTCTGTTAGAACCTTGATTAAAATTATGATTAAAATTATTAGAGCGCTGATTAAAATTGCCGTTTGAATTAAAATTATTATTTGAATTAAAATTATGATTCGGATTATTTCGTGGTAATTGTCTTGAAGTACTAGGAGGTTGATAAGGTGGTCTTGGAAGTTGCGTTCTATTTTCTATTTGAAAATCGTTGGTCAGCATGTTAAGTGCGGCATTTAAATCTCGTGGGTTTTTTACTCGCATCTGCGATCCAATGGGTTCTTTTAACCCACGCAACAGCACACGTAAAGCGTTATCACGGAAAAATTGGATTAAACTACCGCGTTCAACCGCATTTGCATTATGAGTCGTAATATAAGAAATTTGCAAGTTTAACAATTTTTGTAATTTATTATAAAATTCAAATGGAGACTCATTAAAATTTTGTTTTAGATTTGTTATTTCAAAATTTAAGCTAAAGTGATCTCTTTTATCGCCATAAGAAGTTAGAAATGCGGTTTTCAAATCGTCCCACGAATTTATTATGCTTGACGAAATATTAACAGCTACTTGACCTTTAATTTTTGCAAGTATACTTGACATTAAATACACATTTTGAAAATTTTCCGGTACTCGTGCATCATAAAAAGTGGTTACTAATTTTTCACATATTTCAATAAATCTAGCAACTAATTCGGATTCCCCGTAAAATTCGGGAATCATTTGTAGATATTCCGTTTTAAAAGCCATATCGTCTTATCGGGAAATAGGTGAACGTGAACGATCTCTACCACTAAGTGGATCACTAGTACTAGGTTTTGGTTGAGAGTTAATATTTGAGTTTGTCGCTAATTCGGTCATCAAGAGAAAAAGCAAAACCCCATAAAACAATTTCTGTACTTACATAAGCATCCAAATCTCCAACGTCATACCAAAGTTTTTGAATCTCGAATTGTCTCGATGTTTGGAGAGCTTTGAGTTCCGCCTTCTAATCTTCTTGGAGTACCAAAGTTTTGAATTTCGAAGTGTCTCGATGTTTGGAGAGCTTCAAGTTCCGCCTTGGAATCTTCTTGGAGTTTCAACCCCGTTAATCGTAAAAAAAAAACCAACAATATTCTCTTGACGGTTTTCGGGGTATCCTACCGACTGCGCCAAATAATTAACTTCGAAGCACAGTTGTTTTTTTAAAAATGTTTTTTTATTTTCTTGACAAAATTAGAGGTTACAAGTTAATGGTTGCTCTATAATTTTAACTGTGAACAATAATTATAATAATTAAAACTTATATAACTTTCCTAATCTACAGACTACAATAACGGAATAGAAAATAAAGATAAATACTAAAAGGGCTGATTAAGCACACACGTGCATGAGGCTGCGTAAGATCGGCGATGATCTCCATGTCGTGGGAATGGGGTGAACGGTAGGTAACTTGTATGTTTTTGCTGAGGTTTGAGATTAGCGTTTGCTTCGTTTTTAATGTTTAATCAGATTAATGTTTTCAAATTTTGCTATTCGACAAACAACAAATAACGAGCACAGTAAAGCTTATTAATAAATTAAAGGTTAACAGACGAACAATGTGAGTTGTTTTTGTCCATAATAAATAAATGAAAGTATTTGCTTTGAACCAAACTAATTTTTTTTTAGTTTTAGAATTTAAAGTATAAAAATGAATTCTGATGACGAAATACCTGACCTCAGTGGTTCCTTAACTCCTAAAAGAAAAAGGGCATACAGAGGAGAATTAATGCCTGAAGAAAAAAAGTCAAGAAAACAATTAATCTCCCAAAACTGAGTATGCGTGAAATTTTATTGTTAACTTATTTTTGGTGTATGAAATAGAGTAATTTGTATATTATGAGAGAGTTAGATGTGTCTGCAAGTGTGGTTGTTAATTGGAAGAGTTTGGAAGAGTTTTTGTAGAGAGGTTTGTATTGAATTGATGGTAAGTCCAAATGAAATACTGGGTGGTGAAGGTGTAAGTGTAGAAATTAACGAAAGTAAATTTGGGAAACGAAAGTATCATAGAGGAAAACGTGTAGATGGACGATGGGTGTTTGGGGGAGTTGAAAGGGGAACGAATAAATGTTTTATGTGAGTTGTGGGTGACAGGACCAAGGATACATTATTGGAAGTCATTAAAAAATTTATAAAACCTGGGACTACTATAAGTAGTGACTGTTGGAATTCCTATGACTGTTTAAAAGATGAAGAATATGTTCAGACAGTTAATCGCTCAATTCAATTCAAAAAACCTGGCAATGGTGCACATACCAATAGTATAGAAGGAACGTGGTCAGCCATAAAAATTTTTTGAAAGGGAACAACTGTAGGAATCAATTTAATTCATATTTGTTCGAATATATGTGGAGACGGTGTTGTATTGGTGAAGACATGGTAAAAAAGTTTTTTGAGGGGATAACAAAAATTTACCAACCTGCGACAGAGGATGCATAGGATTAATGTAAGTGGGTATTTACTTGTTTTTTGTTTTGCCCAAGTTTAGGATAAGTGCCTACTATCAAATGTCAAATAATTATAATTTCAACAGGGTTATTATTCCTTTCTCCTTAACTTTTTCAAATTATGCCATTGTTACGGGAGTTTATACTTTATATTTGAGCTAATAATATACATCAAGGATTGCTTCAGAAAATAAGGTGTTCGAATCTACATTATCCAGATCGCTGTAATTTGGCTGCATTTGCGTATTTAAATAGACTACGACCTGACTATTTGTTAAGTGTAATTGCTAGTTGTAATTTTGCATTAACAGAAATGAAGAGAAGAAAACACTTATTTGTTTATTGGGATCATAAAGAATTTGGACGACAAAGAAGATATTATGGCTAAAATATCATGTCGAAACGTGTTTGCGACTTAAATAAAAACGTTCTTCCCCTAGGAAGGTTCCTAAACCGATTTGGCCGTTTCCGCCAAAATACAGGGTCATACCACTGTTAGTATTGATATTTGACGGTAGACACTTAAACTAACTTTTACCTTTCGTTTTTTTGGTACAGGTCAACTTAAGAAGAAAATTTCCTCAACAATTACTTAATAGATCCGTAATGTTAATACTAATCTGTTATTTTTTGATAACATATTTCATTTTATTTTTCAGATCCAGTTTCAAGAAGTTTTGTTATTTTTGGATGTTTGAAGTTTTTATCATTAATTTTATTATATTGCTTCGTTATTTTATGTTTGTGTTCCTGGTTTATATTTGTTAAAGAGATAGTCGGCAAAATGTTTGAAAAGCGTACTTTTCGCTAGAAAAAATTGATTTTTGGGCATTTGTAATCAAAAATTTAATAAAAACGATGCCTATGCTTCCAATCAAAGGCAGCCAAGCAGGCAGAATCGAAGGGATCGGGACCGAAGTCCGCTGCGTCGAAGACCGCGGCATCGAAACCTGCAGGAGCGAAGCGAACAAACGAACTAGCTGCGACCGAAGCTGCTGCAGCCGAATCTGCGAACCATCTGACGGCTACAGAAAAACTGTATGAACATGTCATGGAAATGAATAAACAACTTGTTTCAGTAATCGTAAGTGTATTTTTAAATAATATCGGGTGTAAACAAAACATATAATTTCTTTACTTATTATTTATGAAAATAAAAAATTGAAATTTGTATGTTCAAGAAAACAGATTTTATGCACTAAAAACGTTTTCAATATCGCCTCCGGTTTTACCAGAAATAAAATAAATTTTGTTTTTTTAAATGCCCGTTTTTATGTTCATAGCTTAAAACAAGTTTACAAAACAAGTAGGTTTATGTTTTTAATTTTTTTTTTGAAAACTAAAAAAATTAAAGCATTTTTTTTTTCATTCGAAGTTGATAAAAACTACCAAAACACATTCCAAATAATATAAATACCTAAACAAAATTGTAATTAGTAAAATCTTTTAAATACTTTTTGAGATCTTAATTTTTGAACTTTTTTGAGAAGCATTTTTGCATTACCTTCTTTTCAATACAAAGGTGCCGGGTCACTTAGTTTTTCAAAATGTTAGTTTTATAACGATTATTTTGGTACGCCAAATATTTAGGGTCAAATAAATTTGCCCACATGGCTGTTTTTAAATTTCTAGTATCAAAAAATAAAAATATGAATAACAGATCAAATTGATTTGACCCTACATGTGGGGTAACAAAATAACGAGTAATTCCTGTACGTGACGGGCAAATTATTACAAGCACATTGGAAAATGTATTACATAATATTTTCTTTTTATATATTATT
Organism: Stenus bimaculatus; assembly: GCA_963971135.1. Lineage (NCBI taxonomy): Eukaryota > Metazoa > Arthropoda > Insecta > Coleoptera > Staphylinidae > Stenus > Stenus bimaculatus. Next base: position 28,026,166 of record OZ020181.1, read on the forward strand.
TTCAATATAGTCAATGTGTTAAATTTTTGAGACATATTACATTATATTACATAATTTATTATAAATGTATAATTATAATTATTGTTGTAGAGATATGGTGGCCAGCAGAAGCGGTATTACCAAAATAATTCCTGGAGAGGAAGAGGTAGAGGAGAAAACTTCGAGACAGAGTAGAAAGTAGAATTATTTTTTTTCATTTATTATTATTATAGAATTTTTTTAATGTTTACTTAATTACCATTTAAATAAGAAATGTTTTATAACTTATTCTTTACATTTTTTATCACTAATCATTATGTGCAACCGTTGTGGTATCGCAAACAAAAAAGGAAGTATAGTGTATTTCTTAAGTGAACAATTTGCTTATAAATAACACCCCGTATTAACATTAGTTTTGTGACAAACGAGCGTAGCTATTATTATTAGTATTATATCTGGTGAGTTGGTAACTGATATTAATGTAATGTCATTTACGTTTTATTGTAACACGCGCTTATTAATTCGACTAATATAATTCCTTTTAAACATCAATTGCATTTATTTTTTCAACGTTAGTTAACAGGTTATGTGCCCAGCACGCTACCACTGCGTAATCAGGTCTTGAACCCCGAAGAAGTCGATCATGAAGAAAATGAATATGATCCTGAGAACAGCAGCGATGTTGTTGAAGAAGATGTTGTAACCCCTGAGATTGTTAATCATCTTTCAAATTATGAGCTGGATTTAGACAATGCTTTTATAGGATCGGTTGAAGACGAACCAAGATCATTCCAAGAAGCAATAAGTGGACCAGAAGCCGAAGCTTGGAAAAGAGCTTTTAACGAAGAGTTCAAATCTCTCTTAAGAAACAATACTTGGAAATATGTTAGTTCAACA
>OZ020181.1:28027241-28260564 GCA_963971135.1 Stenus bimaculatus
CTTCCATTTTCTTTGGTGGCTTCGTCGCTGTTCATTTTCTCGAAGTACTCATGGGACGAGCGTTCGTGTAACTTTTGGTTTCAACAAGTTTTATGACAATAGAATTGTTTAAGTTAGAGTTGGTTAAGATTGCAATTCGTATTTACGTTAAAATTTGACCTTTGTACGTCGTAAAGTGACGTTTTAAATAATTTATTATGTAAATAGCAAGAACCAACTTTTACCTCCTGCGTTTATCAATTCAATTTCAAATTTGACCCTTACAATTGAGAAAAGGGTACATGAAAGTGTTGTTAAGTCTTATTAAGATCTCAGTAATTAGACAAGTTTTAAATCAATAAGATCTGATTAATTAGTCAATTTATGATTTGCCGCTTTTGGTTTATGTTTTGTAAATAGTGCTTCTCAAGCAAATTTGGCGTACTATTTGGAAATTTTGAATTTTATTGTTTTGTTGATTCATACAAAAATTTACTCACCTTGTTTCCCTACTATTTTTGGGACTCAGTTTCCCAGTTCCCAATAAAACCTTAAATACTTAAGGAAAGAAATTTAAATAAAAGTAAACTTGGCTCGATCAGGATTTTGATTCTGCTATTTAAGAACAAGTAAGTAAAATTATTAATTTTGAATTTAGTATTTTTAAACCAACTTAGAAGAAAATAATAACTCAGCTATTTGTTTAACATCAAGTTGGTCACTATTTAACTAAATGTAAACGTCGCGTCGGCTTATATATTATTTTAAATAACACAAATAAAGTAATAAAGACCAACAAGGGTTTTAAGCTGAGGCTCGACGTAAGATTTACAAAGTTCTACAGCCTTTTGTTTCTTTGAATTCCATGAGACAGTGATACCAAATACTTTGAATGCAGAACCGGTAGAAGATCTTCTGTCTTCTAAATTACCTCCCCAATCTGCGTCCACGAAAGCTTCTATTATAGTTTCATTGTTTTTGTTATAAATCAGTTTACAATTAATTGTACCTTTTAGGTAGCGTAGCACCCTTTTCAAGCTTTTATACAGGGTGAGTTTTTAGTGCGGTAGAGATAGAAAAAAACTGATTACAAAATTGCATGGTTTATTGATGCGCATAACCAGAAATTAGTTTTGTCTATACAGGGTGTTTTGTAGTAGGAGCGCAGGCTGTCCCACTCTTTTTTTAATAGAATACCCGTATATTTTTTAATGTTTGCAGTAACACTAAGTTAGAGAGTACATCGATATGTTTATTTGAAAATTTGAGTGCGCCCTTATCGTACATTTTCTACAAAATTTATTACGTGTGGACATAGTTTTGAAAAATGATGTTGACCTTATTATGAAAACTTAAAAATCAATTTTTATGACATTTAGTAGTATTAACCGTGAGGTATTTTTCGTATATTTTTTTTAGAATTATATCATAAATTTTTGTAAATGCAATACCCTGTACTTTTTGACAAAATATTGTTCCTCTTTAAGTGTTCTTTAACATTTATACGAATCATTTTTCGCTAAAATTAAAATCAACGTATTTGAAGGCATTCTAATTTTTTATTAATTATAATATGATGTATTTTTACCATACAAGCCAATAATTATAAAATATGCTCAATATGTTCCCCATTTACTTGATTACATAACTCAACTCTTCGCAGAAATGAACTACCAACATTTCGTAACATATTCTCGTTTACGTTTCGAAATGCTTGACGAATGCGTATTTTGATACACCAAATTTTTAACATACCCCCAAAGGAAAAAATCTAATTTTGTCAGGTCAGGAGATCTTGCAGGCCATAAAACAGGTCCTTCTCTTCCAATCCAACGGTAACGAAATTTGTTGTTAAGGTGTCCACGTACAATATTGCTATAATGCGCTGGAGCGTCATCATGCTGAAACCACATCCTTCTTCTAATAATTTCCGGAATATTGTTGAGAAGCTCAGGAAATTGGTGATCTAGAGTTCTTGTAAAGTGTGGATTTTGTGTATCATTGTGTTTTATTGGGAACTGGGAAACTGAGTCCCAAAAATAGTAGGGAAACAAGGTGAGTAAAATTTTTGTATGAATCAACAAAACAATAAAATTCAAAATTTCCAAATAGTACGCCAAATTTGCTTGAGAAGCACTATTTACAAAACTTAAACCAAAAAGCGGCAAAATCATAAATTGACTAATTAATCAGATCTTATTGATTTAAAACTTGTCTAATTACTGAGATCTTAATAAGACTTAACACTTTCATGTACCCTTTTCTCAATTGTAAGGGTCAAATTTGAAATTGAATTGATAAACGCAGGAGGAAAAAGTTGCTTCTTGCTATTTACATAATAAATTATTTAAAACGTCACTTTACGACGTACAAAGGTCAAATTTTAACGTAAATACAAATTGCAATCTTAACCAACTCTAACTTAAACAATTCTATTGTCATAAAACTTGTTGAAACCAAAAGTTACACGAACGCTCGTCCCATGAGTACTTCGAGAAAATGAACAGCGACGAAGCCACCAAAGAAAATGGAAGATAGTCTGACCTTAGCTCCTGTAGAATAAAATTTGGCTTCCGCTTACTTCCGGTACTCCTTTTGACTCCTAGCTTCCTTATGGCGCAGGTTAAGTCAAAATCTGCCCTCAGCAACGAGAGAATGTACTCAAAGCGGCGGCAACTCCTCGACGCAGACACCAACCAATTATACGTTCCACAAACTCAAGGTGCCGAACCATCAGTTACGGACACCCTTAGGAAAAAGGCCTAAAATCCCAATTCCCCCAATTAACCAAGGATACACAGAAAGTTAGAAAGATTTACCTAAGATGACGGCGGCCTTTAAAAGTAGAGCACGTGCGAGCGATGAAAAATGGTTTTAAGACGCAAATCCGGCAATCCGATTGCTCCAAAAACAACAGCAATTAACTCAGTCCAATAATGATCCATCTAGGCTGTTTTGTCTCTACTAATCACAAATACCAAAGAAGTAACAAATTAATATTCACAACTGAATTACGGAGTTCGCGACTTATTCACTCAAGCACCCAAAACATGTGCCCGTGAAATCAAAAAAGCATTTGCAAATCCCACAGGCTATAGAAAATTTATAACAATAGCAACAAATTCCAATTCGGCCGGAGAGGTCAGCACCTCCCGGACCACAAAAGCCTTCTACATGAACCAAACCTAATTGATGACTTCACCAACCTTTCCTTGATAACAAAAAAATATATGATGTTAAGATTAACTACCCCTGAAAACGAGCTTGAAAGAGGATTAAATTGCTTGTCTGCTTGACACTAGGCCACCAAAATAGCTCCAAAATGCCATAAAAGTTGCAAGACTACGTATTTAAAGAAAATGTAATATAGGGCGATTCCAAACCGTTACAAAATTTGATTTATTCTATCATTATTATTGGTAAGAATTCCAAAAATTTAAAAAATCACATCTCGTTTTCGCTGTTGATATGTTTTTTTATTGGCTCATATAAAATGAAGTAAATCTAGTCTTCTTATTATTTTACAATGTTGCAATTTATAAGTTTCTTTTAAACAGCTCCTGCAGATTTTTGGAGCCCAATACAATATTTTTGTATTAAGATTTTAACTTTCAAATTTTACCAAGAATGCGTCCTATAATTTGTGGACACGTATTTATAAACAGCCTGTACAGGCTGATGATAAAGTTTGGAACATAATTCATAACTGCCGTATTTAATCGTTCGGACAGGTCAATTTTAGTTTTTAACATGCCATTTCTTGATATATTAAAACGTCATTGGTGATTTAGCAATGTCATCATTGATTTTTTTAAATGGAAACCCCCACTTTTTTCACTCGTTATTGATAGACATTTATGTCACTTAAACGATGATATAAAAAAATAATTGCATTTGTAAACACATTTTCGTTTAAAATTTTTTTAATGTAAACTTTAAATTAATTTGTACTATTCAATTTGAAAATTTTGAATGTTGTATAGGATTTATTTTGACTGATTTCATTATATGGTAAATTTAAAATTTTATTTTTTTTGAAAATTTTCTTACATTTAAATGTAATCAAAAAATTAGGTTTTCAAGACTATTTATTAAATTTTGTTAAATACATTTAACATTTTACATTCGCATTAGAATGCACATTATTTGCACATTTACTTTCTTTTGTTATTATCAGTAACTTCAAATTCATTTTAATTTATTTTTATAAAACCTTTTTCGTTAAAATAAAAATTTCCTTTTTTTGAATTAAAAAAAAAAAATTTTATTCAAAAATTTGTTTAAAAATTGAATTGTTTTTTATATCATCGTTTAAGTGACATGAATTTCTATCAAAAACGATAAAAAAAGGTGTGGGCTTCCATTTAAAAAATTGACCTGTCCGAGCGATTTTCTCAAAAAAATTAAATACGGCAGTTATGAGTTATGTTCCAAACTTTATCATCACCCTGTATATAAAAAAGAACATCCCTAAATTATTTTTATAAAAAAGCACATGGTTTATTTAACTTAACCTAAATCAACAGAAAATATTTACCTTTATGTTATAATAAATCATTAAATGAAACGTCTATTTAGAGAGTCAATAGAGATAAAGAAACATTCGAACAGTATTAATAATAATAATAATTGTAACCAGGTATGATGCTCAACGGTGATTTGGAACAGTATTTAAATAAGACTCAGTGATGGTTGATTCCTTTATTCCAACTTATTAAATTCTTTTTTTAATAAAAATACGCTACAAGTTTCGAAACTAATGTATCATCTTCAGGCGCTGTATATTAAAGTTAATAATTTAAATTTACATGATTTGAAACGTGAGAGTGATATCGCACTACATCAAAATTATGCTAACATTGGAGGAAGTACCATCAAATTACCACATGGAAGAATCATTGTTGAGGGACAAAGTCGGCATGGTGAAGTTGTATACTAATGAGTAATTTACTCATTAGTATACAACTTTTTATTAAAAAAAGAATTTAATAAGTTGGAATAAAGGAATCAACCATCACTGAGTCTTATTTAATAATAATTGTCTTTATTCACACACATTTACATTTTACAATAGATTTACAATAATAACTGATACACTTTTTAATGTGGCGAATTTTTAGGCGAAGTTAAGACTTTCTTCTCTACCACTTAACCTAAATAAAACAAATACCATGTAACAATAATATTTTCATCATTTCATTTTAAATTTAGTTTATTAGCGTACTACATTTAGGCTATTGAGAAACGGAGACAAGAAAAGTAAAATAAGAAAAACATTCTGGATAACATTCAACAGATAAAATACACTTCTTTGTGTGATACTTATTGACTGATTTTTCTGAATTTATGCGGAGGCAATGATTTAAACTGATTGGGAATTTTGTTATAATAATAAGCAATGTTATACGAAAAACATGATTTGAAATGACTGGTTTTATGCTTGGGTATGGACCTTTGAATCGTATGTTTACGTTGTGTACATCAGTCCTATATCGTATTTTTTTGCTTAAGTATGGTGGGGTATTGCTGAATATTATTTTGTGATAAAAAACTGTAGTGTGTAGGGTCATTACATTTTTCATATTAAGCCAGTTTACCTCTGCAAGCTTATGAGATATGAAAATCAGACGTAGGCATGCACTTTGTAATTTTTGGATCCTTTTATTATTGTATTCGTCTAAAAAGTTACTATAGGTTGATTTACAGTGGCCTAATGACGAAAGAACCAGAGTTTCACACAGCAGGGTCTTGATTTTCTTTGGTAAATATTGTCTGCTGCCGTAAATTATTTTTAACGCGCTATAACCTTTTTGTAAGCATTTGGTAATGTGCTCGGTAAACTTCAAATTTCTGTCGATCAATAATCCTAGATTTTTTACGGTAGTTTTTGGTGATATAGGTACGCTGTCAATCCATATTTCAAGTTTACCAGAGTTGATTAGTCGAGTTTTAAGATTTAGGTCCAAATAATATCATATCAGTTTTAGACGCATTCAATACAAGATCGTGGGATTTTAAGTAAGAGATTAGTGATTTAAGATCGTTATTAATTTTTGAAATGGAATTTTCAACATCTTTTTCATAAAAGGAGGAAATATAGCTGGATATCATCAGCATATAAATGGATTTGGCAATGCTTTATAAAATTTTCCAACTTCGAGGTATCAATTGAGAATAAAAGGGGTCCCAAAATGGGACCTTGTGGCACCCCAGATTTTAAAAATTCTAAATTGGATTGGAGATTTTGTCAATTTTTACCCGTTGTCCCCTTTTTTGTAGATATGACCGAAAGAAATTCAAACTTCTAGGCTAGATTCCGATTGATTCTATGATATTTAAAAGAATTTCATGGTTGATAGTATCGAAAGCTTTGCTAAAATCTAGTAGAATTAGGATGGTAATTTTTCTTTGGTCTGTGTTAATGACTATATCATCAAGAATTTTATTTAGCGCTGTTTCACAACTGTGGTTCTTACGGAACTCTGACTGAATCACAGGTAAAATTGAATTTTCGTGAATGTAGTTTTTATCTGATCTTCTGCAACTTTTTCAACTACTTGTGAAAGAACAGGTAGTAAACTAATTGGTCTGATATCTTTGTAACTTTCCGGGTTGGGTACCTTGGGAAGTGGTATTATGACTGCTTCTTTCCATTGATCGGGGAAGCATCCCTCCGACAGACGCGTATTTACTAGAAGTAATATAAATTTTATAATGAATGGACAACATAGTTTAATCATCACAATATTGAGACCATCGTGGCATGCAGGTTTGGATTTTACTGTTTTAATAATAATAATAATAATAATAATAAACGGCTTTATTTTTTTAACTCGGCGAAGTCCAGCAAGTTTTAATGATACTATTTTCATCTGTTGCAACAAACTCGAAAGTTGTATTTAGTTTGATGTCTTTATAATACTGAAATGTATTTTTTAACAGTGCGTAAGATGTGGGTTTGGGAATGGAGGATATGAAGTGTGTATTTATAGCATTAACGTTTTGAAGGTGCATAGGTATATATTTTTTGGAGGTGAGTAGATGTTTGTTACTCTTAACGTTTTCCATAACATTTGAGTATTATTGCTTTGACACTGAGAATTTATATATGTTGCTTTTTCTCTTTTTATAGCGGTATTGACAGCATTGCGCATATTTTTAAAGAATATTCCGTGTTTTTCACTACCTGTTTTTTTAAATTTGGAAAGAGCTTTATCCCGAGTTACCTGCATACATTTAATTGTATTAGTGAGCCATGGAGCTGGAGATTTAGTAAATCGTTTTCTTACAATGGGCATGTGATTGTTTAATATATTTAACAGGGTGTTAGTGAAAAATTCGAATTTATCGTTAATGTTAGCTAACTAAATAGTTTGTGAGATATTAGATGTTTCTAAGTCACGATAAAAATCATTATGTAAGAAGTTTTCAGTACATCGGTAGTTTCTAAAGTTTATATTCTTTTGGTGATTTGTGACGATATCAACATATATAAGTTCATGATCAGCAATACCGCTAGGTTTTGTTCCTGCCTCGTAGACATAATTAAGGTCTAAAACATAAATGTGGTCTATTAAAGACGAGCGTTGTGATCCAATTCGCGTACTGTCCTTAATAATTTGATGCATGTTATGTGTAAGCATCGTGTTATTTAAATTTGCACAACCAGGACTATCTGGATGAAATAAATCCAAATTAAAATCACCTAAGAGTATTATTGGATTATGTGTTAGTATAGCATCACTTAGTGATTCTTCAAGATGTTCAGTAAAGTATTTGTGATCTGTCCAGGGAGGACGATAGCATACGCCAACCGCATAAGATACTCTATTTAGAACTATTTTTATCCAGCAAATTTCAATAGAATCTGAATGAAAAATAGTTTGAAAGTAAAACAAGCTTTTTACGTAAATTGCAACGCCTCCTCGATGTCTCAAGGAAAACTTGTTTTATCCTTGGTGCAGGATAAAATGCCTTAAAAACGGTAAGAAATTATCTCTAGTTTCATAACTTATATTTTAGAGTTTCTAACACTCGTATGCATAGTGGCTCGCCAGCGATCCGCTGAAGTTCCCTCCAGCTGGCAACGCGATCCGTTGCATAGGAGGTTTAGGTGAATCGCCAGCGCGTCGCTTTCGAGCGACTATGTATACGAGTGTTAGCTATTATTTTATATATAATATACAGGGTTCGGCGTATTAATTAATGGAAGAAAGCTTTAAAATGTTTTCTACTGTACATAATACTTTAATTATACATTTCAAAAATTTTCCTGTATAAAAAGTTGAGTGACTTACGCTATCAAAAAATACAGCGCTGTTCCGGGACTTTTGCCGGACCCTGTATATTATCAGTCTTTGTGACCTCGTGACGTGCATTACCGGTAGATTAAAATAGTTTATTAATATTATTTTAGATTCCTATAAGGTTTTTTCACAAAAACTGTCTAACACAAGAAAACCTTTTGAAAAACCAAGTGAAGATTTTTCTATAGATATTTAAAATGCAGCAAATATATCAGCAATTCCAAGTACTAGCAAAGAAACGATTGCTCCGGTTGCTGAAGATGAAAGCTCAAGCACTCCGAATATTATCAGTGGAAGTGAATATATACCTGAAACAACCGATGACGACTCCGATAATGAACCGTTAACCAATATTTTAAAAAAACTTCATCAGAGTTTAAGCTCTCCTGAACATCAAATTCCGGTTCACATCACAGCGGATAGCGATATATTATTGCGGAGTCCGAATTCAGTTTTCGAAGCAAAAGAACAAAATGTAAAGAAAAATCCTCAGAAATCCAGATAACTGGAAAAAAAGAAAATCTGCCATTGCTCGTCAAAAGGGCGAAGAATATATATAACAAACTGGAAAAATTATGCCAAAAAGGATAATTAACTTGGGATCATTATGCAAAGAAAACTGTAGACTTGGATGCTCAGAAAAGTGTAACAAGGAAGACAGAGAACTGATTTTCAAAAAGTATTATTCGTTAGATGATAATTCCAAAACTGCTTTGCTCTTTAACAGCATTAAAATTTTTCCTGTAAAGAGACATAAAGTTGGTGCAAGAAAACAAAAGGAAATTTTCCTTCAAATATTCAATTTCTTTTAAGCAAAGGACTGTGTCAATATGTCGAGATGCAGTTTGTTCCCTGCATCAGTTTAGTAGGAAACAAATTGAAAAATTTCAAAATTTATTAAAACAAGGAAAAAGTGGGCCGTCTCCTAGTAAAAGGGATCTACATTCAAATCGGCCTCATAAGATAAAAGAAGAGGTAGTGGAAAATATCACGCAACAAAAATTGCCATAAAAAGTATTTGTCACCTATTCTTAATATGACCCAGATGTATAAGATGTATCTTGAGGAGTGTGAAGAAAAAAACTTGATGATTCTTTTAAAGTAAAACAATCCATGTATATCCATATTTTTTTAAAAGAGTTTATCTTATCGTTTGGTCAGCCGCGAAGTTATACATGTAGTGTCTGTGATTCTGGTCAGAACTCAGAAAATGAAAAGTGAAAAAAATACTTGCTTTATAACCATGGATTTACAGCAGACAATGCCGCTTCCCAAACTGACAACTAGTAAGGTATTCTATTTGCGCCAAATGTGGTTTTATAATATTGGTATACAAACTACTGGTACTCTAAAAGCCGAAGTTATTAATGTGCATGACCTATCTGAACACTGCCTAGTAAAGACATCTCTCGATATAGATAAAAAGCAACCTAAAAGGAATACGATAACATCTCGAAATTTTAAAAACTTCAACCTGGAATTATTTCGTTCAGATGTGCTTCCTTGGTTTGTTATTTATGACATGGTAGATGTTAATGATAAAATAATTTTTTTTTATATAAACATTCTACCTATCTTTAATATTCATGCTCCAATACAAGTGTTTAAAAACTTCAAACGATCCAACCCGTGGATTACTTCTACTGTCAAAGAGATGATGAAGTTACGTGATAATGCACTTAGAAGATATCGTAGAACTAAATCTTTGTCGCACCTGAATTACTATAAATCTCTTAGAAACTTAACTACCAAAGCAATAAGAAGCGAAAAAAGGCTTATATTGAGGATTGAATGAATAACAACAAACAAAATAAAAACATTTTATGGTCAGAACTAAAACGTTTGGGAGTACATGGTAAGAAAACTATATCAATCCCTGAGGATATCCCCAGTGTGGACGTCATAAATAAATTCTTTTTGGGTAGTACAAGCAAATTAATACCCGACAGTAGTAGTATAAGCTATGGGGGTTCTACCCCAAATCCGGATTCTAAGTCCGTGACCTTGTAGTAATTTTTCTAAGTCCGTGTCCTTTTGGTAAGTCGTCGAGTTGTGCTAGTGTGTCTTTGACCTTGAGTAGATAAAGCGCCATCTTGTGGTTTAATTATTTTTTGTAATAAACATTTCTTGTGGTTTAATTATTTTTTTCCTTGAATATTTGTAAATTTGAATATTATTGTAATTTAGGGGAGGATGTAAATCTGAAAATTATTGTAATTGTATTGATAATAATAAATAAAAGTTTTACAAATTAAAAGTAATTGGAGTTTAGAATAATTGATGCTAAGAGATGCACACGTCCTTGCTGTTTTTTTCGTAGAATATTTAATAGGGGAGGATCTGAAAATTATTGTAATTGTATTGATAATAATAAATAAAAGTTTTTACAAATTAAAAGTAATTGACATAAATCTGAAAATTATTGTAATTATTGATAAAAAAATAAAAGTAATAAGCATGCGATAGTGTTAACATATGTAAACATGAAAATTATTGTAATTTGTTGATAAAAAATAAAAATATTAGTAATTAAACAAAGTGAGTGAGTGCATTTTGTGGTTTAATATGTAGACTGACTTCTAAATAATTGATGATAAGAGGTGAGTTTTAATTGTTCTAACTTATTTTTTTATGTGAGTGCATTTTGTGGTTTAATATGTAGACTGGCTTCTAAATGATGATAAGAGGTGAGTTTTAATTGTTCTAACAAGCGTATACATGAATTTAGCTGAATCATCGCGATAAACAACACATATTGCGGTTTTTGTAAATTGCGGTGCGTCCAGACGTTTACTCATCGGCGACTTTGGTGTCATATAAAAGGGGGAACAATTTGTTTACAGCATCAGTTCGATTTTCAAATTCGCAAATACATACATACATATAACGTTAATTGCAATGGAGCCAGTTTTAATCGCGACTACTGCCCAAAATATGGCTAACCTCAGCCGAAAATTGGTCGAAACAGTTGATGGTGATGATCCTATTAGTATTAATAGGATTATAAAACACTGCTCCAAAAGTATACGACTAATAAGGCGTGGGTTGAAAAAGGTGATTGCTGTTGGTACAAAACAGGCATTGTTAGCATCCATCGCCAATATTGTGAGTTGTCGCACGCTATTAAAAACAAAATTACATCGAGGTGCTGGCGTTAATATTAGAGCGAGGAAGTCTTCTCTCATTAAGTGGGAAGAAATGGAATCTGCCTTTAATTCAAGGATGCGTACTGGAGTCATAGTAAATTTGGGACACAAGGATCCCATCGTATTTATGGAAGATTGTGGGAAGATGTGTGGGCTTAGATTAAAAAACGCTTTGAAAAAGGAACCCTTTTTGAAGGTAAACGCAGTATTTTGCGGAAAATTTATTAGGATGAGTAACGCGGGTGAAGAGATTGAAGACGTTAAATACATAAATTCAAAAATGCCGTCAATGATAAGCAGGGATACAGACTTGGTCACATGGTATGTTGACAATATATTGACGTCGATTCTTACGGAATTGGAGGAGTTTCAAGAGAGGGGAAGCGGCTGGGCTTTGGATGAAATTATAAGTTTGACCATAAAGATTAATAAACATGTGCCTCTAAGGGCGGCATCATATGTTCCCCTACCGCCTCAAATACACCGTAAGAAAGCATGTATAAATATTGAAAACAGGGATAACGCATGTTTTGCGTGGGCAGTGGTGTCAGCCCTTCATCCAGCCAGAAACCACGCGGAAAGAACGTCTTCGTATCCTCATTATGGAGAAGTATTAAATTTGGAGGGCATAACGTTCCCAATGCAAAGGGGAAAAATTAATTTATTCGAAAAAAATAATAATATTTCCATAAATGTGTATGTATTAAAACTAAAGAAGAAGGGCTATTCGGTGGAACCATCCTACTTGAGCGAAGAAAAAAGAAATACACATGTAAATTTATTAATGGTGGCGGACAAGTACAAGACGATGGAAGAGGAGGATCTGCAGGAGGATGGTGATGTTGATCTCGTCCAATATCATTATGTGTGGATAAAAAATCTGTCACGATTAGTATCATCCCAACTAAGTAAATATAAACGCAGGAAACACATTTGTGATAGGTGTTTACATTATTTCACCACCGAAATTCAGCTAAGTGAGCACGAAGAAAGATGTGGTCAAATGAACGAATGTAAAATTAAGTTGATACCCAATGGAAAGGTGAAATTTGTAAATTATAAAAATAAAGAAAAGGTTCCTTTCATAATATATGCCGATTTTGAGTGTATTTTAAAGGAGTGCGATGAAAGGTGTGGGGAAAATAGCCGAAAGTACCAAAAACATGAGCCCTTTAGCGTAGGATATTATTTAAAATGTACCTACGATGATACATTGTCGTACTATCGACAATATAGAGGACCAAATTGCGGAGAATGGCTATGTGCGGAGCTCTACGATATTGCCGAGAACGTTACGACTGTATATGAATGTCCCATACCCATGGATAATTTAACGGATGAACAAAAAATTGCGTTCGTTGAAGCTAAGGAATGCCATATCTGCGAAAACCCTTTTCAACAAGATGCTGTTAGAGTGCGAGATCATTGTCACTTCACAGGACGTTATCGTGGTCCCGCCCATAACGAATGCAATTTAAATTATCAAGATAGTCGCATCATTTCCGTAGTTTTTCACAATTTCAGCGGTTATGATGCTCACTTTTTAATGAACGACGTAGTCCGACAGAATTGGCAAGGAAAATTATCCATAATACCGCACAACACACAAAACTTTATTGGGATGATTAAAAGCGTAGGACATGACGAGAATTGCATAACATTCAAATTTTGTGATTCTTTTCGATTTATGGCGTCTTCATTGGACAAATTAGCCAAAGATTTGAAAGAAAAACCTATACTCCGGAGAGAATTTAAGTACTTGGACGCGGAAAAATTCACCCTTCTAACGAGAAAGGGAGTATTTCCGTATGACTACATTAATGGTTTAGAGCGATTGGAGGAAGAAACACTTCCACCCATAACATCTTTTCATAGTAAAATTTATGATAGCGATTTATCGGTGGACGAATACGAACAAGCTCAAAAGATCTGGAGCGAATTCAAAGTACAAACATTGGGGGAGTACTCGGATCTGTATTTAAAAACGGACGTGCTGCTGTTGGCCGATATATTCGAATGTTTTCGTGATCAGAGCTTAACCAACCACCATCTTGATCCAGCACATTATTTTTCCGCGCCCGGTCTGAGTTGGGATGCAATGTTAAAATGTACGAAGGTGGAGCTCGATATGATACAGGACGTAGAGATCTTAATGTTTTTGGAGAAGGGAATTAGAGGAGAACTAACACAATGCACACATCGATACGCAAAGGCCAACAACAAATACTTGGAAGATTACGATCCATCACAACCATCATCGTATCTCATGTACTACGATATAAATGCGATGTATTCGTGGGCGATGAGTCAACATTTGCCCTATGGGCGCTTAGAATGGATGGATAGATCACCAGCAGGCTTTCAAGCGGACTATTTTTTAAATGTGCCGGCCGACAGTCCGCGTGGATACATTTTGGAAGTGGATTTAGAGTATCCCGTAAACATCCACGACGTACAAGCCGATCTTCCCATGGCACCCGAACTCGGACTACCACCCGGCGGAAAATGTAAAAAAATGTTGGCAACCCTCTTACCCAAAAATAAGTACGTCATCCACTATACGAACCTACAACAATATTTAAAAAATGGGCTTGTGCTAACAAACATTCATCGAGTACTCCAATTCGAACAGAGTGCATGGCTGAAAAAGTACATCGACCTAAACACACAGTTGCGTCAGAGTGCAACAACCGACTTCGGAAAAAATTATTTCAAGTTGATGAACAACGCGGTACTTGGAAAAACGATGGAAAATGTTCGCAATAGGAGGATAATAAAAGTGCTAAGAAAATGGGAAGGAAGGTACGGAGTGGAAAATGCCGTGTCAGCGCCGAACTTTTATCGCAGCCGTATAATAGCCGATGATTTGGTTCTCGTCGAAATGCTTAAAACGGAGGTGGTCTTCAATAAACCCATATACGTGGGCATGTGTATACTAGATATCTCAAAGACCATACTATATCAGTTTCACTATGGGTATATGAAGACCAAGTACGGCGATAAATGTATGGCGCTCTATGGTGATACGGATTCGTTGTTCTATAAAATTGAAACAGCCGACATCTATGCGGACATGAAGGAAAACCTCCACTATTTTGATACGTCCGATTATCCTTCTGATAATATTTATGATATGCCTCGTGTGAACAAAAAAGTGCCGGGTCTGATGAAGGACGAGAACGTCGGTAAGGTGATGACGGAATATATTGGGTTGAGGGCAAAAATGTATGCGTATTATGTGCCAGAAAATAAAAATCCGTGCGTAAAAAAGGCGAAGGGCGTTAAATCCTACGTCGTCAAAAACAAGATCTCTTTTGACGACTATAAAAGATGTCTGATGGAGCGAATAGAATTTTCGCATGAACAAAATTCGATACGTTCCTTCGATCATCAAGTATATACGGTGAGACAAAAGAAGATTTCCCTAAGCCCGTATGACGATAAAAGATATCTGCTACCGCATTCGCACAACACACTTCCCTGGGGCCATTACAGTATTATGGAGCTGGATTAATTTTTTTTATATTTTTGTTATTTTTTGTATTTTTGGTATTAAATAAAATAAAATTAATTATTTTAATTGTTTTTTATTTTTTATATAATTATATAATGTAATTACATTTGATATAGCACAAACATTATAATCATGATTATGATATGAACACGAAGACCATTTTTGTGTAAAATTAGGACAGGCAGCATCTTCTTCTAAATTAATCACCGTACACTCTGGAGGCAGTATGTTGGTTAAAATATTCTTTTTTTGATGTCCCTTTACGTAGATGGTGGTAGTCGTCGGATACGTGGGTATTAAAAAATATTTTAGAATATGTTCAAAATATCGTACTGATATGTTGCCGGAATTGTATCCTATGCGATGATGATTATATTCCAACCATTTAACTGTCTTCTTTTCCTTTCTTTGTAACAAAATAAATTTTGTAATTTTTTTATATTATCAGCTCATTTCTTAATAACACTCTGTATATCGCTTGGTCTGTCAATTTAATTGATTGCTCAATTCGGCCGTGAAGATTTACGCTTGGCAACTGCGTTTGCTAAGTGGCGATTTTCGCGCTGAACGCGGAATTGAGGAGGACTTGCTCGACGACCTGGGGACAAGAGAGACTGTTGTGGTATTGGGTAATGTACTGTATCTTTAATTTCCATTAATTGCATGCATTGAATTACTTAAGCAGTGGTTTTTAATTTGGTTATTTGATAATCGTTAAACTAATCACAATTATTTGATATTCTTTATAATTTGGTTATTGCCGGTGTGTGTTTTGACCTCCAACCTTATCGCGCCTCCGATATAAATCTCAAGGCATCGGCTTGATTTTGCCGTCTATCTCTTTCCTTTCATTTGAATTTGCCTTATCTTTTCCTTTAATGTAATCTAGTAATTGCATTTATCAGAATTACATTTTATCCTAGCAAATTCAGGTGATTTTGTCTTGGTTGGTGTTTGAGGTTAAAACCGCATGGGTTGAAGTTTAATCAGCCTTTGGTTTGATTCATTTGAATCAAACACTTAATTTCTTTTGTTGGCTAATTAAACGGGGTTTTCCTTTTATAATTTTGTGATTAATACCCTGCTTAAGTCTTTCATATTTGTGTGACTTGCTTTACCTTTCTCTATTGCTTTTTGTATCTAAGACGACGGACTTACAGTAAATATCTTCCCCAACTTTGCTTGTTGATTTTAACATTTACAGTTCACACATTTTCTTTTAGAGCTTCTTAATTTAATTTGCGCTTTATATAAGATACTTAATCACCTTTTCTTTGTATCAAGCTCCTTCTAAATTGGTGAAGAGGAATATAATCGTTTGGACGACCCTTGAGTGATACAGCCTGCTGCAACAGTGAATTCATAATACATTGGAACGTTACCCTTGGGTGGACTGTCCTTGGTGCTGTTAAATGGTCCAGTTTGGTTCCACGCACCTGATTTGCTGCAGCTCATTAATTTGGTAACCAACATCAGCAGTTTAATATCTAGTGGTTGAGGCAGCATTGTTTTTGGAAGCCACCCGCCTTTGTTAAACGTCCATTGGTGTATCCGCAGTGCGCAGGGAGTCCAAACACCTGATTATTTGACGATCTGCGGAGTCCAATTTTAGAAGCTGAGTATTTCTCTTTCTTGTACAGTATCTTATATATCTTTGTATCTTGCTTTTGTTTATTTTTGCGCTTGATTTGTAGTTTTTCAATAACTCTTTTCAGCTTCACTGAATAGCAGTTTTTAGTTTTACATTCGATATTTACATTTTTGCATACATTTTTTTACATTTACATTTGTACATTTTCAACACTTTCAATTTCATAACAATTCATTGCATAATATTTGTTTATTCTTAAATATACTTGTTAAACTTCATTTGTGTGTTTTCTTTATCAACGACTATCCTAGCTGGCGCCCAATTTACATCTTTTAAACTCACGACCCTACCGTGTCAGACTGAGCAGCCCAAACGTAAAATAACACTATTGGTAAAACGCAGAAATTGCGTTACACAATTTTTGGCGCCCAACGTGGGGCCCTTTTTTTTTTATATTACTTTTGCTGCCGGGTGACTAGGTAGTCTCATCTACTGCTAGGAGTTGATAAAGAAACATACTTGACATATCTTTCACTTAAATTCTTTACTGATCTCTTGTGTGTCGTAGTAACACAGTTTATTCTTGCAAGGGTACGTCGCGGTTACCTTCGTGTAGTAAAGTTTACCTTATTTTTCAATTTTATTTCCTTAATAATATAATTTTTGTCATCATGAAGTTTGATCCAAATTACTTAAGGACCGATGAGTTGTCTTACGAGTTAAAATTAAGGGGAATTAAATTTCCTGCGGATAGTAAGGTTGATGACAAAAGGAAATTATTAAGAGGTGCACTTTTAATGCAAGCTAAAGACCGGAGCTTTATCACCTTCAATAATGTTTATGAATTCAAACAAGATCTTAAAGAAGTCACTGCTTCCCTTAATGATATTAAGAAGTCAGTTACAAATTTTAAAGGGGTTCAGAACGATAATGAATTTAAACGTATTGAGACTAGACTGCAACACCTGTCAAACAGAATTCAGCTATTAAATACAGATTCTGATGAAGATACCGCTTCTGTTGAAGCAGTATCTACTGAGGTTCTTTTGCTAGAGGCAGATTTTGCCGCAAAACTTCCTGAAGTTCCAACTTTTAGCCCTGAATCCGTCTCAACACCCACTACCCTTACGCCTAACCTTCCTTCTACTTCCACCACCCCAGCAGTTACCTACCAACCCATTTTTAAATGGAACATAACTTTTCCTAGTAAAAACCGAGATTTAAATCTGTTTTCATTTTTAGAGCAAGTTGAAAGGCTAAGAATTGCCCGAGGTGTTAGCGAACAACAACTCTTTAACTCTGTCAGTGATTTATTTAGTGATGAGGTCCAAATCTGGTTTCATAGGAACAAGGGGCGAGTTAATAGTTGGAGTGAGCTGGTAGCTCTGATGAAATTGAGGTTTTTGCCCAAGGATAATGACTCTGAGGTCTGGAGGGAAATCAATTCTAAAAAACAGTGTCCTTCTGAAAATGTAAGTGTTTTTATGGCTTGTTTGGGGAATTTGTTTGATCGATTATCTGTAAAACCTTCAGAAGAGGTTATTGTCGAGCATATTCGTAAACGGTTATTACCTTACTTTGTTTCTCAAACTGCATTGTCAGATTTGCCCACTGTTCAAAGTCTTGATGACATTTGTACGCGTTTAGAGGAGTCTCGGGTTTGTGTAGAATCTTATAGTTCTAAATGTTTACCTCAAAGGGTCGCTTCTTTATCTTGTAGTTGCAACTCTAATGTTGCCATGGTTGATAACCCATCCTTAAGATGTTGGAATTGTCGTAATACCGGTCATAGGTATCCACAGTGTAAGGAACCTTTGTCCAAATTTTGTTTCGGTTGTGGCGCGAGAGGTGTCATTAAAAGTCAGTGTAGGCGGTGTTCAAAAAACGAGCGCCGGCCCTTTGTTCGTACGGGAGACAAGGAAAAAGGTCAAAATATTCCGTCAACGTCAAAACAAAATTAAATACTACTTCTTTTAAGCCTTCTTCCGATGAGTGGTCAGCCTGGGTACTTAAAGTTAAGACCTTCTGTCAAAAACGTCAGATGTTACCGTTGTTCATTGCGAAACCAGGAGACAATCGTCCTTATCTTAATTTCTCAATCTTGAACCACACCTTTTCTGGTTTGCTTGATACAGGAGCAAACGATTCCGTTATCGGTGGTCAAGGTATAAGTTTCCTGGATTCTCTTAAGGTACCCATTCAATTAATTCCTAATATCTCAGTCACTACCGCTGATGGCACATCTCAGAAAGTATTGGGTTCCGTTGACTTACCTGTTTGTATTGACAACCGGTGTTATTTTACAAAATTTTATGTCATACCTTCTATTAAACATGGTTTCATTTTAGGTACCAATTTTCTTAGGCAATTTTCCTTGTCCTTGGATTTTGGAAGGGCATCATGGAGCATGGATAATCAACTGGCATCTGTTAACGTTATTCAGAACCAATCTAACTTAAGTAATGATCACTTAGAACAACTAACTGTAGTAGTTAATAATTTTAAATCTCTTTCCTCTGACCAGTTGGGCAGAACTAGTCTTGTTGAACATCATATCGATACTGGTGATGCCAAGCCTGTTAAGCAACGACAATATCCACTTTCCCCTGCCATGCGGCAGCATTTAAACGCTGAGCTCGATAAAATGCTTAAAACAGGTGTGGTTCAACCATCGAATTCACCCTGGTCAAGTCCTGTTCTGCTGGTCAAAAAGCCAAGTGGCGAATATCGCGCTTGTTTTGATGGCCGGAAATTAAATTCTGTTACTGTTCGAGATTCATACCCTTTGCCTTATATTGATCATATTTTAAATAAGTTACGTGATGCCAGGTTTCTATCTTCTATTGATTTGAAGCACGCTTTTTGGCAGGTTCCTCTTTCAAAGGAATCGTGTCCGAAAACTGCATTCACTGTACCCGGAAGGGGACTTTTTGAATACCGTGTGATGCCTTTCGGTTTGTCCAATTCTCCTCAAACCATGCAGCGGTTGATGGATACTGTCTTCGGGCCTAGCTTGGAACCATTTGTTTTTGTATACCTTGATGACATAATAATCGCCACACCTTCCTTCGAACAACATCTTGAAATCATTAATGAAGTTTACCTCCGTTTGAGGAACGCGTCTCTTACCATCAATATCGATAAGTGCAAGTTTTGCTTACCTTCTTTGTCCTTTTTGGGTTTTGTAGTAGATCAGGAGGGTTTACGAACTAACCCTGACAAGGTTTCTGCCATTGTCGATTTTCCAATTCCAAAAACAGCCACTCAGGTAAAACGTTTAATCGGTCTTGTTTCTTGGTACCGAAGGTTTATTAAGGATTTTTCTAGTATTGCTGCTCCTATTTTAGATCTTGTTAAAGGTAAACGAAAAACAAACCCTATTCAATGGACTGAGAGTGCGAATGATGCTTTTCTTGAAATCAAAAAGCGGTTAACCACTGCTCCTGTTTTGGCTTCACCTGATTTCAATAAGCCTTTCATCATTCAAACCGACAGTTCTGATTATGGTTTGGGTGCGGTTTTGTTTCAAGAGGAGGATGGATTAGAACATCCAATAGCATATGCTAGCAAACGCCTTAATAAAGCCCAGAGTAATTATACTGTTACCGAAAAAGAGTGTTTGGCTGTTATTTTTGGAATTGAGAAGTTTCGTCCTTATGTTGAGGGTACTTCCTTTAAAGTCATCACTACTCTTTATTATGGCTTAATCGCTTAAAGGATCCAACCGGGAGACTTGCCCGTTGGGCTGTTAAGCTTTCTCAGTTCAATTTTACCTTGGAGCACCGAAAGGGTTCTGCGAATGTAGTACCTGATGTCTTATCTCGTGATATAGCGCTTATCGATATTGATGTTAATGATTTGGATGACTGGTACCTAAAGATGGTCGATAATGTGACTAAGTTCCCTGATAAATTCCCTCGTTTCGTTGTAGATAACAACTGTTTGTTTAAACATTTTCCAGTGAAGCATACCGTACCTTCTAATATTCGCTCTTGGAAAATCGTTGTACCTTTAAGTAAGAGACTTGATGTTCTTCAAGAGTGCCATGACAATCCTTTATCTGCCCATTTAGGGATTTCGAAAACTATTGCGCGCATTAACGAACTTTATTACTGGCCGCATTTAAGGCAAGACGTCGTTAAGTACGTTAGGAAATGTAAAGTGTGTGGTGCTCACAAGAGTCCGAATCAGTCTCGTCCAGGTTTCATGGGGGCTTACAAGAACGTCAATTTCCCCTTTCAGTTGATATCTACTGATCTACTGGGTCCATTGCCTAGATCTAAGTCCGGTAACCAATTTATTCTTGTTGTGATTGGTTTACGAAGTTCACGCTCTTACATCCTTTACCTCAAGCAACTTCGAAGAGTGTGGTAAAATTTATCGAGAACAATGTCTTCTTAGTTTATGGTGTTCCTCAAATTATCGTGTGTGACATTGGTAGTCAGTATGTCAGCAAGGACTTTCGGAAATTGGCAGATGATTACAATGTTCAGAAGATTTGGATTAATGCCAAATATCATGCTCAAGTCAACCACAGTGAGCGAGTAAATCGCGTGATCGTTTCCGCTTTAAGTTCTTATGTCCACGAAAATCATCGGATTTGGGATGAACAGCTCTTTAAGGTAGCTCAAGCCATTCGGTTGGCTAAGCATGATGTCACCCAGTTTTCTCCTGCTTTTCTCAATTTTGGACGGAGTGTTCCTGTGTCAGGTGCCTTTTATGGTAAGATCAAGGATAACCCGGATAACATTCCTCTGGTGGAAGATCCTAATAATTATGTTCAGTCCTTGGAGGGACTACCCGCAATTTTTGGAGTGGTTCGAAAACATTTGTTTGCTGCTTACCAGCGAAATTCTTCACAGTATAATCTTCGAAAACGGCATCTCACCTTTAGAGTGAATGACCGAGTGTGGAAGAAAAACTATGTTTTGTCAAATGCAGCTGACTATTTTTCGAAGAAATTAGCTCCAAAATTTATACCTTGTGTTGTTATAAAGGTTTGTTCTCCTTTGGTTTACAAGCTGCAGGATTTGGATGGACATGATCTAGGGGATTGGCACGTTAAAGATCTTAAGCCAAATTTGTCTTCATTCGACGATGACGTTCTAATTTCCGATTAATGACTTTTAACACCCAGCATCATCCTGGGTTCATTCCTTTTTTTTACTATGTCATCTTTGATTGTGAGTTCTAAACTTTAGAAATTTTCTTCCTATTTTGACGTTTATTTCACATTTAGTAATTAATGTATCTTTACCTCCTATGCGTTTTATAATGTAGTGCCTAATTAATTATTGGATGTTGCTGTGATTATCTTTATCTCTTATTATCTTGTAATAGGACATAGTTATCAGAAGTTCGGTTTTAAGAGCTATCATTTAAGGGTCTTTTGGTGTTAGTCGAGGGAACCAAGGAATTGGTTGAATCCCGAGCTTGATAGTCTTTTGGAACTTGAGTAACTTCTAGAGAGAACTGTTCTCTGTATCCTTGTTTAAAGGGGAGTCCTACTACTTTTGGAGGAGTCACATTGCTATCTTTTAGTACTGTTTTACAGTACTCTTTATATTTGTACTTCAATTACCTGGTTGGACTTCACAGGTAGTTGCGTGTTGGGGCAACTATCAAAACCTACCGATTTGGACGTTCTGCATCGCCTTCATGAACTGACTACTCCTTGAGAGTCCTTTCGTTTTGGTAAATTACCTTTACATACTATCTTCAGTTAACGATTGGTTATGTACTTTTCTTACCTATCTTGACTTGTTTTTCAAGTGATTAATGTACCTCATCTTTTCTTTTGAGGTTAGCAACCTGCTAGCTCAAATCTTGATCAATCAATTGAATTACGATATCAATTTTGACTTTTCTTTTCCTGGTGTTGCTATTACTTGTCTGATCGTTTCTTACCTTATCTTTGTAAGTTGCTTTATAGTGGCTTAGAGTAGTCAGTCAACTAATGGTAATATTTCTGGACTTTTTATGTTTAGAATACGTTTGAATAAGGTTCCACAAATTATTTGTACTGTGTCCCTTCCTTCTTTTATTTCTACTTTCTTCTTACCCACTGCTGGTTCCTTAGGGTCCACCGCTTGGCTCGGAGCAGTTGGAGTCTTATTTTCATCTGTCCTGTCACAGTCCTTTCAGTACCTTAATTCATCCGTTCATTCTTAAACTTTTCCCGATTATGTCTTTCTTTTGTATAACCTAGCTTCATTGTTTTTTTGATATACCTGCAAATTTTAGTTTGGTAGTACTATAACTTACTGGGTACCTTTCTGGTTCCCTTGGCTTGCCATAAAACTTTTCTTTTTATTACATTTTTTATTCAAAGTTCTGTTTTTAGGTTCTGACCTGTTATGGATCCAAAGTATGGAGCTTTAATCAATCCCCCGAAGTGATTATAAACTTTCATATGTAGTGCACCCGACGTTGGTGGGGCTGAAGGGCCAGATTGATTAGGGTGAAGTACGGAGGTGGTGTCACAAGTAATGAACCAAAAATTCAGTTTGCACTCTAGTCACTTTGTTACTTTTGTTTTTAGAACTTAATAAATTTTGACCTTCAGTCAAAATTTTAGGACGTTGGGGTGGGGTGTAACAAAATAAATTTTGTAATTTTTTTATATTATCAGCTCATTTCTTAATAACACTCTGTATATCGCTTGGTCTGTCAATTTAATTGATTGCTCAATTCGGCCGTGAAGATTTACGCTTGGCAACTGCGTTTGCTAAGTGGGGATTTTCGCGCTGAACGCGGAATTGAGGAGGACTTGCTCGACGACCTGGGGACAAGAGAGACTGTTGTGGTATTGGGTAATGTACTGTATCTTTAATTTCCATTAATTGCATGCATTGAATTACTTAAGCAGTGGTTTTTAATTTGGTTATTTGATAATCGTTAAACTAATCACAATTATTTGATATTCTTTTTAATTTGGTTATTGCCGGTGTGTGTTTTGACCTCCAACCTTATCGCGCCTCCGAGTTAAATCTCAAGGCATCGGCTTGATTTTGCCGTCTATCTCTTTCCTTTCATTTGAATTTGCCTTATCTTTTCCTTTAATGTAATCTAGTAATTGCATTTATCAGAATTACATTTTATCCTAGCAAATTCAGGTGATTTTGTCTTGGTTGGTGTTTGAGGTTAAAACCGCATGGGTTGAAGTTTAATCAGCCTTTGGTTTGATTCATTTGAATCAAACACTTAATTTCTTTTGTTGGCTAATTAAACGGGGTTTTCCTTTTATAATTTTGTGATTAATACCCTGCTTAAGTCTTTCATATTTGTGTGACTTGCTTTACCTTTCTCTATTGCTTTTTGTATCTAAGACGACGGACTTACAGTAAATATCTTCCCCAACTTTGCTTGTTGATTTTAACATTTACAGTTCACACATTTTCTTTTAGAGCTTCTTATTTTAATTTGAGCTTTATATAAGATACTTAATCACCTTTTCTTTGTATCAAGCTCCTTCTAAATTGGTGAAGAGGAATATAATCGTTTGGACGACCCTTGAGTGATACAGCCTGCTGCAACAGTGAATTCATAATACATTGGAACGTTACCCTTGGGTGGACTGTCCTTGGTGCTGTTAAATGGTCCAGTTTGGTTCCACGCACCTGATTTGCTGCAGCTCATTAATTTGGTAACCAACATCAGCAGTTTAATATCTAGTGGTTGAGGCAGCATTGTTTTTGGAAGCCACCCGCCTTTGTTAAACGTCCATTGGTGTATCCGCAGTGCGCAGGGAGTCCAAACACCTGATTATTTGACGATCTGCGGAGTCCAATTTTAGAAGCTGAGTATTTCTCTTTCTTGTACAGTATCTTATATATCTTTGTATCTTGCTTTTGTTTATTTTTGCGCTTGATTTGTAGTTTTTCAATAACCCTTTTCAGCTTCACTGAATAGCAGTTTTTAGTTTTACATTCGATATTTACATTTTTGCATACATTTTTTTACATTTACATTTGTACATTTTCAACACTTTCAATTTCATAACAATTCATTGCATAATATTTGTTTATTCTTAAATATACTTGTTAAACTTCATTTGTGTGTTTTCTTTATCAACGACTATCCTAGCTGGCGCCCAATTTACATCTTTTAAACTCACGACCCTACCGTGTCAGACTGAGCAGCCCAAAGGTAAAATAACACTATTGGTAAAACGCAGAAATTGCGTTACATCTTGTAAGCTCTTTAAATGGGACGGTCGGTTTAAATATAAACGTCATAACGACGCATCCATCTTCTGTAATGGCCATTTCTTTCGGACATTTTCCAGCAAATTGAATGTCTAAAAATACAATGTTCTTTCCTTGTCGTCGTCGTTTTGGTAGTAGTAGTAGATCATCGGCTGCACCAATTCTGCTGCTTTCAAATAGTAGATCACCCATCTTGACTGCACCGAGTCTACCTTCGAAATAACGCAACTTTTACATTAACACCGCATTATGTAAAAGAAAGCGCATGCGTGCACCACCTCCGCGCTTATCCAATTTTCTGAACTATATTCGTTAGGGGCTGGTATTGGTAAACGCTTTCGTGTATGATCAAACAATATGCACAAATTTTGGTGGTAAAAGCTTTTGTTGCCTCCATTTCAATCTTTAGATCAATTTGAGCCGATTTTATCGTTTCATTTTGTTTGGAAACATCAAAGACGAATATGGCGTTCGACTTGAATGACGAATAGTCCAATAAGGGGTTCGCGTTCGTACGCTGATAGTAGCTCCTTTGAAAGTCCATGTAATTCGTGTAGGCTATTATATATTCGTTTGCATCAAAATCCAAATTCATTTGATGATATGGATACGGATCAGAGTTTAGATAAATTTTTATGTTTCTTATATTCACATGATCAAACTTGGACATGTCAGCATTTTCTTTATCCTTTTTATTATCATGGAACGCCACAATTACGTAGCGCGGTCGCTCCAAACCCGTTGACGTCTTGACACACCACACATCGCTAGTGACGGGTCGTAGGGATGGCATCTCAAATAATTCCCATTTACGAAACGGTAACAGGATAGGAGTATTGGAATTCAAATGTTTCAACATTTTGAGTTTTAGCTCATCATTTAGATAAATATGTGGAACGTGCCATTATAATTTGTCCAACTTAATTTTCATATCTTTCGCGCCTACATAGGCATTCAAATCAGATCTAGCGCGTTGTATAATAAATAAGCTCTTGCTTTCCGTTGATCAAAACTATTTTGTAATCTTCAAAGAAGCCCAACAGACACCCGAGCGGTATTGATGCATAGAATTTTTTATTTTCATACGTCTGATGTTTACCAGTTTCGTCCCATCCTGCCAGCCGCAATCCAGTCATTTCCGATTCATCAAAAGAAATGTATCCTTTAAGCGATGTCGTTACGCCCACATTTCTCACACGATCCACTTCGACCGTATTTATTTCATAACGAATTTCATCAAATAGATGTGCGAAAGCGTTGCGCACAAAATTTAGTTCATCATCCGCCTTACTAGAAGTCACACTACCCGACAAGTATATTCGACTTTCAGCCGGACATGTGTACAAGTCCTCTTGTTGAATTAAAATTCTTATTTCGTCATTGTTTTCTAAGCTGGACGCTCGCGGAAGGTAATAATGTACCTCTTTTTTGATAATTCTCTCATCATAATCAACTCTTTCGAAAAGATCGAGCATTCTTGGAGACGACATTGTAGCCTAAAGCAATAAGTTTGCTCCGTACGCTAGGTGTTAACAGGTTACCACCTTTACAACTACTGTTGATCCTCCTCTTAGCCGACATCCTATTTATAGGAGTGTGGTGGTGGGAGGGTTCGGAATAGAAATTTATTCCCATTTCTTCAATTCCAATCTAATTAAAATTGTTTCGCCCGAAAAATTAACCAGATCACCGTCCTGATCGATCAGTCGGATTGTTAGGTTAGAAATTGTATAAGTATTTAGTTCTAGATAAGAAATTTCTTGAGGGATCCAGGTGACAGCGTACCCTGGCGGTACGTCTAAAAAAATGTCTGCGAGAGAGTGAGATGGTTTTTCGTTAATGTACGACCCCTGTACGAGATTACAATCCACGTGAATGCACCCAACTTTAGTTATTTTTACGAGTTTGTCGGAGGAGTGTTGGACGTTGGGCCTGAGCTTTCTAGGCGAAAAACCCAAAAAGTCTCCTATACTATCCTTTGGACCAAAATCAATTTCAAAGTTGGCTAAAATTTCACACTTTAGCGTGGAAAGATTTGCTTTTAGTGAAATGGTTTTTCCTACTCCGCCTTCCTCTTTTAAGGATTTAAAATATTTTTTTAGAAATTCTTCGATGTCTTCGATTTCGTAGCAACCGGTGGGAATTTTAACACACCCCTGCGTGAAATAAAACTTGTTGTTACGCCCACTTTCGATGTTTGGTATTGAATTATAGCAATGAAATGCTGCCAGACCCAAACGATACGTGGACTCTTTATCAAGCTCCAAAGGCGGAAAATAATCAATCGAAAATACACTTTGTGTACCTCTTAGGCTGAATACCTTAGACATGACTGACGTCCGTTGTGCGAACTCCTCCTATTTATAGTAGAAATTCCAGGCACAGATGGCCACAATTCCAAGTACCAAACGTCTGATGTCTTTTATAACTATAAACTTCAACTGAAGGTAAAGTTTGATGAAAATGCTTTGAAATAATTCAAAATTTCGAGCGGCGGATGTAAATCACCAAAACTATCGAAATATTTTACTTGATTGCCCTGTTTTCTGTACGCCCCCCAGTGAGTACCAGGTCCTTCGACCGAATCTAAATTCACAATAGCACATTCATTTCTAAGAGGTTTACTTGGTAGCGTATCACGCATAAATACTCCTCTGAAATGTTTGATGTGGGCCACAAATTTGAGAATGTCGACGGAGGTAAGGGCTCGCCTGGGAAGCGACTCTAATAGTTTTTTGAGTTTTTCGACAGAAATAGACCCATTCCACGGCGGTATGGTTTTAGAAATAGACCTTTTCCGCTTTTTCCCAAGGCAATCGCTTCCATTGTCTGGTTGTGACGATGTGCTTCATCCAAATTTTTCTGTGCTTTTTTAGCATCTAACACTGTTTTCGCAACGCCCGCAGCGCCACCTGTCAAGGCCTCCAACGCACTCAGTCCAGCAAATATGGGTATGAGTGGCAGGATGCCTCCAGATTTGAGTAGGGCTAAAACACGTGGAACTCTGATCCGCTTAAGACCTCCTGCTTCTTTAATAGCTTTTCGAGCAGCTGCTAAACTCAATTGTGCGACATTTTTTTATGTTTGATGTATTCTTTAGGAGCTTTCTTCCTCCCATCTTCCTTAAAGCTTCTTTAGCTTTTCCCAAGACACCCATCCTCATCGATACTGTTTTGACGGAGGCAGATTTCTTTTTTCTATGTTTATTATGTTTTTATCATTGATCAGGGTAAATTTTTAATATTATAAAGTTAAGTTTTAGTTTATTTTATTCATAAAATTGTTAATTTGTTAATAGATTATTGGAACTAAAACAACATTTTTATAAATGTTAGCTTTTGCCTTTTGATTTTTTTACAAATTACGAACAATAATTTATCTGTTATTATTTCTATTTATTGGGACTTATTGTTTATGTAATTTTTTGTTATGAATACGCAATAGTAATTTATTTTATGTATTTATTTAATTAATTTTATTTATTTAATGTTATAAACTCAAATTATGGTTTATTTTATTCAAAAATTTTTACAAAATGTTGACCAAAAATCTACCTATTTTTAATCAGTTCTGTTTATCAAATATATAAATAATAAATATGTATAAAAATATAAAAATGCTTTTATTTTATGCTTATTTTTAGTAAATTTGCGACAAAATACCTATTAGAAATTAGCTATTAATTGACATTGTAAATATCACAAAATGAGAGAATAGTAAAATGAAATGTTATTTAGCAGAATTATTGTGAGCCATTTATTATAATTTTTAGCGCGCCGCGCCGCCGAATGAATTCGATTAATTGAATTGCGTTGAAGGTCTGCCGGCCATGATAACTGCGACCTGCGAGCGGAGTTTCGTATGCTGCTGCTTGATTTTAAGAAATGAATTAGCTCCGGCTCTTACGCGGAGCACAGCAAGTCGCGTCGGCGCATTTTGCTTCGTATTTACTCGTGCCGTCTATTGTGTCCTATGCCTAGCTGATTTAAACTGTACGTCATGAAGGAGATACAACAGGAAATTCCTTTACCGATAGCAAATATCGATGAATATCTGAAAGGCAGTAATTTCGATGAAAAATCATTTAATCGACATAGTGACTTATTACCCAATTCAATAAGATGTTTAATATGCGGCCCATCTGCATGCGGCAAGTCCAATGTTACCTTGAGTCTGTTGTATGCTGAAAATGGTCTTCAATTTGAAAACGTTTACGTCTACTCGAAAACCCTTAAGCAGGCTAAATATAAAATGTTGGAGGAGGTATTGGGTGGTTGTCGAGATGTGAAATATTTCCCGTACAGTGAAAATGGTGATATTATCGTACCAAACGATGCCCTACCAAATTCAATTTTTATATTTGATGATGTTGCTCGTGAGAAGCAAGATATTATTAGCGATTATTTTTCTATGGGTAGACATAGTAAAGTTGATTCTTTCTATTTGTGTCAAACTTATACAAAAATACCCAAGCAGCTTATAAGGGATAACGCTAACCTTTTGATTATCTTTGCACAGGATGATACGAATTTATTACGCATTCATAATAATCACGTGGGTGCCGATATGTCTTTTGATAAACTCCGACGTATTTGTAGAGAATGCTGGCAGTGTAAATATGGTTTTTTAACTATCAATAAAGAATGCGATGTGAACGACGGTCGCTATAGAAGAGGATTGGACAAGTATATAGACATATCCTCTGTACCTTAGGCTCATTCATATTTGAACCGGCAACGTGTGAAGAACACACGTGAGTGGTAGAGAGATAGAGAGGTAGAGAGGTAGAGAGGTAGAGAGGTAGAGAGGTAGAGAGGTAGAGAGGTAGAGAAGATGAACAAGCCTCATGCTAAAGAGTATTTAAAGAGAATTTGTGAAATTCAAAAGGTTATCAGAAAAAAGCTGTTGGCTTTAAAATTAAATAAATCTATGCAGGATAGTGCTCTTGAAACAATTTACAAACCTCTCACGGATCCACTAAATAACATTATCAAACAAGTTACTAAGCCATCACCAAAAATTGATAAAGTGAAACTAATGGATGATGATGATGAAGATGTTGATGAGGAGCAGGAGCAATATGTGGAGAAGAAGGATGAGGATGGTGATGTTGATGATGATGATGATGAATTTAAAAAAATCTGGGATGAGGCTAGCACACCGCTTTTAAAACACTACATGTTTGAGTATTTTAATAAAAACAAAGAAAATGATAAGACATTTGGCTTAAAATACAATCCGATCACTAATGTTTGGACAGTGGGTGACTCACAAGTAAATTTCTTAGCAGACGATAAACTATCAATAAAGAATTCAACCTACTTCGGTACTAAAGGACTATATGAATTACTCTTTAAAAGCAAGCCCAAAGACTACTCGCACGATGAAGCCAAAACCTACATTTCACAACGTTTCGAAGAAATTATGATCCCGACCAACAAGTACAGGGTGTTAATTCTAAAAAATATAAATTAATAAGAAAAATGTTAAAAGAAAGCGATGTCGGTAGCACTCCAAAATTATCTAAAATAAAAGAAAGCACTGCCAGCAGTAGTCCAAAAACTCCTATAAAAGAAGGAAGAGGAGGAGGAGCGCCATTGAAGAAAAGAAAGAGAAGAGATGATTTTCCACTTAGAGTAGCACAAACTACGTACAAATACTGGGATAATATCGAAGAACTTGTGGATCGTCTTTGTTTATTGCATGCTTCAAGAAATGCCGGTAACAATGCTCACGAAAATGAGATAATAGCAATTGAAGAGGAACTGCGGGAGGGGGGTATAATTGTATAAAAGGCGCTATCTTATCGCATTAATTCATTAATAAACATGCCAGTTAGACAGTTTGGTGGTTCTCAAGGAGCTAGAAAGGGTCCTCGAGGACCTCCCGGCATCGGTTTCGAATTGACCGAAGATGGTCAAAACTTTGATATTGTAAGAAAACGTCTTACTAATGTCGGCGGTCCTTTAGATAGTCTAGACGCTTCCAATATGGCCTACGTTGATTATAAAGCCGATAAGGTGTCCAGCAGCAATAAGGAGTACGCTGATAAACTCTCCACTACCAATAAGACGTACGTTGATGAAAAAGTAGATAAGCTAGCCAGTAAGGATTATGTTGATGATAAAATAGATAAGCTTTCCGTTAGCAGTAGGACATATGTTGATGATAAAAATAGTGCCAGTAAGACATACATCGATGGAAATATAAATCAGTGGACAATTTCTATTAAGAATTACATTGATTCTAAGATTTCTGATTTTGCAATCGATGTCGCTAAAACTCTGAACGATAATTTTGCTTTTTACTCCACTAAAATTGATCATATACAAGAAGAATGTAGTAAGGCACATGGGTTTAGTCATGATGCAGACGCCCAAGGAACAAGTAGTCCGGGAACTCCATAAACCGGCGCGACGAAATTATAATCGACGTCGTACAATCCTAAGAGGTTTGGATGATTTGTGGCAAAGCGATCTGGCCGACTTTCAACTTTATAGCAACAACAATAAGGCTCATAACTACATATTGGTAATGATTGATTGTTTTTCAAAGTACGCCTGGGCGGAACCGTTAAAAAGCAAATCTAAAGAGGATGTTACCAATGCCACCAAAAAAATTTTCAAAAGGATTGAGCCACCACATAAATTACCCAAAAATTTGCAAACTGATCAAGGCAGGGAATATTACAATGATAAATTTAATGTTCTGATGAGAAAACATGGAATAAATCATTACTCAACTTATACGGTTAAAAAGGCGTCGATGGCTGAACGCTTTATTCGAACGTTAAAAGGATGTCTTTATCGGCATTTCAGTTTGATAGGAAAATATGAATGGATAAGCGTACTACAACCTACCGTCGACGAGTACAACAAGCGCCGGCACACGACCACCGGAATGCGACCTTGCGACATAACTTTAGATAATGAAGCAAGGCTTTTGAACTCGACATATTCTCATATCAAAACGGCCGGCGCTCGTAAGTTCCGCGTTGGAGATATTGTTAGAATAAGTAAAATGAAGTCAACTTTCGAAAAGGGGTACACCCCCAATTGGAGCGCTGAACTATTTAAAATCGCGCGGGTTAATATTACCAACCCCACAACATATCTATTGGAAGATTATCATGGTAGTCCAATCAAGGGAGCATTTTATACTGAAGAATTACAAAAAACTAAGCAGAAAAACATTTATCTTGTGGAAAAAATTATTAAAAGAAAAGGAAACAAAGTCTACGTCAAATGGTTGGGATTTCCGCCGAGCGAAAACAGTTGGGTTAATAAAAACAGCATTCTTTAGTCGTAACGCTCATTATACGTCCAACCTTTGTCATGTATAGACATAGACATACGACGATGTTGCTGCTTTACTACTACTTTTTGGTTTGTGTGATGACATCATCCTTATCACAACAACGTCAGCCTATTGAAGAAGTAGAAGATGAAGAGGAAAAATATGAAATAGCTTCAGGCTTTCTTAGTGAATATGGATACTTAAATATGACTGATGTTAACATCATTGGAGAGGAGGGAGAATTTAGAACGAACAATGTCTTTGAAGATGCTGTAAGACAATTTCAAAGGAACTATCATCTAGAAGAGAATGGAAAATTAAACAATGATACCATTAAATTGATGCAAACACCGCGGTGTGGATTACAAGACAATGTCCATTCATTTACGATTACCAACAACAAATGGAATATAACACGTTTAAGATGGTATTTTGATACTAAAAACCGGACAATGTTTGATGTAGCTGAGCGAGCATTTAAAATATGGGAAAAACATTCTGGTTTAGAATTTGTAATAAGCAATGTCAAACCGAATATTTTAATTACATTTAGAAAGCCAAAACACAGCTTTCGAAGATGTTGTAATACTTCACCTTGTGGTTATCCGTTCGATGGGCCAGGTAATTCATTGGGACATGCTTACTTTCCAACTAATACTACTACTGAATTGGAAGTACATTTGGACGCGGGAGAACGTTGGTCGACTGAGCTGAATGAGAATCCCAGTAGCACTCCGGAATACATAAATTTATTTTTGGTTTTGGTACACGAAATCGGCCATGCACTTGGAATTCATCACTCAAGCGTCAAATCAGCCATAATGTTTCCTTTCTACTCAGGCAATATGGAATTAAGTACTTTTGATTTATCACCGGACGATATTTTGGCAATCCAACAACTATATCCGATACGAAGCATCGTTCGCACGACCACACCTAAATTTAGGAATGTTTATGTACCGCCGCCGCCGCCGCCACCATCATCGTCCTCGTCGAAATTTGATGTAGAGCAAACAACCAATTTATGTCAAGTGCATAAAAATCTTAGCACGTTTATGATGATGAATACGGATTTGTATATTTTCTACGAGAATTTTGTTTGGATTAAGGGGCAAAATGAGGATATAAATGAAGTTCCGCTTAAAATTGGTGATTGGTTGAACTTTTTACCGAAAGATTTTCGAGTGGAGGCAATTTATGTGAAGGAGAATAATGAAATCGTTTGTCTTTTGAGAAATAAAATCTATGTAATTGATTTTCTTTCTCTAAGTCTACGCGCGGGTCCTCTCGAACCACCGGATTATTATGGAGGAATGAAACGTTCCGCTCAAATACATGCGATCATTCAAAATTATCATGGACAAACGCTTATTTTCTACGATGAAGTATTTTATGCTGTTTATGATGAGTGCGGCAGAAGGATTACTCGTCATGGAAGAATTTCTCAAGATTTTCCTGGAATTCCACCCGCAATTGATGGAGCAATGCGTTACACCAACGGAAATTTCTATGAGTTTAATGAATTCTCCAGAAGTTTGATGCGTGTCGCCGATATGGACTTGAAAATTTTTCAAATAAACTGTCCAAACGTTAGCATTTTGTCTCAACTGCAGGAACTATTAAATAAAATTTTATTTAAACAAATTAGTATTAGTTAATTAAATTTATGTTTTTTGTAAGGATATTAATAAAAAAATTAAGATTATTAAAATAAGATATCTTTTATTTAACATTATACATTTCTACTTAATAAACCTATATCACGACTAATTATGTCTCTATTATAGTGTAGACTCTCCATCATAAGTAGCTCCATTTCATTAGGATCACTCGAAACTATGGCCGTTTTTATATTATTATACACATCCGATTCCGCGGAAGATTCGTGAGCGTAGACGGTGATTAATGAGCCGTAATATTCCTTAAATTTCAGCTGCTTAAGTAATTTTATTTTTCCCATAATTACTTGGCTAAGCGCGATGAGGTTCTGGAAGGTTTGTTCAGACATCAGGACGGTCTGCTCATGATCATCTTCCTTTATAACATATGCCTTGATATTGTTGAAGCAAGTTATATTGAGCGTATGATTTCCTAATTCCAGTACACTATCGACACACATAATTTCATTATTTAATGCACAAAGTTCTATAAAATCTTCTTCCAGCATACACACTAAATGCCTCAAATTTCTCCCAACGCTTAGCCTTACAACGCATTCAAAATTTCTAAGTTGGCTTAAACCGAGTGATATAACTTTGGTTCCGGCTTTATTTAATATGTATGATGTTTCTCCCAATAACTTTTCGGTCATGTATTTCTTTTCGAGAATAAAATAATCATTTAAAATTTCAGAAGCCATGACTACTGCACGTAGATCTGCATTCAACTAATTAAACACGTCATTAGTTTACATATATATATGTGATCCCACCCCCCTTTTTTATTATTTGGTGGGGAGCAAAATTACATATTTACGAATAAATAACTAAGTATTTCGTTTCTAATTATTGATATATAATTTATAAAATCAGCCGAGGATGATTCATCCCCTATTATTATTGTTTCTTCATATTGCGCAACCTCATGAAACGACGAGTTTCTTCCTGAGATTTTAAATGTCGTGTCTTTTAAATCTGATACCAATTCTTCTTTTTTTATGTTTACTTCTATCTCACCATCGTTTTCATCAGCCACACCATTTCCAAAATATTTATAAAATAAACATTTATCTTCCTTATCATATACTTCAAACTTCACGTCTTCAATATTATAATTTTTGTACGTACATCCGGCTGTTATGGTGATATGGGTGAAATCATACGCACTAGTAATATTGCTCACCCCCCTCACGTTGAATACAATTTGTGATTTATTATATGAGGCGTCACCAGTTATACACTCATATAGACATGTATCTTTGTTATAAATTTCAAATACAATAAATAATGCAGAAGTCATTGTAGGACGCGTATGATTTAAGAAAAAAACTGATAAAATTTAAGCAGTGGGTCTGTTTTTTATTAAACTGTAGACGTTGTGGTGGGGGGAATAAAAAAATTTTTTTTCTTATATTCTATTATTAGTTCATTTTTATTAAACTGGGGACGGTGGTGGTGGTGGGGAGAAAGACATAAATAAAAATTTATGTATGAATTATATTTTATTGTATGATGGATAGTTCTAGAGAACAGCATATTCGAGAATTGCAATTAAAATTATTTAATTTTGAGGAAAGATTTAGAAAATTTTCAAACCTACGTGAAATCGAAATAAAATTACAGAGACTTCGTTTGAGTGACGATAGTAGTGAAGATAACGAACGCATAATAAACTTTAGGTTGGAAAAAATTAGCATTATCAACAAAATTCGTAGATTAAAAGAAAAATTAATAGAAATTCAAGATGAACGTTTTTAAAAATATAAATGATTCTATTATGGCATATGAATGTGGCAAATTGGATAAAGAAAATATCAAGTACTTACCTGAAT
Source organism: Stenus bimaculatus (assembly GCA_963971135.1). Lineage (NCBI taxonomy): Eukaryota > Metazoa > Arthropoda > Insecta > Coleoptera > Staphylinidae > Stenus > Stenus bimaculatus. The sequence goes on from OZ020181.1 coordinate 28,062,771, forward strand.
GTTTTTTGGTAAAAATGGAAGGAATTGAATTGGAAAAAATATGGGATATTCTACCAGAAAAATATAAAAACGATATTAATTTCAAAAAAAGATTACCATGTCATAGACATCACAATACATCTACTTCTAGAACTCACTTTGATGGACCGCCTCCCTCAATATATAAATGTATGGAATGTTTGTATGACAAGGAAAATAATAGAAATGTAATAAATTAAAAGCATTTTATTAATTTTTTACAAAAATAAAAATTTAATAAATTAAAAGTAGTTTTCTTTCTTTTCACAATCATAATTATCTAATGCTATGTAAATATTCCATTAGTTTTTTAAATGATAAAATTAATATTAAACAAGCTGCCAATATACACAGAAATATTAAAATAATATCTGTAGTACCCAAAGTCTCTTTCTCTTTCAATTCCATCAATGGTGGTGGTGGCGGTGGTGGCGGTGAAGGTGGTGCTGTTATTGAATGTGATGATGGTGCTCTTTTAATTAGCGGTACCACAGATCTTATATCGTTCTCATCGTCTTCCGTTCTTAAAATTTCATCAAGACACAACGTAACTGCATGATTTAGCGCCTTGTTCACTTCAATTAGTTCTTCTCGTGTCTCGTTACATACTTGTAGAGCTCCCTTGTAGTATTCCCTCTGCGTAACTACATCACGATAACTATCAATATTAGTATCATTTGTATTGGCACTAAATTTTGTATCATTTCCCGAGGGTTTTATATTAATTGTTGTATGAACATTGACTAAGCTTAAAATCACCACTGTTATTAAAAACATTTTTTAAGACAATGAAGCTTAATATGCAAATCAGCTAATTATATAGGGAAGACCCCCACCAACTAAATTTGCGTCACATGAGATTATTTTGTTTTTCTGTAAAAGTTAATACTTATCAGATATGTTTTTAAATAAACTTATTTTTATAAAAATGGCGGTAAGCCAAAGGAAACCGCCGTATGATAAATAAACTTACTTAAAAAAAATTTTTTTCTGTAAAAAATTAAACATTATTAATAAAAAAATTATATGAGAGTAATTTCTACTTACCAATCATCCTGCGTCATCGTCGCTTATCGGTAGCATCTCCTCTTGATGAGCTCTCAGAGAATCGGGAGACGTCCTCCGTCTTTGATTATAAATCAAACCTATGTATTTATAATCGCATTGCTATCATCGATAACAACCTGTGGAGGAACTCTCCCCCTTCCCCCTAACGATAACCTGGCTCTTCCTCTACCCCGCAAATCTTCATCTGGAGCCGATGGTCCTCCGGCTGGGGTCGCAGCCGTATTGCTATCATCGATAACATGTGGAGCCATCCCCCCTAACGGTAACCGGGCTCTTCCTCTACCCCGCAAATCTACAACTGGAGCCGATGGACCTCCGGCTGCGACCCCAGGCGTATTGCTATCATCGATAACAACTCTTCCTCTCCCCCTCCCCCTTCCCGGTAACCTGGCTCTTCCTCTACCCCGCAAATCTTCATCTGAAGTCGATGGTCTCCTCAGTGGTACCTGTGTCAGTGGCAAATCTTCATCTGGAGACCATGGTCTCCTCAGTGGTACCTGTGGCAAATCTTCATCTGGAGTCGATGGTCTCCTCAGTGGTACCTGTGCCTGTGGGGGCAGGCGTAATCTGGCTACGATGTTGTCTAGCCTAACATTTTCACCCATAGCCTGCATTACACAGGTATCCTCTGTCGAAGTGCCAGGTGCTACTTGCAGAACTTCAGTCGACGGCTCCCTCGGGACTACCCCATGCCCATCCATATATAAACGCAACCAATGGGTTATGGGGGAGCGGCAAACACCACAAGTTCTTAATCTTGTGATGCACATGCCGCAAACCATATGTCCGCAGCCTAGCCCATATTTTGACACATATATTAGGCATACTATGCATGTGGCTAGGGAGTCGTCTTCTGCAATTTCCTGATCTACCTGTCTTTCATATACGAGAACTTCAGGCTGATTGACAGGGCGGATTCGGGTAATAGGAATCAGCGCAATGTTCTCATTATCGAAATGCCAACTAATTAAGCCCAGACTATCTAAGCAATAAATAATTGGCCTCCCCATAAAAGAACATCTAACTGCCCTTAACTCTCCAACTATAATATGTATAATAAATTAATTTAAACAAAAACATTTTTTTGTTTTTTTTAACTTACCAGGAATATTTCTTCTTGCTCCTTCACGCAAAATCATTTCTTCTTCTCTCTCCGCGATGAATCTTCTTATTTGTAATTCTCCCACTCTGCTTTCCATTTTTATTTTTTTTGTTGCTTTTCAAAAACTGAACTGACACCTAAACTATTCTCCTTCTAATTTATATAAAAAATTATCTCACCACAAACACATACTATTACGAAAATATGATAATTTTTTGTATCCATAATTAAAATAATACAATTATCGAAAAAAACGTGTTTTTCGATAATTTTTTGTATCCATAATTAAAATAATGTAATTAGAGCAAAGAAAAAAACCTTGTTTTCCGATACATATTTTGTTTTTAATAATTATTTAAATATCATTGTATACTTGTTCAATTAGCGAAAGGGAGTAGGTAATAAATAAAAAATATTCATATTAATATAAAATTTTTATATTAAAATATATTTTTAATGTTTAACATTTTTTTATAAAATTATAAGTTACCTATTTCTAGGTCGGCGTACTGCTTTCCTTCTTTAGAGATCACTAATTTTTTTAATAATAGGTAAACCTTTTTTGAGTAATTTGTATTGAAATCTTGGAGCACCTCCGGAGTGAAAAATGACAAATATCTATTTGGGAGCCAAACCTTCCGGACTGGCTCCTCCTCAGCAAACTCCATCAAAATGCTGGGCCCATACTGGTTCGTTTTTAATGTAACGCTTTTTATTACATATTTTCTATCCTTCTCCAATTCTCCAACCTTAACCGTCAACCCATACTCTGAATTAAACTTATTTAAATCCATATTTTAGTTTTTTCTTTGCTGCTTTCTTCAAAATAAACTGAAGATCTACCTAACTTTTGAGCTCTTTTATACAAAAAAATTAGCTCATATTGCATATCTTTTAAATTAAAAAACATTTTTTTAAATAATATTGTGCAAATTGTGTAATTTTGCATAAAGACGCAGGTGGTGAGGAAGTTACTGTCTCACTCTTATCAAACCACGATATTCGTCAAGGATTAATTAAAATTCATAGCAAAGTAAACAACAAAATACACGTACATAAAATTAATTCTTATCAATACATTATTACGCCATAGGCGTTAGAACAATTACTCTAATCTAACAAATAATTATAAAAAAACTAATTAAATCACCTAAAACCAATTAGTTTAATTACTAATTATTTTATTTTTATCAACAAATTACAATAATTTTCATGTTTACATATGTTTACATATGTTAACACTATCGCATGCTTATTACTTTTATTTTTTTTTTATCAATAATTACAATAATTTTCAGATTTACGTCCTCCCCTATTAAATATTATAGTTATTCTAAACTCCAATTACTTTTAATTTGTAAAACTTTTATTTATTATTATCAATACAATTGCAATAATTTTCAGATTTACATCCTCCCCTAAATTACAATAATATTCAAATTTACAAATATTCAAGGAAAAAATAATTAAACCACAAGAAATGTTTACTGCAAAAATAATTAAACCACAAGATGACACTTTATCTACTCAAGGTCAAAGACACACTAGCACAACTCGACGACTTCCCAAAAGGACACGCTCCCCTAAATTACAATAATATTCAAATTTACAAATATTCAAGGAAAAAAATAATTAAACCACAAGAAATGTTTATTACAAAAAATAATTAAACCACAAGATGGCGCTTTATCTACTCAAGGTCAAAGACACACTAGCACAACTCGACGACTTACCAAAAGGACACGGACTTAGAAAAATTACTACAAGGTCACGGACTTAGAATCCGGATTTGGGGTAGAACCCTCATAGCTTATACTACTACATTATCATTCTATAAAAATAATTTAAAATGCTTATTTGATAAGCTATTTGGTTTTTCTACTGTTACAGGAAATGACGTTGCTTTAATATTGTCAAAACTTAAATATTGTCGAAGTGGCATCGATCACATTGATAATAAAATGCTTAACATCTGCTTTCCTATTTTATCAGAATATATAACTCTTTCTAGACCAATTCAAGACTTGAGGCCTATAAGTACATTAGCATCACTTTCAAAAGTAATAGAAAAAATACTAGAACAACAAATAGAATCCCATATCACCAAATATTCCTTATTGCCTGAGGTACAATCAGGATTTCGAAGTGGCTACAGCTGTAATTCTGCTCTAACAAACATAGTAGACATAATTAAGGCGACTGAAAATAATTTGGTAACAACGTTAATTTTACTAGATTGCAATAAAGCATTTGATACAATTAATCATGATCTCCTAATTTTAATTCTTCATTATGTAGGCTTTGATGACTCATCATTTATCTTCATGAAGTCATACCTTACAATAGATGTCAAAGGGTAGTTATGAATAATAAGGTATCTGACGTAGAATTTTTAAAAGCAGGTATGCCTCAGGGTTCAATATTCGGCCCTTTATTATTTGCTTTATGCACTAATAATTTACATAGCATTCTTGAATTCTGTTCCTACCACATCTATGCAGACGATACGCAGTTGTATTATTCATTTAATATTGAAAATACACTTCAGACTCAAAAATGTATGAATTAAGATCTTTACCGTATTGTTTTAAATTCAAAAAAGCATTGTCTAACTATTAATCCGCAGAAGACTAAAGTAATAATATTTGGTCTTGCTTACTTACTTAAACATTCAGCTCGAAGGGGTACAGATAAATTTCTCAGAAAAAGAAAAAAGTCTGGGTGTTATAATATATAACACAATAAGATTGCGAGAGAACACCACTCTATTAGTACGACGTGCATTTTTCGCCCTTAAATTAATTTATATGAATAAGTTTATATTAAGTCCTAATAATAGAAAAATTCTATGTGAAACTTTAGTACTCTCAAACCTGAATTATTGCGATTCTCTATATGGGTTTTGCCTTGATAAACTGTGTATAACTAGGATCCAAAGGGTTCAAAATTCCTGTGCGAGGCTCATATTTGGTCTTAGGAAAAGAGATAGAGTTTCTAGTAAAATTAAAGAATTAAAATGGCTAAATATGGAAAACCGAAGAATTCTTCACGCATGTTGTATCTTTTATAAAATTCTTAAACTTCAAATTCCTCCATATTTATATAATAAAATCTCATTTAGGTTAGAAGTCCATCATTTAAATCTACGTAGAAAAAATATGTTAACCATACCGGCACATAAAACTGAAAGGTAAAAGGTCCTTCACCTATAATATTGCCAAACTTGCGAATATGTATGACTTCTCTTTACCAACGTTACATTTATTTAGATCTAATTTGAAAACTCTCCTAGTTACCACTTAATGAGCTAAACCCTTAGATTGAATGTTTAATATTAATTAGTACTTTGTGGTTACTATTAGATACTGTTTGTTTATCATATGTTATTACTTGTTATTGTATATTGTATTACTGTTTGTGGTCTAGAGGAAGACCACCAAAATTGCCTTGTGTAATTAGCTGATCAAGAACCAATTTGGTAGTTTATACAGGGTGGGCCAACGAAAACGAAACAGACGAGTTTTAAAATAGTTAATAAAAATTTTTGAAAAAACGCTCGCACAGGTCAACTTTGGTTTCGAGGGGGACATATTTTGCAATAGAAGTGATTCAAAAATCCATTCACCCCTGTTCCCTATGGACACAACTCCTAAAATTTTAATAGGGATGGTGGGGTACGTAATACCTTGTTAGAAAGATCTTTTTATCCAGAGTAACATACAAAAAAAAAGTTAAATCGATTGATTCGTTTTAAAGATATTCAAAATTTAGCAAGTAGAGATTTCATGCCATTTAAAATTGTGCCATGAACACCACACCTTCAATTTTAAGTGTTTTGGTAAGGTAAGTAATACCGTTTCGAGAGGGACATACTTTGCAATAGAGTTGATTCAAAAATCCATTCATCCCTCGCCCTTTGGACACAACCCCTAAAATTTTATTAGGGATGGTAGGGTAAGTAATACCTCGTTGGAAAGATCTTTTTACCCAGAGTAACATACAAAAAAAAAGTTAAATCGATTGATTCGTTTTACAAAGATATTACAACAATTGTACAAAATCATATACAGGGTGGGCCAACGAAATCGAAACAGACGAGTTTTGAAATAGTTAAAAAAAAAATTTGAAAAAACGCTCGGACAGGTCAACATTGGTTTCGAGGGGGACATATTTTGCAATAGAAGTGATTCAAAAATCCATTCACCCCTGTGCCCTATGGACACAACCCCTAAAATTTTAATAGGGATGGTGGGGTAAGTAATACCTTGTTAGAAAGATCTTTTTACTTAGAGTAACATACAAAAAAAAAGTTAAATCGATCGATTCGTTTTAAAGATATTCAAAATTTAGCAAGTAGAGATTTCATGTCTTTTAAAATTGTGCTATGAACACCACGCCTTCAATTTTAAGTGTTTTGATGGGGTAAGTAATATCGTTTCGAGGGGGACATATTTTGCAATAGACCTGATTCAAAAATCCATTCATCCCTCGCCCTTTGGACACAACCCCTAAAAATTTAATAGGGATGGTGGGGTAAGTAATATCTCGTTAGAAAGATCTTTTTACCCAGAGTAACATGCCAAAAAAAAAGTTAAATCCTTCGATTCGTTTTGAAGATATTCAAAATTTAACATGTAGAGTTTTCATGCCTTTAAAATTGTGCTATGAACACCACGGCTTCAATTTTATGTGTTTTGATAGGGTAAGTAATACCACCTGGGAAAGATCTTTTAACCCAAAGTAACATACAAAAACATGTAAAACGCAATTTATTTTCATTTTCTACAAAAGAGAGATTTTAAAAAACAAATTAAAATTTATTCGAGGAATTGTTTAAAATTTTGTAACATCTGGAACAAAACAATGCAAAACATAAAACGATTTATAATCACACTGAGATTCTTTTTATCAGTTGTATTTTGTATTAGTGGTGATTTTCATCGTGTTAAAACTGTTTATGACTAATTATTAGAAATCAACATTTAAAATTTTGTGAACTTCTGTAAAAGCTTCTGCTAGCAATGGTTTATACAATTCCAGAAAGGGTTGAATTAATCACTTTTTATTTTAAAAACGATGAGAATGCTCATCGTGCAGCTAATTTATTTAATGAACAACATCCAAACAAACATTGTAATCGAAAATACGTTCTGGAGTTGGTTGCAAAATTTAAAAATACTGGTTCTGTTGGTAATAAGAAACGCGATCCTGGTAATGTTCGTCCAATAAGAAATGAGGTCGTTGAAATAGGTGTTTTGGGACAAGTTGCTGCAGATCCAACTTTAAGCACAAGAAAACTGGAGACTGTGACTAACATCAGCAGAACAACCATTCGCCGAATATTGAAAGGTCACAAATATCATCCCTATAAAATTCATTTAATTCATGAGTTAAATGAAGATGATTTTGATAGGCGACTGCAATTTTGTGAGGTGATGACGGAACGGATAATTGCTGATGAAAATTATCTTTATAATATCTGTTTTTCTGATGAGTGCACTTCTTTCTTAAACTCAACCGTTAATCGTCATAATTGTCGATATTGGTCAGATGAGAATCCTAAGATATTTCATGAAGTTCACACACAAACTAATCAAAAATTGAATGTGTGGGCTGGAATTTTTGGAGACCGTCTTATTGGTCCTTATTTTCTAGATGGCAATTGAACAGGGGATATGTACTTGGATCTACTTCAAAACTTTGTTCATCCATTTCTTGACGATATTATCGAAAATAACGATCGTTATTTAGAAGACCATCTGATTTTCCAACAAGACGGAGCCCCTCCTAATTACACACGGCCTGTTAGGGAATTCTTGGATACGACGTTTCCTGGGCAATGGATTGGGAGTAGAGGACCTTTGGAGTGGCCGCCGCGATCTCCCGATCTTATTCCACTCTATTGCAAAATATGTCCCCCTCGAAACTAAAGTTGACCTGTCCGAGCATTTTTTCAAATTTTTTTATTAACTATTTCAAAACTTGTCTGTTTCGTTTTCGTTGGCCCACCCTGTATATGATTTTGTACAAATTTTGTAATATCTTTGTAAAATGGGGATTTCCTGTAATAAAATTATCTTATCTTAAAAAAGAAGTCATGTAATGTGTTTGAGCGTTCTTATTTAATTTTTATTTAATACATTTAAATATATTTTTGGTTGTTTTATTCGGACCATCCTGATATTAGATGACATTGCAGAAGTGGGATAGGAATAGTGACTGGTATTAATACGGATTACAAAAGTAGTAGCGCGTACGAAAGAGTGTTAGTGTGATCGGCGGTTATTGGTTATAGACTTGGGGCTGGAGTCATAGATAACGGTGATTATGACACGGAGCACGAGGATAAACGGCTGACTTTTAGTGGTTGTAAGGTGAGCTTGAGACTCGAGTAAAAATTAATTGAGATAACCCCAATCAAGTACTGCACGTGGTTAATGAAAAACCTGAGTACGGGAACGCACGTGAGATGTCGGAAGAAGCGACAACGGGGAGCGGGATGACAAATGATCAGATCATGCAGGTAATTGATAAATTAGTAAAAGGACTTGAAGTGCGAACAAAATGCACCGGTTCAACATGTAGTACCGACTGGTTTATTTAGTTTTAAAGGGAAGGATGACGCGGCCAAGTCGAGCGAGTGGCTAACGCAAATAAATTAAACGGCTCAAGTGGGAAATTGGTCCGATGCTTTAAAGAAGATTTACTAGAAAATCGATTGAAGCTCTGTGGGTAGACATATCTATTAAACTAAATTCCATTCCGCGGGCAAATAAAAATTGGAAGCAGTGGAAGAAGGTACAAGTTTATTTCCATTTATTTTTGTAAAACAATGTTCATATAATTATTAAGAATTGCATTTCGACGCTAAGCGCACGATGGCCGCGAGGCGGGTGTAAATACAACAATAATTTTGTGTATTTTTCATATATATTTTTAAATAATATTTCTTTAAATATATAAATAATAACAAAAAGAATATTAGTTGAGTGTGAAGTTTTTTTTATTTATTTAAAAACTGTGTTATTTTCGTCTGGCTATATGTTTATAGAAATACGTGAGATTTTGGGGTAATTATTAGTTTAAGAAAACATCAAAGCCCATAAAAATCTAACGTATAGTTATGAGAACTCAGTAATATTGCATCCCAAAGCCACACATATAGATAAGAAGGCCGATTTATGCGTTTTGGGGTTGCTGAGGTCGCGGGAATTGTAGGTGCTGCGTTAGCCGGACGAAAGTATACATAAATTAAGTACTTCGTATTTGTTTTAAAATAGTTTTTATTCAATTAATAATAATTATTTTATTAAACATTTCATATATTCAAAGAAATGCGATATTTTTGGAATTAAAGGACAGAATCTAAATTAAAAGTTTTCAAAATTAATAACAATAATAATATGCCGGAAAACTGCCATAAATATTATTATTGTTATCAGAAGATGATTATGGAAGTGGGAATTAATTTGTAATGTTTTTTTGTGAAAGTATGTTAACGTTTAGCAAAACATACTATTAGAGTTAGGGTTCTAACGTAGAGCACCCGCCGAACTTATGGGCTAAGGTTCTCTACGTTAAGTAATGTTAGAGGGATAAATGACAACCAATCATAGAGCATATTCGGGCGTCCATTTCTTAAGTCTGTGTCACATCTAAAATTAACACAGTCGTTACACCTGATGTGAAACATCTCACTAATCATTCGCTTAGAGTAATTCTGTTCTATATCTAAAATCTTGTATTCATCAAACTTAAACTGGTGGTTCGTTTGGAAAACATGTGCCGGAACGAACCTAATATTTTTGGATTGTAGTAGCACTTCTATATTTTTCTATAATTACTTAATTTGTAAATGTTGCAAGGAATTTTTTGGGATTTTTTTTTAAATCGTTTAGACATTTATTTTTTAAACGTTTTAGGAACAACCATTTCTTTTAGAGGAGCCACAGGAAAAAACTTACACAAGTGTCGGGCAACAATCATCATTGGGTGGGACACAACAACAAGAAATAGCACAACTACAAGAACAAATGGCTGAACTACAAAAACAAGTCGCTCAACTTCAACAACAATTGGCTCAACTACAAGCCCAACAAAATAGATCAAACACTTTCTTACGACGATCTTATTGGAGATTTTGCTTCAATTAAAGCAAGAAAAATTCTTTTAATTCTTTTAATATTGTTAGGTAAATTATCTATTCTATCTAATATAATAATTAATTTCTAAAAATGTGGTTGTTTTCTTTAACTTAGTGGTAATTTAAATATCAAAAAAACATACAGGGTGTTCCGTTTGAATAAAGTGGAACAGCCTGCGCTTCAACTACGAAACACCCTGTATAGATGAAAATATTTTCTGCGCATCGATAAACCATGCAATTTTTTAATTTAAATTTTTTCCTATGTCTTTAAATAAATATATACCCAGCGTTTTTGCACCAAAACTCCTTTTGTATATTACTAAAAAAAATCATAGGCTATAGGCGCCGACACTAGTTCGCACCGGGCGCCAAATGGCCTAGCTGCAGCTATGCCTACAGCATTGAGTCACGCAGCTCGAGCAGCTTAGGCGATTCAGAAGTACACAAAACTCCATGCTGGGATTGTCTAAGTGGTATTAATAAAAAGAAGCGGCCTAATGACATCGAAGTAAATAGCCAGACTATTTTTAAGCAAGGAGCAGCTGCAACAAGTGGCGACGCAATTATGCATAATAAAAGTAATGTTGTAAGCGCCGAGAAGAGCTGCATTAAAATTGGATGGTTATGCAACAATGCAGTTAACCCACATTTAAATAAAAAATGAGTTAAACACGTACTATGTTAAAAAAAACTACAATTCTACATCCAGCAAAAATGAGTTCATCCATTTTTCGATTACCCCGCCATATAGAACATAAAAGATCACCCCATAAACGTTTATCACAGAATCGTCATTTAGCAACAACTGTCTAATCCACCATTTTAAATCATAAATATTAAGATTTTGTTCCTAACCTCCAAAACTACTATGATTTGCATAGATTTATTAGGGCAAAGGGCAGTAACAATTAATAACATAACAAAATGCCAAAACATAATATTTATCTGCATTATATTAAAGATATCCTTAGTTTCATTTAAAAAATAAATATAATGGATAATCCATTGTTGCAGAATGTGATTTTCAGATTGGGATCCAGAGGTAAACTGCTTGTTAAATTGGCAAGAAAAAGAAACAAAGAAGTAATACAATCTTCTGACTGTTCAGATGATTACAAGGAACCATTTTCTCCATCAGGTGGTGAGTATTCATCTTCCGATGAAGACGTACCTTTTTGAGAATAATAAAACGTCACCTCCTACATTAACGTCAAACTTCGACAGTGAAAATAGTTCACTTATTGAAAATGAACAGAATGAATCAGGGCATCTTCTCAAACGAGGAAGGAAACGAAAACCTCACGCACTAATCCGTGAGTTGCGGAAAAAATGCGTGCGCCGGATTGAGTTAGCCTCGAGTTTTTGCTTTTTCATGGAAATTTGCAAAAGGGGATTTTGCTTTACATCTTAACGTGTAGTGCTGTGATGCCCGAGCTAATACTCTACTATTTTATAACCCATAAGATATTGCAGCTTGTCACAGGTGAGTTTTGTTTTTCTGTTGAATTTGGAGTGCTTCTCGCACTAGAACGTTGTTTTTTTGTAAATGTTTGTATAAAGAACAGAATAAACAGTGTTGCAGGTTTTGGTTAAAAGAAACCTTTGTGTTTTCATTTTGGAAGGTCTTTTCCTCTTTCCCAAGGCATCAGGTGTACGATAAAGCCGTTACGGCACAACTTGGCGTCCAACGAAGTGGCTGTAAAGGACCTCTTTACGTTTAGAAGACACCATAGTAGTAATAGCTATGGGAGTTCTACACTTATTTTTTTTTTCTAAGTCCGTGACCTTGGGGGATAGTCGTCGAATTGTACGAGTATGTATAGCCTTGAGTAGATAAGGTTGGGTGTGTGATGTCTGCTCGTGGATCTTGCCGTTTTGTCTGCAGACTGACACGTGGTGTCCTTGTGTTGATAAGAGTCTCATCTTGTGATTTTTAGTAAGTTTTTCGATGTTGAAATCGGTCATCTTGTTTTTGCGGTTTTGTCCAAATCAAGTGAATATTGTGTAAAAATTAGATAAGAGGTGATAAGAGTTTCGGTTTACACGCACCTGCAGCATTCTGTTTTCTACATGTTTGAACAAGTTTTGCGCGGTCTTGTATAATATTTTTTAATTGTTTACAATTATGCGACGCTGAAAGTATTGATAAGCATTGTGGTAGGTCTGCTTTTCGCGTAATAAACTGATATGAGTCATCCTATCTCTGCAGCTGTATTTTGCCTGTGCGAATTAATCGTCTTTGTTAAGAGCGCTTGTGATAAGACACCTTTGAGGTAAAAGTGAAGGATGTTTATAAAAGAAACAAGTAAATATTTTATACAATTTATATTAACTCATAATATTTATTTAAATAATAACAAAATATAAAAAATTATACACTATGTAGGCAATTAATAATACATTGAAGTAGGTTTGTACAACAACGACGTTTACAAGTTCTTCGTGGAAGCTCCCAAACTACTTGTTCCTTGAGTGTCTGCATCATGACTATGTTGCTTATTAAATTCTTCTTCCAAGTGAGTGATTTTTTGGGAGTAAAAACCAAAATTATCCTTCAGAGTTTTAGAGACATCAGAAATCTTAGAATCAACGTACTTCTTAAAAGATATTGCCCACAGATTTATGTTATCATCGACGTATGTCTTATTATCAGTGGAGAGCTCATCTACTTTCTCATCAACATAAGCCTTACTGGAGGCGTCTAGACTATTCAAAGGATCGCCGATATTAGTAAGACGTTTTCTTTCAATATCAAAGTTTTGTCCGTCTTCAGCCAATTGGAAGCCGATACCTGGAGGTCCTCGGGAACCCCGTTTAGATATTTTTGAAGAACCAAACTTGCTGATTGACATTTTGTAAATGATTGTACTAAGCTAGTGCAACCTATATTTATAGGGAGAGACGAATTCATCCCATATTATGTATGCAACTAGAATAAGAGGCAGTGATTTTATAGGAAAACAGTGAAAACACAATTACAAATTTATTTAAATAAAATGTACATATTTATTACATGAAAAAATAACTAATTTACAAGATTGCGTACTATTCCCGATAGAGGCGTGTATTCGACTACAGCATCACCAATGATAAGACAGTAGGCTGTTATATCTTCACTAAATGCAACTATTGCTTCCATTTCAATTTTTAGATCAACTGATGATGTTTTTATGCTCTCGTTTTGTTTTGAACAATCAAAAACATGAAGCATGAAGCATAATAACTTGATTGAAATTGACTATAGTTATAGTAGGCAACTGCATAATTGTCCAATAAAATATTTAAATTCATGTTGTCGTAGGGATAGCAATCGGAGTTAAGGTAAACCTTAATATTTTCAATGTTCACGTGATCAAATTGGGAGGAGTCTTGATTCGCAACATCTTTTTTGTTATTATGGAAACCAACTATAATATACCGTGGTCTTTCGAGGTTATTCGAAGTTTTTACATTCCAAATCTCCTTTCTAGTTTTTCTTAGACCAGGAAGTTCCATCAATTGCCACTTGCGAAAAGGTATTTTTATCGGAATGTCTTCACTTAGCTTACTCAACATTTCTAATTTTAATTCGTCGTTTACCAACACATGAGCTATATGCCATTCAACTTTAGTGATTTGAAACTTATGCCCCGCTGTTCCTTTATAGGCATTTAAATCTGTTCTTGAGCGATTTAGAATTAGTTCTTGTTTCGCATTTATAATAATTTTTCGATAATCTTCTGCGAATCCCATAATTATTTTCACAGGAATGCATGCGTAAAAATAGGTTTTATCTCCGAAATAATTTGAAGTAGTTGGACACCATCCTGCGATATTTAATTCTTTTGATTCTCTCTCTCCAAGCGATATATATCCCTTCATTGTATACGTAATACCTGGGTCCCTTATTTTTTCAATCTCCACACCATTAAGTTCATATCGAATTTATGCATTGTTGATTATTTTAAATTCCAAAGTTTCTCCGGTTCCAACTGTTGGTTTGATAATGTTTCCCTCGATGTGAATATAACTTTCGCTGGGTAAAGTATATAAATCCTGGTTTTGTATGAATATTCTAATTTCATCATTATTTCCAAAATTTTGTGTTCTCGGCAGATAAGTATGATATTGTTCTTTGATGATCGATTCATCGTAGACAATATCCTTAAATATTTGTAGTTTTGACATGATAGCCGTGAGCTTTAAGGAGATTAACACTTTTAGTTGTTAACGCCTTGATATGCTTCTTCTTAATGAATGGGGACCTTCCGTTGCTTGGCCTTTTATACCCTTCCTCTGCCTCGGTAAAATCAATCCCCATACTTGGGCGATTTTTTGCAACTGAGCTCTAACAATTATTTGTTCGTTTCTAAAATTTACAAGACAATCGTCCTGATCTAAAATTCTACTTGTGATATTACTAATAGTTTTAGTGTTTACTGGAACGTAAAGAATATTGCTCGGTTCAATATTTAAAGCATAGCGTGGAATTCAAATAATATGTGTTAATTTATTATTGTAATAAGCTCCTGTAACATTATTACACTCCACTCTAATGAGCGATACTTTATTTATTTATACTGGCTGGTCTGAAGAATGGACTTTCCCCGCTTTTAACAACCCAATAATTTTCCGAGCGAGTCTTTTGGTTTAAAATCAATATCGTATATACTAAACAGTTCACACTTAAGAGTATTATGGTTGGGCTTTAAACTGATAATTTCGTCAGATTGTTTATTTTTTATGCCTTCACTGTTCGCAAGTAAAACTAGCTCTTTTTGCAAATACTTTTCAATATCTTTAATTTCATACGACCCTGAAGGAATCTTTATCGAAGATGTTCCAAAATAAAACTTATTGCTGCCCTCTTCGATGTTGGGTATGGTATTATAGGTGTAAATTCCTCAAAGTCCTAATTGAAATTCAGATACTGGGTTTAAGTCGATTGTTGGACAGTAGGTTTCGCTTAACACGGATGAATATCCTTTCAGAGTGAAAGTCGTAGACATGACTGAAGTTTCTTGCATAAGTCTCTCCTATTTATAGCAAAAATTCCAAGCACAGATGACCGCAATTCCAAGTACCAAACGTTTGATGTCTCTCGTGGTTATAGACTATCTCATCACCATTAAAATATTTCAAAATTTCCTTTGGTGGGGGTAAGTTGCCAAAACTATCGAAGTATTTCACTTGATTACCTTGTTTTCTGTACGCAACCCAGTGAGTACCGGGTCCTTCGACTGAGTCTAAATTAGAAGTAGAAGAAAAACTTGCAGGGGATTTGGATAATTGTTTAACAGTAGTGTACACTACTGTTTAGTCTAAATTAACAACACCTCTTCTTGGTAGCGTATCACGCATAAATACTCCCCTAAAATGTTTTATGTGGTGAGCGAATTCAAGAATGTCGATGGACGTGAGGGCCCGTCTGGGAAGCGTCTTTATTAGTTTTTTTGATTTTTTAAATATAAGCCCAACCCACGGCGGTAGGGTTTTAGAAATAGACCATTACCGCTTTTTCCCAAAGCAATCGCTTCGATTGTCTGATTGTGACGCTGTGCCTCTTCTAAATTTTTCTGTGCTTTTTGAGTATCCAAAACCGTTTTTGCCACACCAGCAGCGCCACCTGTCAACGCTCCCAATGCACTAAGTCCAGCAAATATGGGTATAAGTGGTAAGATTCCACCAGTTTTAGGAACGGGTATAACTCTCGGAGTTTTAATCTTCTTTTTACCACCAGCATCTCGAACAGCAACTTTAGCAGCAGCTAATGCAATATTGGCCCCCTCCTTAAGTAATACTTTATTTGGGTTATTTTTTGAGGTTTCGTAGACCTTTTATTGATTGTTTTGCTTTTATAAAAACCCCATTTCTAAGGGATGTTGTTTTCGGTTTAACACCCATACCCAATTTCCTCTTAATTTTCATTGTTGTGGCTATCGCTAAAGCGTTTGTCTTTTCACCAATCTTTGCGTCTCTTGATTTAAATCTGTCCCAAGCCGCAATTTCCAACTGCTTGTCTGCTTTGTGACGTTCACTAAAATCTTTATTCCTCGAATAGGATATGTCGTGCTGTTTGCAAGCCGCGTCCAATGGATTAATCCCCAAATCTCCTCTCTCTAAACGTTTTTCTAGTTTTGTACCAGGACCACAATACTGATAACCTAGAATGTGCAACTCTATACGTAATTTATTTATCATAGAGTTGATGATGCCTCTTCCGCTGTACGATGACATTTAAACGTTTGTCCTTACGGTCGCTATATATATAGGTGTCGGATCTGCAATCCGTTTTATTACAATGAAGACTGTCAAACAGGAACGATCCCTGTCAATATTAAACTTGGACAAGTACTTTGAAATAAAGACTACTGAGAAAAAACATGGCGTTTTACTACCAAATTCAATTAGAGGAATTATAAGGGGCCCATCAAACTGCGGCAAAACAAATGTGATGTTAAGTTTACTGTTTGAACCCAACGGTTTAAAATTTAATAATTTGTATGTTTATTCCAAGTCACTATATCAACCAAAGTATCAGTTCTTAGAAAAAATTATGCATGCATTACCTGAAATTGGGTTTTACCCATACAAAGAGAATACAGAAATTATAAGTCCCAATATTGCTAAACAAAATTCAGTTTTTATCTTTGATGATGTGGCTTGTGATAAGCAGGCGAAGATTAGAGAATATTTTGCTATCGGACGCCACAAAGACGTGGATTCCTTTTACCTATGTCAAACGTATAGCTACATCCCCAAACAGCTTGTAAGAGATAATACTAACTTTATAATTTTGTTTAGACAAGACGATACTAACTTAAGGCATATTTATGATGATCGTGTTGGTAGTGACATGAAGTTTGAACAATTTAAACAATTATGCTCACAATGTTGTTGTGAAAAATTTGGATTTCTTGTAATTGATAAAGAAAGTGACATTTACGGTGGTAGATATAGGAAATATTTAGACAATTTTTTTGTTTTAAAAACATAACATAACCTATAAAACAATTAATAAGCTGATAAAAGCTGTTCCTGACCCGATAAAAGCTGTTCCTGACCTGATAAAAGCTGTTCCTGACCTGATGAAAGCTGTTCCTGACCTGATAAAAGCTGTTCCTGACCTGATGAAAGCTGTTTCTGACCTGATAAAAGCTGTTCCTGACCTGATGAAAGCTGTTCCTGCCCTGATAAAAGCTGTTCCTGACCTGATGAAAGCTGTTCCTGACCTGATAAAAGCTGTTCCTGACCTGATGAAAGCTGTTTCTGACCTGATAAAAGCTGTTCCTGACCTGATGAAAGCTGTTCCTGACCTGATAAAAGCTGTTCCTGACTTGATGAAAGCTGTTCCTGACCTTTGTTGCAAACGAAAATCTATAAATATGTTAAAAATAAGCTTAAGTGATTAGTATTGTCTTATCCTTTGAATAATAACCTACTCGGTGTAAACAAGATGAGTACGGATGTTAATCGACGAATAATAGACATTAAAAATATTATAAGAAAAAAAGCTCTTGCCTTAAAATTAGGACGATCTGATGCAGAAGAGCAACTGGCTCGATCTTATAAACCAATTTTAGAGCCATTAAAAAAAATGTTACATCAGTCAGACAAACTTTCTCTTAAAGCTGAACCGAAAGAAGAACCGACAAATGGACCGAAAGAGGAAAATCTTAGTAAGCAGCAAGTTGAAGAAAATAAAGTAAGGACTTCAAGTTATAAAAGAAAGGCTGCTTATAAATACAAAGCTCCCGTAAAATCACATAAGCTACACGATGTAGCTGATAATTTGATGGAACTTGATGAAGGACATGAAGCAGAAGGTTCAAATGTAAATGAAGACGATAATGTTTTCATAGAAGAGAGACCATATTATCAATCATTTATTGATGATATTGATCCAGTAGTTTACGATACCTATTTAGAGCAATATGATCCCCTTCCTAGAGAATACATTGAAGGTTTGTTCAAAGATAAAGAAGATAGGTTTGATACTACTTATGGCATAGTATATAATCCTAATATCGAACAGTGGAAACTTGGTAAATCAGTTGTTCAGTTGAAAGGACCCGATCTGATTGTCGATAATAAACAATATAAGGGCACTCGGGGACTTTATGAACTTATATTTAAAAAAGATCCTGAAGGATTTAATGATGATGACAGAGCACAATATAAACATTTACTACAAAGGACCGCGGCGCTGAGAAGAGATAACGATCCACTTCAACAGATAAAAGAATCTAAATCATTTAAATATCAGCAAATAATAAAACCCATATTTGCTGAACCAGCTCTTCCAAACCCATTTCGTACTTACAGCGGTCCACTAACCAGATCGATAAGAAATAGAACTGGAACAGGTTTTTTGAAATTAACACAAAAACCATTGGAATATGTTTTTTGGGACGATCCAAATGAACTGGTAGAACGCTTGTGTCTATTACTTGCCTCGAAACAGGGCGGTAATAACTGTCATAACAATGAAATTCAGCGTATTGTGGAAGAACTCAGGGAGGCTTCTATAATTGTATAAATACTGGCATTTCGATAAATTTGCATCATTATTTGGTAAACTATCATAGCACACACCAACACTCTGATAGAAATGACAAACGTAAAAAAAGACATTGTAAACGAACTTCACAAGCCAGCTCGAAGGAAATTTCTTCGTCGCAGAACAATAATAAAAGGATTGGATGATCTTTGGCAAGCAGATTTAGCAGAATTCCAACAGTACGCCAAAGAAAATAAAGGACATCGGTACATTTTGGTTGTAATTGATTGCTTTTCCAAATATGTATGGACAAAACCACTAAAAGATAAAACTGGTCTAGAAGTTATAAAAGCGATGGAAGAAATTCTAATGACCGGCAGAAAGCCTTTAAATTTACAAACCGATCAAGATAAAGAGTTTTATAATAAAAACTTTACTCAACTTATGAAAAAGAATGGAATAAATCATTATTCAACCTTTAGCACAATGAAAGCATCAATTGCCGAACGAGTTATTCGTACATTAAAAGAAAAAATGTATAAGCATTTCAGTTTACTGGGAAAATATAAGTGGTATGATGATTTGTCGAAAATTACAAAAGCTTACAATGAAACGAAACATCGAACAATAAATATGAAACCTGTCGAGGTTACAAAAAGTAAAGAGCAATATCTATTAAATACTGTTTACTCTCATATAAAAATAGCTGACAAAGGAAAATTTAAAGTTGGCAACATTGTTAGAATAAGTAAACATAAAGCTATTTTTGACAAAAGTTACTTTACAAATAGGACCACTGAGTTATTTCGTATAGCAGAGGGGAAAATTACCACCCCTGTTACATACTTATTGGAAGATATGAATGGTCGACCCATGCAGGGAGCATTTTACTCTGAAGAACTACAAAAAGTCAAACCTTATCGAAAAAGTTCTTCGAAGAAAAGCAAATAAAGTCTACGTAAAATGGTTGGGACTTGATAAATCACATAATAGTTGGATTGATAAAAATAATGTTTTATAATGTTTTTAATAAATTAATTATCTTATAAAATCTGTAGAGGATACATGAAATAAAACATTTAAAATTTTAACAAGTTTATTTTATTACTTACATATAAAAAATATAATAAATAATATTATTCAAACTATAATACATCATAATCTAGCTCCATAATACTATAATGACCCCAGGGAAGTGTGTTGTGCGAATGCGGTAGCAGATATCTTTTATCATCATACGGGCTTAAAGAAATCTTCTTTTGTCTCACCGAATATACCTGATGATCGAAGGAACGTATCGAATTTTGTTCATGCGAAAATTCTATTCTCTCCATCAGACATCTTTTATAGTCGTCAAAAAAGATCTTGTTTTTGACGACGTAGGATTTAACACCCTTCGCCTTTTTTACGCACGGATTTTTATTTTCTGGCACATAATACGCATACATTTTTGCCCTCAACCCAATATATTCCGTCATCACCTTACCGACGTTCTCGTCCTTCATCAGACCCGGCACTTTTTTGTTCGCACGAAGGATATCATAAATATTATCAGAAGGATAATCGGACGTATCAAAATAGTGGAGGTTTTCCTTCATGTCCGCATAGATGTCGGCCGTTTCAATTTTATAGAACAACGAATCCGTATCACCATAGAGCGCCATACATTTATCACCTTACTTGCTCTTCATATACCCATAGTGCAACTGATATCTAGTATACACATGCCCACGTATATGGGCTTATTGAAGACCACCTCCGTTTTAAGCATCTCGACGAAAACCAAATCATCGGCTATTATACGGCTGCGATAAAAGTTCGGCGCTGACACTGCATTTTCCACTCCGTACCTTCCCTCCCATTTTCTTAACACTTTTATTATCCTCCTATTGCGAACATTTTCCATCGTTTTTCCAAATACCGCCTTGTTCATCAACTTGAAATAATTTTTTCCGAAGTCGGTTGTTGCACTCTGACGCACTCGAATTAGAGTACTCGATGAATGTTTGTGAGCACAAGCCCATTTTTTAAATATTGTTGTAGGTTCGTATAGTGGATGACGTACTTATTTTTGGGTAAGAGGGTTGCCAACATTTTTTTACATTTTCCGCCGGGTGGTACTCCGAGTTCGGGTGCCATGGGAAGATCGGCTTGTACGTCGTGGATGTTTACGGGATACTCTAAATCCACTTCCAAAATGTATACACGCGGACTGTCTGCCGGCACATTTAAAAAATAGTCTGCTTGAAAGCCTGCTGGTGGTTTATCCATCCATTCTAAGCGTCCATAGGGCAAATGTTGACTCATCGCCCACGAGTACATCGCATTTATATCGTAGTACATGAGATACGATGATGGTTGTGATGGATCGTAATCTTCCAAGTATTTGTTGTTGGCCTTTGCGTATCGATGTGTGCATTGTGTTAGTCCTCCTCTAATTCCCTTCTCCAAAAACATTAAGATCTCTACGTCCTGTATCATATCGAGCTCCACCTTCGTACATTTTAACATTGCATCCCAACTCAGACCGGGCGCGGAAAAATAATGTGCTGGATCAAGATGGTGGTTGGTTAAGCTCTGATCACGAAAACATTCGAATATATCGGCCAACAGCAGCACGTCCGTTTTTAAATACAGATCCGAGTACTCCCCCAATGTTTGTACTTTGAATTCGCTTCAGATCTTTTGAGCATGTTCGTATTCGTCCACCGATAAATCGTTTTCATAAATTTTACTATGAATAGATGTTATGAGTGGAAGTGTTTCTTCCTCCAATCGCTCCAAACCATTAATGTAGTCATACGGAAATACTCCCTTTCTCGTAAGAAGGCTGAATTTTTCCGCGTCCAAGTACTTAAATTCTCTCCGGAGTATCGGTTTTTCTTTCAAATCTTTGGCTAATTTGCCAATGAAGACGCCATAAATCGAAAAGAATCACAAAATTTGAATGTTATGCAATTCTCGTCATGTCCTACGCTTTTAATCATCCCAATAAAGTTTTATGTGTTGTGCGGTATTACGGATAATTTTCCTTGCCAATTCTGTCGGCCTACGTCGTTCATTAAAAAGTGAGCATCATAACCGCAAAAAAATGTGAAAAACCACGGAAATGATGCGACTATCTTGATAATTTAAATTGCATTCGTTATGGGCGGGACCACGATAACGTCCTGTAAAGTGACAATGATCTCGCACTCTAACAGCATCTTGTTGAAAAGGTTTTTCGCAGATATGGCATTCCTTAGCTTCAACGAACGCAATTTTTTGTTCATCCGTTAAATTATCCATGGGTATGGGACATTCATATACAGTCGAAACGTTCTCGGCAATATAGTAGAGCTCCGCACATAGCCATTTTTCACAATTTGGTCCTCTATATTGTCGATAGTACGATAATGTATCATCGTAGATACACTTTAAATAATATCCTACGCTAAAGGGCTCATGTTTTTGGTACTTTCGGCTATTTTCCCCACACCTTTCATCGCACTCCTTTAAAATACACTCAAAATCGGCATAAATTATGAAAGGAACCTTTTCTTTATTTTTATAATTTTCAAATTTCACCTTTCCATTGGGTATCAACTTAATTTTACATTCGTTCATTTGACCACATCTTCTTCGTGCTCACTTAGCTGAATTTCGGTGGTGAAATAATGTAAACACCTATCAGAAATGAATTTCACACCATGGTGTTTACTTAATTGGGATGATACTAATCGTGAAAGATTTTTTATCCACACATAATGATATTGGACGAGATCAACATCACCATCCTCCTGCAGATCCTCCTCTTCCATGGTCTTGTACTTGTCCGCCACCATTAATAAATTTACATGTGCATTTCTTTTTTCTTCGCTCAAGTAGGATGGTTCCACCGAATAGCCCTTCTTCTTTAGTTTTAATACATATACATTTATGGAAGTATTATTGTTTTTTTCAAACAAATAAATTTTTTCCCTTTGCATCAGGAACGTAATTCCTTCCAAATTTAAAACTTCCTTATAATGTGGATACGAAGAGGTTTTTTCGATGTTGTGCTTGGCAGGATAAAGGGCGGACACCACTGCCCACGCAAAACATGCGTTATCCATATTTTTAATATTTACACATGCTTTCTTACTTTTTACTTGAGGGGGTAGGGGTACATATGATGCCGCCCTTAGAGGCACATGTTTATTAATATTTAGGGTTAAACTAATAATTTCATCTAACACCTAGCCGCTTTCCTTCTCTTGAAATTCTTCCAATTCCGTTATGATCGGCAACAATATATTGTCAGCATAACATGTGACCAAGTCGGTATCCCAGCTTATCACTGACGGCATTTTTGAATTTATATACTTGATGTCTTCAATCTCTTCGCCGGTGGTACTCAACCTAATAAATTTTCCACAAAATACTGCGTGCACTTTAAAAAAGGGTTCCTTTCTCAAGGCGTTTTTGAATCTCAACATACACATCTTCGCACAATCTTCCATAAATACAATGGGATCCTTGTGTCCCAAATTTACTATAACCCCCGTACGCATCCTTCCATTAAAAGCAGATTCCATTTCTTCCCACTTAATGAGAGCAGACTTCCTCGCTCTAACATTAACGCCAGCGCCTCGATGTAATTTTGTTTTTAATAGCGTGCGACAAATTATTATATTAGCGATGGATGCTAACATACCCTGTTTTGTACCAACGGCAATCACCTTTTTTAACCCACGCCTTATTAGTCGTAAATTTTTGGAACAGTGTTTCATAATCCTTTTAATATTAATAGGATTATCATCAACCGCTTCAACCAATTTTCGGCTAATGTTGGCCAAATTTTGGGCTATAGTCGCGAGCAAAACTGACTCCATTGTAAATTATCAACGTTATTCTGTCGAATGTATAAATCTGACTGATGCTGTGAACAAATTGTTCTTTCTTTTATATAACACCTAAGTCGTTGATGAGTAAACGTCTAGACGCACCGCAATTAGCAAAAACCGCAAAATGCAGCTGGTCTTCGTGAGTCGCTTAATTATTAGCAACGGTGATTCATACGATGTAAATAAGTCGCTCTTATCAACAAATTAAAACAATTTCATGAAAAATCTTGTTAAAACATGTAGGAAACGGTAAGGTGCAGGTGCAGTGGAACCGCATGCTTCATCATAACACTAAAATTTACTAATTCAAGAAACCACAAGACTCTTATCAGCACAAGGGCATAATGCAGACCTACCACAATTCTTATCAATACTTTCAGCGCCGTACTATTATTACTCTACAAACAATTAAAAAACCACAAGATGAGACTGTTATCATCCCAAGGACACCACGTGTCAGTCTGCAGACAAAACCGCAAGATCCACGAGCACACATCACACACCCAACCTTATCTACTCAAGGCTATACATACTCGCACAATTCGACGACTATCCCCCAAGGTCACGGACTAATAAGTGTAGAACTCTCATAGCTACTACTACTCACCATGCCTAACCTTCCACGATCGCCTAAATAACCAAAAGCAGGTACAAGCTTTCTTAGGTCTAATCAATTATGATAGGGCATTTGTGGAACAGTTTGCTACGGCCTCGGAACCCCTTACTAGGCTGTTGACAAAGGGTAACAAATGGTTTTGGGGTAAAGAACAAGATCAAAGTTTTAACAAACTCAAAGAAATATTATCTAGGGAAGTTTTATTGCGGCACCCGGTACCCGAAGGTGAATACGAAATTCAATGCGACGCCAGTGACGTCGGTTTAGGAGCCGTGCTTTTCCAGATTGTGGGCGACCAGAAACGGTTAATTAGTTTCGGCAGCAGAAAACTGTTGGAACGGGAGAAGTGCTACTCGACCCCCGAGAAGGAACTATTGGGGATCGTTTTTGCTCTAAGAAAGCGGCGAGTTTTTTTGGTCGGAAAACCATTTACCATTCTTACTGACCACCGGTCGCTGTCATATTTGAATTCCTGCCGGCTGCTGAGCCCGCGAATTATGTCATTAAATATATTCCGGGCACGGAGAATTTCCTGGCCGACACACTTTCTAGGTACCCCTCAGAACGCGGTTACGTGCCGTTGGGAAAATGTTTCCACGTAATGGCGACGCGCACGCCTATTTTTTTGCCAATATTTGAAGGAATTGCTGGGTCCCATAATATTACGGTTACAATCCTGCGAGTCGGAGGACTCTCGCTTTGTTCTTATAAAGAGACTCGTCTATGCAAGCAGGGAAGATGACAATGCTAGTTTACTTTGCATTCCCAACAGCCTCCAGGAAAAGGTAATTCGCGTGTACCATGAATATTTCGGACACGTCGGGATATACAAAACGTGGCGCGCGTTGCGTCGCGACATGTCTTGGAGCGGTTTGCACCGGGCCGTAAAGCGATCCCTCAAGACGTGTGAGGTTTGTCAAAAAGCTAAGGTGAGTTTGTTGCCTAGACCGGAAATCCAACCCATTATTCCCCAAGCTCCAAGGGACATGGTAGCAGTGGATATTTTCGGGCCACAGCCGAAATCTAGTGGAGGCGTGCCTACTTATTTGTTTGTTTGGACGTATTCTCTAAGTTTGTCTCCTTATACCCCATAAAACGAGCTACCACCCCTACGCTCATAAATCGTATGAGTACGAAATATTTTACTGAGGTTGGGATACCACGTCGTTTGCTATGTGACCACGGCACTCAGTTCACCGCCCATCGCTGGTCAGATTTCCTGGCAGCTAAGGGTATTACTCTAGTATTCTCCTCCGTTCGACACCCACAGGGAAACCCATCTGAAAGGGTTATGCGCGAGCTGGGACGACTTTGTAGGACGTATTGCAGCGAGCAACATACGCGTTGGGCCCGGGAGTTTCCTAAGTTCTCGCGTTTCATGAATCACGTTACGCACGAATCTACCGGTTTCACTCCCGTCGAGCTTCATTTTAGTATAGCTCCAGATTCGCCTTTGCGGGATTTGCAACCTGAGGCCAACAGGAAGCTGGAGGCTCACATTAAGCTATACTTTGCGCGCGAAAACTTGGAGAAAAGCGCCGAGCGGCGACAACGGAAATCCAAGGGGCGTCCGTTTGTACAATTTGGAATTGGAGAGCTAGTGTTGTTACGCGCGAACCCGTATTCTTGTGGGTTGACCCAAGAGACAAAAAAATTTCTTCTGTTATTCGAGGGTCCATACAAAAGCAAGCTAGTGTTTGGCGAGAGTTTTGTTTTTCTGTTGAATTTGGAGTGCTTCTCGTACTAGAATGTTGTTTTAAGCGGTTTTTTTTTGTAAATGTTTATATAAAGAACAGAATAAACAGTGTTGCAGGTTTTGGTTAAAAGAAACCTTTGTGTTTTCATTTTGGAAGCCCTTTTCCTCTTTCCCAAGGCACCAGGTGTACGAAAAAGCACCCACGACCTGCCGTTACGGCACAGTACAAATTACACAAAATCGAATTGACGTTGCCTTAAAAAAAGCCAACGACCACATAATTACAGATAATCGCGGTAGTAAAGGTGGAGAAAAAAAATGCTCACCTGAAAAACTTCAAGAAGTAATGGACCACATTAACTCATTTCCAAGATATGTATCGCAATATTGTCGAAAATAAATTGATTCAAATTTCTTAGGTCCTGAGCTGAATCTGGCAAAACTTTATGACCTGTATAAACAATATTCAAAAGAACCTAAACTAGTTAGCTTGTACACATACAAGTCAATATTTTATAAAAAAATTAATTTGAAATTTAAGTCCACGAAAAAAGATACCTGTCCAGCTTGCGATGTTTTTAAAAACAAATCAGAATCGTTACAAGCTGAACAGCTTGAAAAAATTAAAGCAAATCATGATATTCACCTAGAAGCGGCGAAAACTCTCCGAGACACAATGAATAACGACCTAGCAGAAGCTAAAACCAATAAAGAACTGGAAACTTAACCTTTGACAAAAAAACCAAAATAACTACTGGTATAGCCTATTACAAACGACAACTCATATATAATACAATAGCATTAAAAGTCGCCCACCCAAGTAGTGCAACGGCCGCAACAACTAACCTCACAATTTCGCTTGGACGACTAAACCTGACGCAGCAGCACGCCGCAGAAAGTAGAAATAAACATAACCACGAGTGAAACGGTGCATATCAATTGTTCCCAACACGGCGCAACAAAAGAAGGCGTCTCAAAACAAAACGCAGTGAATCCCTTTCTATTTTATTCCACTAAACAATTAATTCAGCACTTTCTCAACTGAATCGGCATATTTATCCTTTTAACGTTCATAAATTTCATAAATTTAATAAAAATGACGGATTCAACTAAATTAAAATAAATTCGTGCAGCTATTAAATCTCAGCTTACGCGTTTTGGTACCTATTATAAAAATTTCTTAGCTTCTGAAAAAAGCAACGATGCAATGTGGGAATTAAAAAATTGAGTCAGCAAATTAGAACCGTTGTTAGATAAATTCAATGAAATTAGTTAGAAATTGATAGCATCGATAACACAGAAGAAGGCATAGCAAATGCAACATATGAACAGTGTGAAGGCCATTATTTAGCGTTATTGTCTCCCGCTCAAGAATTTATAGAAAAGCATTGCAAGGTAATTTAGCATGTTGAACCTACACCATCATTTCAGATTTCGAGTAAAACGATGTAATTCTTCCAGCCGCGCATATTCCCACATTTAGTGGCTCATATCAAAATTGGGATGAGTTTCATGATTTATTCACTTCAATTATACATTCAAATCAAAAATTAAGTGACATGAGAAAATTTCTTTTTCCGACGACCATATGAGAAAATCATATATGTCATTCATATTAGTAGTTTAGAAAATCTTTCATTTCAACACTAGTGACTTTGACTTTCTGTTTTGTAACTCTGAAATAGTTCTTGTAATTTTCGATAGAGGCGCTGCGAAGGAATTCCGAAAGCCCTCTCTTGGATTTTTTTGAACTTGCAAAAAAGGATAGTACAAATAAAATTTTATATTTAACCCCGCCAATATTACTAATTTTATTATTAAAATCATTATATAATTCACTTTTCTGTAAATTTTAAATAAAATAGGAACATTTTTTATTCGTTTCGATAAGATGCTTCCGTCAAAACAGCGCCACCTACACTTATTTACATTTAACTAAAAATAATCGATAACTTCAATGTCAGCTGCTGTTAACATAGGTTATGTTATGTTGTTACTACAAAATATTTATAATGGTCGCAAAATCTCCGTGGTCATCGGAAAAATAGCGTACACAACTCGCAGAACGTGAATTTCGTTGCTCGTGTAATATCCTCACTCGGCTAGCGCCTCGTTCGGGTATTTTCACACTCGCACAAAATTCGTCACTTTCTAGCTCGTTGCGTAATATACTATAATTAAACGCATCTGTAAAGGGGGAAGCGTCTAAGGTCCTCCAATCCTCTGCTACAAATTATCACACAGCATGGGAATTACTTTGTGACAGATATGAGAACGAAAATTTAGCCATTCATGAGCATATAAGAGCCTTGTTTGATTTATCGCCAATACAGGCACAATGCCACGTTAAGTTACGTAATTTGAAAAATAATATTTTGGTATTGTTTTTAATTTCTGTGATTTCACATGTGTACGTGTTTTTAACTTAATTTATTCTATTTTACCTATCAACGCCGAGCATGTGCTTCGCAGTTGACACTTTATTGCCTAGTTGCATGGGCTTTCTATTTTGCCTTGTTGCATGGGCTTTCTAATATGCCTAGTTCCATGGGCCTTCTAAGATTCCTGGTAGTTTGGGATTCAAAAGAATTTTTTCATGTGGATTACGTCACCCTGCTGACGTCCATGTTTTCTAATTATTTGAGGCGTGACAATTTCATATTTTGTAAGTTCAATTTATATTATGAAATCCTCTTCATCGTTTTAAAATATTTGTTATGCTTTTAGTTTTTATCATATTACATTAGAACATTATTTTAACCTTTCAACTGTGAACATGTGCTTCGCCATTTACACTTTTAATGCCTAGTTGTATAGGCTTTTTAATTTGCGTAGATACATGGGCCTTCTAAATTGCCTAGTTGTATAGACCTTCTAAGCTTCACAATATATGGATTTGTTTGATGTTAATTGCGCCTAAGATGATTTTACACCACTAGACTGTTGCTGCGTTTTGTTTCTTACGTTACTTCGTGAACATCCATTAGTTCCAGTAAGTTTTTAAGATTAATTTTACTTATTATATGTATTTTTAGTTGATAAAATTTAATGTATTCTCTGAAGATGAAGTTATTGGACTTCGAAATGCAGAAGAAATAAAGTTTTATTAGTGTGTAACAATGATGGTGTTTTGTATAAAGGCTCCTTTCCTGGTTTCATTATAATTCACCAGAGATTTTCGTTTCGAGATTACGCAATTTGCTTGACACTTACCAAATTCATTTAAAGGCTCTCACACACCTAAGCGTTCACGGTGGCGGTGACGATCTAAATCGCTCTAGAATTCATGCATCCACATACCTGCGCGTTTTCGCACGCGATAGCTGAGCTCAGTTTCGTACCGTATGCGTAAGTATTCAGTAAATATGGCTGACAGTGAAGAAGACGAATTTTTAATTTTAAGCGCACTTCTAGAAGATAATGAAAATGAAAGGTAAGTTTTATTACAATTAAATCAAAAACAAATTTAATTATTATTTTACCATCCTAATTAAAATCAGGAACAAAAAGACAAGAATATGGACACACGAAGTAAACTTAGTGCGTAAAATTGAAGGTGAATTTCATACATTATACCCACTACTTCGGCGCCACGAAGAAAGATTTTTCTTATACTACAGAATGAATTTTGAATGCTTCGATGAGCTTCTTAATATCATAAAAGATGATATTAAACAACAATATACCAAGTATCGAGAACCCATCGAACCCGACGAACGTCTTTCGGTCGCATTAAGGTAAGAAAATGAAATTATAAATTTAAGTTTCTTATTTTTTTTTAATAGTTAAACATTAAATTTCATATTTAATTTTTTTTACATTTAGTACTCGCTAAAGTGCGGTACGCGAAAAGTTTTCGTACCATGTACCACTGGTACAACTTTTAACACTGTTATCGTTTGAAAAAACAGTTTCATTGGAGGTTGGGCTTAGAACATTGACATTAGAAGCTACATTGTCTGCTTCTTCCAATTGCTCATTAAGTTCTTGTTCCATTAATAACTTAGCTATTTGAAATTTAACCATTGTTTGTCGGCGGGGATAATTTTTTTTAATGTGTTTGCGTAACTTACAACACAAAAGTTCTACTTCATCATACTCGTTGCTTTTAGGTCGTTTTTTCAAAATAAGCTAACACTTAATCAACTGCTGGAGTCTGGAGTATCCTTTCCTGGAGTAATGTTTCCACTAGAAATGTTTGATGGTAGAGTCTGATCCGATTGCTTATTTGTTAAAAATTCCTCAGTTTAATTGATGATAGATACTCTAGACTCACTTTCTGTAACATTTTTGAGAGGTAACAGTAGCAGTTACGTTGCTAGAAGTTGAAGCAAATTGCAAACTGGTCTAAAAATTTCCATCTGTTTTGGCCATGGCCAAGTTTTGTAGCTGTCGACATTTTTTCTTGCTTGACCAGTACGTGTTGCTACCTCTGTGCGTAGATATTTGGCATATTAAGCCACTTGAAATATCTTCAACATCAAGGGTACCTTCCGGTGTGTATAATTTTCTTGAAGTTTTACTTTCCCTTAAAAAATTATGAAGGTAGATGGAAGCCAGTACTATGGAAACAGCATTCTTTGGTTCTAATAGCAGTGGTTTTCTTAATACGCGAAAAACTGCAGACATAATACAAAATGCATTTTC
The DNA here is from genome assembly GCA_963971135.1 of Stenus bimaculatus. Lineage (NCBI taxonomy): Eukaryota > Metazoa > Arthropoda > Insecta > Coleoptera > Staphylinidae > Stenus > Stenus bimaculatus. Next base: position 28,093,408 of record OZ020181.1, read on the forward strand.
TACCACTCTACGTGCTCTACACAGTCTATAATTATAAGCACGTTTAGGAGATCCCTTGAGATGTATACCAGGATATGGTTTCATTATATTTTCCGAGATAGCAAATGCATCATCAGCAACGAAGAGGTAGGGTGTATTTTTTTCTTGATCGGGCAAAGGAAATGGGGGTGGCAAATTTAAAGTTGAATTTTCAATTTTTGCGTATAACTCAGTACTTTTAAAAACTCCTCCATCGGAAATTCTTCCTTGACACCCTACGTTGGCAAACAAAAAGGAGTAGTTAGCATCTACTACTCCCATCAAAACAATACTAAAATATCCTTTATAATTGAAGTTTGATTGATGATAGATACTCTAGACTCACTTTCTGTAACATTTTCATTTTGAGAGGTAACAGTAGCAGTTACGTTGCTAGAAGTTGGAGCAAATTGCAAAACTGGTCTAAAAATTTCCATCTGTTTTGGCCATGGCCAAGTTTTGTAGCTGTCGACATTTTTTCTTGCTTGACCAGTACGTGTTGCTACCTCTGTGCGTAGATATTTGGCATATTAATCGCGCAAATTTTTCCACTTTTTTTACATTTTGGCTTAAAAAAAATACAAATAATACATATAATTTATTTTAGGTTTCTTGCTACGGGCGATTCATATGGCACTATTGGACATAGTTATCGTATGGGCTTTTCTACAATAAGCAAAATTGTTATTGAAGTATGCAGTGCTATTTGGAAAAATCTTCAACCTGAATATATGCCAGAAACCACAACAGAAATATGGGAAAAAGCGATCTCTGGATTTGAAGAAAAATGGCAGTTTCCAAATTGTTTAGGTAGTATTGACGGTAAACACGTAACCATCAAATGTCCTAACAAAACTGGTTCAAATCATTATTGTTATTTAGATAAATTTTCTATTGTTTTGGTCGCTATTGTTGATCCGGATTACAAATTTTTGTGCATAAATGTCAAAGCTTATGGAAAAAATAGTGACGGGGGAATTTTTGACGTATCAAGTATGGGACAAATGTTTGCCAGAGGCACTTTCAACCTCCCATCAAGTAAAGCATTAATAGGGCAAGACGAAGCGACACCTTGTGTAATAGTTGGTGATGAAGCTTTTACACTATCACCATATTTGATGCGCCCATATCCGTATAGGCAAACACGACATGACTGCATAAAAGAAAAGTTTAACAAACGATTATGTACTGCTAGGCGTATTGTCGAAAATGCGTTTGGCATTTTATCTCAAAAATGGAGGGTCTATCATAGACCATTGGAAGTTAAAGTTGACACAACAATTGCTATTGTAAAAGCAACGTGTGTCTTACATAATCATTTGCGGGCCAAGAATTCGGATACAAATTTTCTTCACGTAATAGAACCGTTTCAACCTGGACAAAGTGCTTTAGAAGAATTGCAAATTTATATGAGGAGAGCAACTAATTTTGCTTTTGAAATCAGAGAGAGATTTGCAATTTTTTTAATAGCCAATAAGAAGAATATAAATAAATAATAATAATTATAATGTTATGTTATTAATTACAGAGTAATGATTAATTTAAATAAATACATTTGAACACTTGCCATCTGATTCAAATAAGGAACCTATCTCATCCCATATTTTATTTTTCATTTAAATATTTTTATATAGTTGAGTAAAACTCTTGAGTAAACTTCTTGTATCCAACTTTATTATTAATCATATTTATATTAATATTTTTATTAATATAAATATAATTAATTAATATAATAATTAATATTTATATTAATAATAAAGTTGGATACAAGAATTTTACTCAATAGGTTTACTCAACTATTTAACATTAATCCAGATCAGCAGTGTCACTTATTACCCAATTCTAATATTTTTATAATTTGGATGCGACAAATCATATAAAATTTTATATAATTTAACATGTTCGATAAGCTTTTCTGTCATTTTTTACTCCCAAATGTGCATAAACAGCTACACCATACACTGCGATCTGCGGTGAAATACAACAGGACGCGTTCTAATCGCCACTGCGCGCAGCAAGCGACGGTGGTCGCCAACGCCAGACCGCTCTAGTGTGAATGCGCACATCTAAAACTATAAGTAATTTCGCGTGGCTTTGGTATCATGAAAAGTATGTTTATTTGACATACCATTCATTTTCGCGTGGCTTTAATGACGTCATGAACGAAATAGTATGATGGAGTGGTATGTCAAATCACTAACCATGCTCAAAAGTGTGGTTACTACATATTTATGTAAACAACTTATGAATTGTGAGGTTAAGATCATTTAAGTTTTAAATTTCGTTTTCGCGTGTGGTATGTGGTTTTACTCGGCTGACGTCATACACAGCATACTATTCCCTAACCATCATACCGTTCTTACATAATTTTATGATGATACCACAAGCCACGCGAAATTGCTTTATGCGTTTACAACCTTATCGTTGGAACCAAAAGTCCTGCGTCCCTAACGGCAAGCGCCCTAAAGACAAAAAAGAGGGCCATAATTGTTTTATTTTTAAAATAAATAATTTGTTTATGTAAAATTAAATGTTTGACCAACTCAGAAGAAGGGACAACATAGCGAAGAAGGTGGCCTCCCTGTTGAGGGGCAGCATTCCCACCCCCTGTTCCCCCAGCCAGAGGCCAAAAGCCCGGAATGCAGTTTTTCGGACTGGCTCAATACGTTGGCGAAATGTTTATTTTCTGCCTCACAAACAGAAGAAACTTCTTTGAATCAAATCATACCAAGTTTGAAAAGTTGTTTAAAAAAACAAAAAGGAGAAGTTCGCCTGAACAAAAATCATTCATATTATTTTCAAATACTAGGAACATTAAATACAGGGTGTCCCAGCGCTACAAGGAAGTAACATTACTCTAAAATGAAAAAAGCTATCGGCATGCGGTTTTCGATAGAATATACAACACCTTTAAGCGCACATTTTAAAAATATTTTAGTAATATACTGGGTGTCCATTCCATTCTTTCAGTAAAATTAGTCTATGCATTATGTAACACCAACTCTAACCCTTTTTTTTTCGTTTAAAAAGAACCTATTAATTAATTAACTTATTAATTAACGCTTCTGAGTTTAACTTTTACTCTTTTAAAAATTTACTTCATTATCTTTTTTTAACTTCTTTTTATTTAATTTCTTTTTGGTTATATTATTTTTTTTATTATTCAAAATTATTCTGTTTTGACCAATTAAGGGTTAATTGCTGAGGGGTCGGGCACGAAAGGTACACATTATATCAGTAGAAAGGTTGTTAAAAATGCCATCGAATGATATTAAAATATACAGGGTGTTCCATTTGAAAATTTCGTTTAATTGTTCAATTTGCGTTTTATAAGGCAGCCTGATAAAAAATTATCACGAACTTAAATTTGACATGACACTTGAAGACTAGACGATGTTGAAGAATTTTTGAGAAAATTTCAACCCAAAATGTTCATCTGTTTTAGAGCAGTGATTTTTCACAAATGGATCTTTTTTTGGATTAAATGGCAAATATCAGCAAAACGAGTGATGATAGACCCATAAAAGTTTATACAAAGTATAATTATTTTTTGATAAGGAATTCAAAAATGTCATAATATACTGGGTGTTCCATTTAAAAAAACATAAATTTGGTTCGCCCTCTTGGAATGGACACCCGATATATTATTAAAATATTTTTAAAATGTGCTCTTAAAGGTATTGTATATTCTATCGAAAACCGCATGCCGATATCTTTTTTCATTTTAGAGTAAAGTTACTTCCTCGCAGCGCTGGGACACCCTGTATATGCGGAAAAGAAAAATGTTCTTTCGTTGTTTATATCAATGATGCGATTCCTCTTCATGTATAAAACCAATGAGATTACATGGCGCCCAGATTAGTCTGACCTCAATCCCAGATTGTAAATCTCAATTCCTGCAATAACTGTCACTGACTCCCAAAACCGCGATTTGTTAATTGATAAGTCAAGGGAGGAGTTAGTAATAATTGGGAGGACCATTGCAGTACTTAAGATTAGGGTTGGAGGTTTTACCCAACACTTCAAACTTAACAATTGAACGTTTTGATACCTAGTTACACTAGTTACTTACTCCACTTTGTTAATACAGCGGCTCAATATTATTATTGTCACTGTAAAAATTGCGGTTCCTTGCCAAGCTAAACTCGATTTCTGTGCCAAGTGCCAATAACCAACTCACTTTTAAAAGGCAGTCAATTCCTATGCTCTGCGCAGCAATAATATTAATAGGTAAGTGATAAAATGTTTGTCAAATAATGTTCATAACGTTAATAAATAGATTAAGTAAAGCTGGGTCCCCACCAAGCTCGCGAACAGCTCTCGAGCTGTTCGCTAACTGCAGACGAACTTGGTGTGTACTAGAGCTCGCGAACAGCTTGCGAACTGCTCGATTCGACTTCGGAGCTCGGCTGGAGTTCGCTACATAGGCGGACTTTTCTGGTGAACACCAGTGAACCCTAGCCGAGCTACAATTGTGTGTGGACGTGTTTACATCGCAAAGCAAGTCGTTTCCATTGAAAGGTGCAGTTTTTGTTTAGTGTAACAGCGCGAGTTTACATTTTACATTTATTTTGCAAAATGGAGTGGAGTGAGGAACAAATTATAAACTTAATTGTGTGATCGTGCGATCGTGTTAGTTTGAGCTCCATTGAAAGTCTTGATTTTCTGGGGGTTTAAATGTATTGGCAAGTACCAAAATTTGATCTCATTTTGTTATTGCTATTTGCTATTTTTACATTTATAAAAATATTATTTTGTTTATTAAGTTTTCCGTTCCTACTGTAATACCAAATTATATGTATACCTTTCCGTTGCCTTCTAGTCTTTGTTTTTAGTCAGACACCACAATAGGCACTGTCGGTGTGAAGTTTGTGTCCCCGTTTTCTTCCTTTGTACTTAGTGTAAACCGCATAAACTAAAAACTATAAATTGTAAACTAATCAGAATTCTATTATCGGATTTTTTTTTTAAATCATTATGTCTGAACAACAACATTCATTATCACAGCTCAGTCAGTCTTTGAAGTGTGTAGGATACTGTGGCTCAGATGTTGCTAGAAATACAATTTGTACAAAATGTAAGAAGCCATGCCATCCTGGTTGTATGAATAAACATAATTGCTTAGCAGCATCTAACAAACCCAAATCTCCTGGTATATTGAATAACTCTACTGTCGATTTTGCCAAAACTTTGATTGATATTCAAACATCTATTGCAACATTGGTAGTACAGTTTGAAAATCAAAGAAGTGATATAGCTGATATTAAAAAGGTCATTGTAAGCTTAGATGCGTTAAAATCCGAAAATATAATTTTACAGCAGGAAGTTTCCGATTTGAAAAAAAGGCTTGATATCCTAGAAAGTAATAACAATGGTGCTTCATCGTTAACTACATGTAACACGTCCAACAATAGTAATGCTATTTTATCTGAAATACATGACAGAAAAAGTCGTGAGACAAATATTCTAATTTATAATCTTCAAGAACCTGAAACTTCTGATCATGATATGCGGAAACGTGAAGACAAGAATCAATTGCAGACTCTTTTGTCATCTATTGATAGTTCTACTTGCATTATAAATTCATTTCGTTTGGGAAGAAAGATTGATACGCCTAAACCCGTTAAGGTTATTCTTGGCAGCAGCGAACAAGTTAAGAAAATTCTTTCTTTGAGGGATAAACTTTCTAATATAAAAATCACACCTGATAGAACGCCTTTGCAGAGAGAAGAGTTCAAAAATGCGCTTACTGAAGCAGGGCCGTCTTTAGGGGGGGGGGGGGCACTCAGGGCCAGTGCCAGGGGCCCGAAGTTAAAAGGGGGCCCTTTTCGGAAACCCTAAAAGTATCCCAAAGTCCCAAATAGCGGTTTTAATATTTAAAAAATATAAAATATTAGTACCAAATATTATTTTTTCTATTTTGCGTCGTTAAGGAAGCTATTTGAGCACTCAAACGGGTGCTTTAATGGATATTTTAGCACTCATTTGAGTGCTTTAAGAGCAGTGGAATTTATCGTTTCGACGTTGGTCGCACTGAAGTTTGTTGATTTTAAAATGGCAGTTGTCAAGCGATTTGTACGTTATTTGTGGTTACTTGACGTTTTGACAAACTTGACATTAGAATTGCCAACTACCACAAAAATTACTAAAATTAAAAACTACAATATTTTATTTTAAATAGGTAAAAAGGCGCAAAATAGAAAAAATAGTATAAAAAACTCGTTTTATAAGTCGATAGTAGCACTTGTTCATTAAAATACTCGCCGCTTCGCGGCTCGTATTTTAAAATTGAACACGTGCTACAAAATGCGACTTATGAAACTCGTTTTTTAATATACTAATTTTGCACTAGCAAATATTTAATAGAGTTAGCTGCTAAACTATGAAACGGCAAGTGCAGGTGTGTTAGGCTCAGCTGTATAAATCGTGTAATTTTGTTTGGTTTTACATAAACAGTCTTCAAGCTTTTTACAACGCGTTTGTGTTGTGTTTTGCTCTTGTCAATTTCTCATTACATATTGTTTTTATTTATACATTGGTAGGTATATGGTATATATTAATAACTATTGGTTTTTGTTTTTGTAACATATATATCGTACATACCAGTGGTGTATTGGTGCCGGTTCGTACCGGTTTGCGGGAGCCGGTAAAAATGTTTATTACCCGACTTGCAATTCGGTTAAGTTTTTCTTATCAACTCATTCTACTGTTATGTTAGAGAGTATATATTTGTATTTGTTTGGAACAAAAAAATTTGTGGTTTTTGTTGCAAGTAATTTTTTTACCAATACATCACGGCCTATACCTTTTAAAATACCAACACACAAAATTTATTTTTTTGTTTAGGTTCATTTAAAAAAAGATCAGTCATGTCGAAGCCAGCTTGCTTGAGTGGATATCAAAAACGCAAGAAGAAAATAGCAGATGAAGAATCTAAAGCAAAGCTACCAAAAATTACAAGTTTCTTTACATCATCTTTAAAGCAATCATAGAACGAAGAAGAGGACAATTCTAATACAGCAGCAGAAGCGCCCCCAGTAGTATTAATGAATGTTCCATCTACATCCGTAACTATTGACTCTCTTGCAGAAGAAGATTCACCAGTCACATCTTACAATGAACTTGTCGAGCCAAACATAACAATATCCTCTATATCTAACGACCCTGCATTATGGGAGGTAAATAATAACTTAATAACTTATTGGATTGAGAAAGGCCCAGAAATGTGCCAAAATCGTGAAAACAGTTTTAAAAAATCAGCAAGGAAGGATACAAATAAAACGAGGTACGTCAATGTTTCGTTTTTTTCACGAATATTGTTAAATGGGGAAAAAATAAACCGGGAATGGTTACTATATTCACCATCAGAAGGTACTCTATACTGTTTTGTATGTCGGCTCTTTTCTGCAAGATGTGTTATCTTTGGATCAAAGGGATTCGAAAATTGGAAACATGCCCATGAGTACATTGGTGCTCATGAAAACAATGTTGAACATCGAAATTGCATGATTATCTATACAAAACGGAAGAAGCAAATATCACAAGTCGATGATCTATTAATAAATCAATTAAAAACAGAGCGAGAATATTGGCGCGAAGTATTAGAACGCATTGTTGAAGTAATTAAATATTTGTCATCCAGAGGGCTACCTTTTCGAGGAAGTAATCAGATACTTGGATCATTACAAAATGGTAATTATCTGGGAACCTTAGAATTGATGAGCAAACGCGATCCATTTTTAGCAGAGCATTTAAAAAAATATGGAAATGCTGGTAAAGGAAACCCATCATATTTATCTGCAAATATTTGTAATGAATTCATTTCAATAATGAAAAAAAAAGTTTTAAATGTAATTATAGATGAAATTAAGAGCGCAAAATATTATTCCATTAGTGTTGATTCGACTCCAGACATAAGTCATAATGACCAATTAACATTTATTGTTCGATATGTAAGTGGCTTAAAACCAGTAGAACGATTTTTGGAATTTATTAACATCCACGGACATGGAGCAGAATATTTAACCAATACAGTTACTAATTTTCTACAAAAAAATGACATAAATATTTTAAATTGTCGCGGTCAATCGTATGACAATGCATCAAATATGGCAGGTCCTTATTCAGGTTTACAAGCGCGAATAAAGGAAATGTAACAAATATGCTGTATTCGCTCCATGTGCTGGCCACTCATTAAATCTCATAGGAGTAGCTGCCGCATCTCAAAATGGCGAAATAACAAGATATTTCATATTTTTACAGAATCTGTATTCCTTTTTCGTTAAATCAACCTATAGGTGGGAAATTCTTGTGGAAAATCTAGGACCGCAAAATCCCGTGTTAAAGCGTTTAGCAGACACAAGATGGTCTGCACATGCGGATGCAGTAAGTGCTGTATTTCGTGGATACGATTCCATAAAATCTGCCTTAAAAATTATAGAGGAGGATAGTACCCAAACAGCAGATGTAGTATCAGAAGCTAAAAGTATTTATAAAAAGATGATGTAGTATCAGAAGCTAAAAGTATTTATAAAAAGATGATGAAATTAGAAACAAATAAATCAGTACAAAGAGAAGATATTGATCTGCAAATTGCCATTAATCTTATCGAATCTCTAAAAAGTTTTATAGACTCAATGCGAGATAGGTTTGAAGAATATGAAATTATGGCTAAACAAAAAGTAGGAAATGTTGACTATTCTGATGTTCCTACACGACAACGTCAACGAAGTAGCCGCTTATCTTACTTTGATGGATCTGCAGAAGAGACCACTTTTTCCGGCAGTTTAAATTTTAAAATAAATGTATATTTACCAATTATAGACTCATTAACTTTAGGATTAATCACTAGAAAAAAATCTTATGACGAAATTTTTGAAAAATTTAAAATTTTTCAAAAAATAATTAATAACAAATTAACTAAAGAGCAGGTAGTAGAAGCATCGAAAGATATTCTAGAATTTTATGAAGAAGATTTGAGCAAAGAAGAATTTATGAATGAAATTTTACAATTCCAATATTATTTGCAGGACGAAAAGAATCTGACCATAGGTGAAATTTATAAAAAAATCAAAAACGATAAATTAGAATCTACATTTCCCAATATTGAAATTGCAATTAGGATATATGTACTTGTCAATTATGGTTAGCAATTGTACAGGAGAAAGATCATTTTCAAAATTAAAACAAGTCAAAAATTATTTGCGTAATTCTTCCACACAATCTAGACTTAATGATTTATCATTGTTACATATAGAGTCTGATATTACATTAAATATTGATTATGGTGATATTATAGAAGAATTTTCGAGGCAAAAGTGCAGAAAACGTGTCTTCTAAAAAAATAGTTTAAAAATAAAAGTATTATTATAGAGATTATAAATTTATATTCTTATTGATCGCAATCAGAATATTTGTAAATATTTTTATTAATCTTTTGTTAACCTTTATATTAAATTTTTGAATACTTTTTATTTGCATTTGTTATTGTTAAATACATTTATATTTACATTTTTGCTCGTTTTATATATTATTACCGTGGAATATTTATTTTTAGAATATCTTATTATTTTATATTTTGTAACAAACAATAAACCAAATAAAAATATTACCATTTTGAGATTTGTAATTTCAGTTCCTTTTCCAATTTAAAAAAATCTTATGTAGACGCTAAAGTTCGTGGCTGATGACGTGTGGGGGGGGGCAAGAAATATTAGTGCCCGGGGCCAGATTATACCTTAAGACGGCTCTGTACTGAAGTAAGAGAAAGAGAAGGAAAGGGAGAGAAAAACCTCATTATACGATTCTTAAACGGACAGCCGAAAATCCTTACCAAGCGTGCTAATGAACAAAAAAACTAAATTCGTCCCAACATCTCATAAGGTCTAATAATCAATTTATATTTTATTATCAAAATGTACGTGGTCTCAATAGCAAAACTTCAGAATTTTTCAATAATGTTGCTGCATCTAGATATGATATCATTTGTTTAACAGAAACTTGGCTCAATTCAGGTGTTTTTGATCATGATGTGTTTCCGCAGAGTTATAATGTCTATCGATCAGATAGATTGAATCGTCAAGGTGGTGGTGCCTTGATAGCCATAAAAAATGCTTACAAATCTGAAAGAATATCATTAAATGTTATGAGTGAGTCACCATTTGAGATTGTTGCAATCAAATTATATTTAGGTAACAATCTACTGATAGTTGCTTGTGTATATATTCCTCCTGCTTTACCTACGCATATTTATGAAGAACTGTTCCAATCTCTTGAAGGCTGTTTAAATATGGAAAAGGACATCATAATCGTTGGCGATTTCAATATTCCTGATTTCAATTTATCTAATATAAACAACTCAAGTAAAGTTAGCAATCAGTGTTCGGATATGATAGACTTCCTAAATTTCTGGGACCTTCTACAACATAATAACATATTAAATATTAATTTAAAAACTCTTGATCTTATCATTTCCTCCAGTCAGGCAACCTGCACCATAGCTAAAGCAATTGACATTTTGATAAAAGAAGATCAGTATCACCCAGCTTTATCTTTTAATTTGAATTTGAACCATGTTAAAATAGAAAAATTTGGTAACAGCAGTGAACCAAATCTCAACTATAATTTCAAAAGAGCTGATCTTGTATCTCTTTATTTACATCTTTGTCAAGTTAACTGGGATGATCTTTATCAGTTTCAAGATAGCACGCAGGCATTAAATTTTTTTTACGCAAAATTGTATGAGAGTCTTGATTTATATGTTCCTAAGTTCAGAAATTCTAACAAGAAGAAAGTTAATCAATATCCTGCTTGGTTTGATGAATCTATAATCAAGATGCTAAAAGAGAAAGAGGCATTTAGGAAAAAATATATGAGGAGCAAGTTGATTGAACACAAAAATAAATTTGATAAAATTAGAACTTTAATTAAGCAGCAGGTCACAAGCGCTCGTAAGAATTTCATCAATCGAGCTGAAATTAATATTAATAGAGATCCCAAACAATTATGGTCGTTTGTAAATAATGTAAAAAACTCAACTAGAATACCTGGTATTTTAAATTATAATCAGAATAAGTTAAGTAACCCCACCGAAATTGTAGATGGATTTGCTGAATATTTTAAGGAAGTTTATGATGATTGTGATTAAGTAATTGATGATGCAAGTAGATCTTATACCTTGTTGGAAAATTTCTTTGTTGATGAAGCCTCTGTAACTAAGCACCTTAAAAGACTTGCACCTAAGATAACTATGGGGTTAGACCAAATTCCATCATTTTTGTTAAAAGATTGTGCTACTATACTCAGTTCTCCTCTTATGTATATTTTTAACTTAATTCTTAAAGAGGGTACTTTTCCTGAAGTTTTGAAGAACGTGAAGGTTTGTCCAATTTATAAATCTGGAGACAAAAGCGACATTCGCAACTATCGCCCAATTTCTATAGTGTCAAATTTTTCTAAAGTCTTCGAATCTATAATATCTGAGCACATAACATATCAAGTAAAGAACTCTATTATTGTTCATCAGCATGGATTTTTGGGAAAAAGATCGACCCTAACTAATCTCTGCAATTTAACACAGTACATATCCTCAAAGATGGATGAGAGGTCACAGGTTGATGTAATTTATACCGATCTGAGCAAAGTATTTGATCGTCTCTCACATTCGATACTTCTCCAAAAGTTAAAGAACTTCAATATTAACAATAACATAATCAATGTTATTGAATCTTATCTAAATGATCGTAGACAGGTAGTTGTTTACCAAAATGCCGTTTCGAATATGTATGTAGCAACCAGCGGGGTTCCTCAGGGTTCTAACCTTGGACCACTACTATTTAATATATTTATGAATGATGTCAGTACGGTAGTAAAGTCTCCCATACTTTTATATGCCGACGATGTCAAAATATTCAGAGAAGTCAACTCAGTATCGGACTGCATTCATCTTCAAGAGGATCTTGACTCCTTTGTTTCGTGGTGTTCTATGAACAAGTTAAGTTTAAATATTAAAAAGTGTTGCTTAGTGTCCTATTCGCGTAAAATTAATAAAGTGCAATTTGACTTTCATATTAATGGTGAAAATCTTAAATGTGAAGAAATTTGTAAAGACCTGGGTGTATTTTTCGATAACAAATTAACTTTTAACTTTCATATCTCAGATATTACAAAAAGTTGTTTCCGCCTTTTAGGCTTCATTATACGTACTAGTAAGAATTTTTCCCATATAAATACTCTGATTTGTTTGTATAATGCATATATTCTTTCAAAACTTGATTATTGCGCTATTGTTTGGTCGCCTTTTTACAACACATATATCTATGCTCTTGAAAAAGTACAGAAGAAGTTTCTTAAATACCTTTATTTTTTAAAGTACAATAAGTATCCTGAGTGGGACTTTACATATCACCAATTATTGCTAGAATTTAATTTCTGCTCTGTGGAATCTAGACAAAAGGTAATCTCAGTATGTATTCTATACAAATTAATTAATAACTTAATTGATGATCCTAATTTGTTAGGTGAATTAAGATTCCATGTACCCAGAATATCTGCACGTAACTCTACTTTTTCAATATTAAGAACTAACACAAACCATTATTATAATTCTCCAGTTAATAAAGTAATGAAACTTTATAATGACTTACAGTATTGTGCTGATATATTTTCATTAAGTTTTGAGCAATTCAAGATTTTAATTTCGGAGTCACTTCATTGATTTTACTATTTTGTAATGTATTCTTTGATTTATCTGTCACTTATTTATTATGTATTTATGTTTCAGTAACTTTTCTTTATAATAATCTAATTTTTTTGTAATAATTTAAACTTGTAATATTTATACTGTGCTTGTATACTTTACTTTATATTCTTAATAATTATTGTTTTATGTATGTACAGATTTAAATTATGTTCCCCTGTAATTGGACCTTTATGGTCTGTTGGGTAATAAACAAATATTATTATTATTATTATTATTATTAATACAATGAATATCCAAATTTGTTGAATCCAAGAAATGCCAATTACAAAAAACGTAATCGGAAAGCGGACTCCATTAAAAAAATTGCCGACTCGTTTAATACCACCGCTTAAGTAATTGATCGCAAACTTGCTGTGATTTTATCACAGTATAGAAGAGCCCGTGCAAAAGTGACCAGAATGAAAAAATCTGGAATGGCGACTGACGAAGTTGAGAAGGAGATCTGGTTTGGATATAATTACATGACGTTTTTACAGGACAAAAATTCACCCAATGCTGAAGCCAGGGAAACCAATAAAAAACAGGTAATTATTATTTTATTGCTTAGTTCTTTATTTGGGTAGATACTTCTAATTAATTTTTACATTCATTTATTCACAATTATTTTGCCATGATACCCGACCAACTGTTGAAAATATTCTGTAAACTGTTTTCTAATTTCATTGGGTTTTATCCCAGCTTTACGGCCATTTTTTCTTAAAGGAATAAATGAATTTTGTGCCTTAGCTTCTTGACGCCAAGAGCCTTCAGTAACTTCGCCACTTGAAATATCTTCAACATCAAGGGTACCTTCCGGTGTGTATAATTTTCTTGAAGTTTTACTTTCCCTTAAAAAATTATGAAGGTAGATGCAAGCCAGTACTATGGAAACAGCATTCTTTGGTTCTAATAGCAGTGGTTTTCTTAATAGTCGAAAAACTGCAGACATAATACAAAATGCATTTTCTACCACTCTATGTGCTCTACACAGTCTATAATTATAAGCACGTTTAGGAGATCCCTTGAGATGTATACCAGGATATGGTTTCATTATATTTTCCGAGATAGCAAATGCATCATCAGCAACGAAGAGGTAGGGTGTATTTTTTTCTTGATCGGGCAAAGGAGATGCGGGTGGCAAATTTAAAGTTGAATTTTTAAATTTTTGCGTATAACTCAGTACTTTTAAAAACTCCTCCATCGGAAATTCTTCCTTGGCATCCTACGTTGGCAAACAAAAAGAAGTAGTTAGCATCTACTACTCCCATCAAAACAATACTAAAATATCCTTTATAATTGAAGTATTCACTTCGAGAATTCATAGGAGCTGTTAATGTAATGTGTTTTCCATCAATTGCTCCTATGCAGCGAGGAAAATTCCAGGTGTTTACACAATCGTTGGCAACTTGAAGCCATTCTTGGGGTGAATTGAACAACTGCAAGAAAAAAAAACAGTTCACATATTATTTCTCATATTTTTAAATTTTATAAATAATGCATATCCATGGCTTAACTTCAATATGTCATATCTCCAAGTTTTTGGGGATACCGTATTTCACATTAATTATTTCACCTGGTCGATATAGTTTCGTTATTACTTGAGCATTTTAAAGGTCAATTGAACGTCAACTTCTCTTTCTAAATTTATATATATATATATGGGGATACCGCAAGGTACCATACAAGGTCCTCTATTATATTGCTTATACACAATCAACTTCTCCAAGATGGTTAAGCACTCATATGTGGCACTTTATGCAGTTGACACCCAACTCTACATATCCTGTAGACCTGAAAACATTGAAGAAACTTGTCATAAATTTAATGAAGACCTAAAATCAGTCGCTGATACGGCAACAAAACATAAGTTGATTCTAAACATAAAGAAAACACAAATCATTATATTCGGCAATAATAAAAATAGATCGAGAGCAAAAGAACTAATAAACATAAAAATAGATGATCAGTTAATCAAAGACACAGATACGATATGTAATCTAGGGCTAAATATTGATTATAATTTGAGGTTTAAAGCCCATGTAAGCATTGATACAAAGATCATTCTTAAAACTCAAATGGATATATGCTAATAAATCATTATTTACTCAGAATGTAAAAAAGCTACTTTGCGATACCCTAGTATTATCACAGTTGACGTACGCCGACCATGTCTACGGTCCATGCCTCGACAAAACGGATCAATACCGCATTCAAAAAATACAAAACTGCTGTATTAGGCTAATTTTAGGAATAAAACGAAGAGACCACATTTCGGGATTTTTTCAACAATTGGGCTGGTTAAATATGGCAAATAGAAGAAAGGTCCATGAAGTCTTATTTTACAAAAAAATCATTTCCAACAGCCCGGCTTATCTCATGAAAAAGATCCAATTTAGATCCACTCTTAGGATACATGATCTCCGAATGAAACATAACATTGTAATCCCAAAACACCGAACCCAACTATTTAAACGATCTTTTAGATATAATATTGCAAATCGAACTAACAATATCCCGGACTGCCTAAAAAGGATCAAGAATATCGAAAGTCTTAGGTCTAAATATATAGATCCTACTTGCTCGTAAATCAATAAAAAATCCATAATAAAATTAAATAAAACTATATTGTAACTTTATATTATAGATATTTTTTTTTGCTTTTCCTTATACGTATATATTTTATATTGTTTATTTTTTTAATTTTCATTCAGGTATGCACAGAATACCAGATGACAACATTTATGTTGTCAATCTGAGTGCATTACCTTTTGGCTATACTAAACATTGCTCATTTATTATATTATCTTAAGTTAGGTTAATTATTTTTTCTATAAATTTGTAGCATGTTTTCTTTTTTTTTATTTATGCCAATAAATCAGATTATTATTATTATTATTATTTTAAGTCCAGATTCATATTCTACCCAAGAAAACTTTAATTTGAAATGAGTTTCTAAATTATTCAAAAAAAACACTTCATAGGAAAAGCTGTTTTGTATTTTTCATTTCCTATTTTTTACCATAACAAAATCTCTTTGATTTTACAAAGATTAAAAATTAAAAGCCAGTAATTTTTTTTAATGAAGTTAATGTTCAAAAAGATGACAATCAACTTAAAATTTGAAATTTAAAAAAAAAGAACTTTTCATTACAGGGAACTGAGACCGGCATAGAAAAGGAACATGTTGATGAAAAGGAAGATGAAAATATTGATGAACATAGTGAAACTATGGTATATTCATTTGCTGCAACTAGTAGTAATAAAGATCCTAATAACTCAATTGGTTGAAAGTAATTTAGAAACGTTATCCAATGACTCTGTGGATACTTTTGAAACACCTACTACAAAGTTTGTATCTCCAAATCAATTTAAACCCAAGAAAACTACATTTAAAAAAAGGAAAATTAGCGATGATAATGCAGATAATGGTGATATTCATATGTAACATCTTAACTAAGGTAGCGGAAAGAAAGTCTCAACCCAGAGACGAATGTACACTGTTCGGAGAGCAAATTGCAATGAAATTAAGAAAATTCGATCCTATTTCTAGAGCTGAAAAACAAATATACAAAATTATAAGCGATATGGAATTGAATGTACTTTTATCTGAGGCTGACAATAGACAACAAATTCCAATCGTATTTAGAACAACAAGTTCTTTGGTACCTCCCGTTTCTCTAAGTGAAACACTCATGCCATCACCACACACGGATGATGTTGATACACAAGAATTTTTAATATTAAATAAGGAAAATTTTATTTAAAATTATTAAAATAAAGTAAAATTCTTGCTCTTGAGGATTTGGATAAATATTTAAATATAGTAAAATATAAATTCTTGTTATCCAATTTTATTTAAAATACAATCTTAAGTTGCAACTAGTTTCGCCAAATCATTGGCTTCGTCAGGCAAAGCTATAAAATTCTAAATTAATACAGATATATAAAATATAAATGAAACTTACATTGTGAATTGATGAAAATAGAGAAATAAATAACACAAATAAAAATATATATACCAAATGTAAATAAAACCAATAAAAATAATGTAAAATCTTTTCAAAAATGAGAATATATGCAATTTTAATTGCTTACTGACAAATATGTCAAACAAATAATTTATTTATAAAACCCACTTTGATGTATAATTAGTTGTATAAAACTTTTTATAGTCATTTTCAATAATTTATTTAAAAAATCAAAATGTGGGCATTCTAATTGAATATTTAAGTTTTCGACTAAAACATTAATATGACTTCTAATTATTTCAATATTTTCTAAATAATTCAATAATGAATTGTCCAAAACAGTGTGTAAAATTTTAATATTATCTTCTTCAAATGAATGTTTAAAATTGATTATGTGATCTGCAAAATTTGATTTATCCAAATATATATGTCTAAAAGCAGCAGAATATTCTTTGATTCTAATGGAAAAAGATCTTCTAGTTTCATTTATATTTTATATATCTGTATTAATTTAGAATTTTATAGCTTTGCCTGACGAAGCCAATGATTTGGCGAAACTAGTTGCAACTTAAGATTGTATTTTAAATAAAGTTGGATAACAAGAATTAATATTTTACTATATTTAAAATTATTGTAAAAATAAAAAATAAATTATTATATGAACTACCTACTATATTTTTATATACTTACTAAATTACCTTACCTTTACAAGTTCTTGTAGTGCAACAAACTTCTGGAATAATCTTCGAAATAGTTTGTTTTGAAATTTTAAAGAGGTACATCAAACTGGTCTAAGAATCTCCAGTAGCCAGGAAACGCAAGGCAACGGCGAGTCTTTCATTAACTGGAATGTCTTTTCTATAATTTGTATCTTTTTTAGAAATAAGTGGTCCTAATTTACAAATTAGTTTCTCAAAATTCATAACACTTATTCGGGTAAAATTATTGAAAAAGCTGGCATCTTCCATACGTAAGTCATTGAGTAAGTGAGTTCCGTTGTAATTACAGCGACTTTTAAATAAATGTCTTGTCCACCATCTTCTGCTTTTAATTTTCTTCTTCCTTTTTCTTTCATTTGCGATGGATTTTACAAGCAACAAACTAGCACAAACAATTAACTCATCATCACTGGACGACATGTTGAGAACTGCGAACCCATACACTCAAAACGCGAACTCCTGCCGAACTGCAATCGTACTCTGAGCTCGTGATTAAACAATTGATGTGGAGGTGGAGTTCGCGAGCTGATCGCGAACAGCTCGTGAACAGCTCGCGAGCTCTTGATTTTGGTGTGGACCCAGCTTAAGGTTGATGTGTTTGCCTAAATAATGATCGCCCAAACCCGAATACACCATTACAACACCTTACCATGTTAATCTCGTCGCTCTCGATTTAATATTTTACTTTTTACATGACTCCCTTTCATAGCCTAAATTAAGAAAGTGGCGACGATTACATTTGGTGTCAGGTGTGGGGTTGTTCAAATTATAATGCTTTATGTTTTATTGCATATTTTTTTTGTTTTTTATTAACTACCCTCAATTTAGGATCTTCATAAAAAAAACTTGCGAAAAGCAATCCTTGATTTATTGCCAACGCTTTGCCTCGCCAGTTCCCTTTACACCACAACTTGCGACAGTAATCTTTGGTTTATCGCCATTGTATTGCCTCTCCAGGTTGATCCTAAAATGCCTGCGATAGTAACCTTTCAGTTTATCGCTGAATGTGTTGCCTCTCCAGGTCACCTCATTTTTAATAATCTTTTTTTTTACAGCATGTAAACAACAACAACAACAAAAAGAGTTTGGCACGATCATAAAATGTGTAGAGTTGTATTTAATTTTCATTTAATTAATAAAGGGGCTGCAAAATAAGTTGTTGAGTATTTCTACGTTGACCTGCAAGTTTTCTAAAATGCATCAAGCGTTTGTATTTTCATTTCAGCGAATTTGATTTTGGGAGTACTTGAGTAGGTTGAATCGAGGTCATTGTCAACTGCGGGCAGTGTGAGTTGAGGCGCCGCGCTGTAATTAAGTACGAGTGGGTTGTACTCTTGTTTGGCGCGGAAAACGTGAAGTAGGGTTTTCATTTAAGAGTTGTGTAATAACCCAGGCAGGGTTAAGATGAGTTATTAAGCAATAAGTAGTTATACTGGGTTGCGTGATTGGACCCAGTGAAGTGAGTAGAAATGGGTTGCGTGGGAGAACCCAGTGTTAGTAAAAATGGGTTGCGAGGGAGAACCCAGTGTTGGTAGTGAAGGGTAGCTAGGTTGAATCCTAAAGTGTGAAGGGTTGCTAGGTTGGTGGTTGAGTTGTAACTAGTTGACCAGGCCCAAGTAGGGGCCTGGCTAGTTGAATAATAGTTGTGTCTAGCTGTGCAGGAGCAAGGAGGGGCCTGGCTAGTTAATTAATAGTTGTGACTAGTTGTGCAGGCCCAAGGAGGGGCCTGGCTAGTTAATTAACAGTTGTAACTAGTTGTGCAGGCACAAGGAGGGGCCTGGCTAGTTAATTAATAGTTATGTCTAGTTGAGCAGGCCCAAGTAGGGGCCTGGTTAGCGAATACGGTCTTTCAGGAGCCACTAGCTGCAATCCCAAGGGCTGGAGTTTTGTCATCAACTAAAAGGGACCCAAGGGCCCCGGTGAGTACTATTAAGTTTCTCAATGTTGTCTTGTACTAATGCCTGACTCAATGTTGCATGACCCGCTTGCTTTATCCACGAATGGTTTATGCTTAACTTGGCTGATTGGCGGAGGTGAATTTTCGGAGCAGGTTCAAAATAATGGAACCGTCCGCAGCGCGGTTTCCCTGTTGTAGGAATTTCAAGGTTGGTGCATTATGTTAAGTATACTGATTGCAAACGGTGATAAGTGATCTTAAGCTCGAAAGTAATTCATTAATTGGTATTTAAGCAGATGAAGTTAGTCGTACAATCAAAAAAGACCCCTACATTTATCACCTATATTTTTGCCCTTTTTACAAATGTTTTAAAACAAATTTAACTTTTCTCTTTCATTCATTCTTTCGTTTATTTTAGACTCATATCATTTTTTTAATTCAGAATTTACTTTTTATAAATTATTATTTTTTATAAAATTCACACCTTTTTCATATCATTTTTGCAAAATTTTTCTTTTAATGCTT
Organism: Stenus bimaculatus; assembly: GCA_963971135.1. Lineage (NCBI taxonomy): Eukaryota > Metazoa > Arthropoda > Insecta > Coleoptera > Staphylinidae > Stenus > Stenus bimaculatus. The sequence continues at coordinate 28,113,274 of OZ020181.1, forward strand.
TATTCAAAGTAAAATAGAAGCATTAAAACTTTAATAAGCAGTAAGCGCCCCAGTCATTTTGTTCAATTGAATTTAATTAGTCAGGTTAACTCAGCAAGGCAACACTCAACCTATTATCTGCATGCTTACTAACCACTGTATAAAATATGTTTCCTTACACTCATTTTTATTTTTTTTTCTTAAGTATAGATTTGAGTCTTGTTCGGTATTTCTGCCCGAATTATACACTAAATTGGCAATTAATTACCGTACCAGTCGGAGCACCTCTACCAAGAAGCGCGAACAAATTATTCTGCTTGTTTACTATACCCAGATCAACGCAAAGAATTTTAATTTACTTAGATCATAGCGCAGAAACCATCTACTTAACCACTACAAGATCACAATAATTTCACTTCATTGATAAGTTGTACCCTTCCCCAATACTTGAATGCTATTCTTATACCTCTCTAATCATTCTTGGTCCATTGGAAATGAACTGTATTAACCGATTCAGGTACTATTGCCCTATGTATACAAACAGGTGGAGCATCGTTTTACTTAATTTACGCTAGAATTCATGATACAAACATACACTATATTATTTATTTGTCTTGGCGCGATCGCGTAATTTTTATCGAACGTTACCCTCACTTGGATTTGTTGATACATTTGCCTGAGGAATTACCTGAAGCAAGAATTGATAATCAACAATTAATTTAAGTAAGAACGAAACCATAGATAGCGAATTCGGTCTAATTTTTTTTTTCTCTTTTTCTCTCGTTGTCCCCCTCGTTGACATTAACTCATCTGCAGGCTTGAATAACAACAACAAAATAGAAATGTACAAGGAATACACTTATTTTGAATTTTTACAAACTGTGCTCCCGGTCCACATGAGAAAGTGGCCCATTATTTTCAACAGTGTACCAGATGGGAGCCCGTACTATTATACGTACGAGTTCGGGCAAGAACTAATTGACCTCTACGAAGGGAGGTATGAGCTATACGCCCACGTACGTACCAATGACCATCTATCTGACTATGACGACCCGGAGTCGGATGAAGAGAACGAGTTGAAAAGAGTGAACAAGTAATCAGTACATCTAATAATATTCTTTTTTTGTATATACAAAAAAATATACAGGTTGTTTCTGCGGCAATGAGACGACCCGCGTAGGCTACTAAAGGCAGCCGCGACAATTGTTCTAGCGCGCCCATCTAAGCGCGATACAAAATTACATAATAAAAGCCACACGCGATAAAAAAAAATTACTTAGATTTTAATAATTTTAAGGAAATAAATTTATTAATTAACAAATAATAACATCCTAAATTGTACGTACGTGTAAATTTTAATTTAAAATCTCGTTTTATAATTGTCATTTAAAGGTTTATGATAAAGCTGTAATTAAATTGATTTTATTGGTATCGCATCTTTCTAAATTTGACATAAAACTGATTGAAATTAAATTAAAAATTGTTTTGATGTGCATTTACTTTAAATTAAATTAACTTAAAGTTGTGATTTTAATAATGAGTAAAATAATTAAAATCAAAATACCAAAATCTAATAAAACCTATTCATAATTATTGTGATTACTGACACAATTATTTTTAAAAACTAAAAGTAACTCACAACACTTGAAATAAAATAACATAAGTTCTTGTTCGTTATGAATTAAAATCCTAATCAATATCGGAATTAAAACCAAAGAATCTAGTTCTGATAAAATGTGTAATTGGAGTTTTTATTTAGACAATCAAGTATTGTGACGTTAAAAGTAAGTAAAGTAATGCAAAACAATTTCAAAACAATTAAATCAGTTTTTATTCGCAGCGCATATGGAACAGGTACAAAATTTATATTGCTGTTTTAAGCGGTATGAGACGCCCGAGGCGAATTGTCGCGTTGACTCGCAACACGATTATTTATTATTGTAGACAAAATTTAACCACATTTTCAATTGTAAAGTGAAACTAATTACTTTTTGAATATCCAATTTATTAATAATTTTTTATTGAAAACAATAAAACATTAAACATTAAATTTTTAGTGTGCAATTTCATAATTAAGAAAGTTAAACTGTTTTTTAAGACAAAAATTTTGCTTTTAATCGTAAAATAATTTAAACCTGCCATCCAATAATTTTATTTGAATTTATTTTAATGTTATTTAAATTGATGTGGATAGAAAAATTCAAATAATCAAGAAATTGATGAAATTCCAATTTGAAATACAAAGTCAGATATTACCAACAGAGTTACTTTAAGTAAACTCAATTAGCAGGGAATAATCAGTGATGTCATCCCAATTCATCATTTGTCAACTTTTGGGTGAAGTAGTGCAAACCCAAAAAATTAAAGAAAACAAATAAATGAAGTTATAAAAATTTCTCAAAGTCACCGCCATTTTGTGCCAGACAGTACCCCAACCTATCGTAAAACGAACCAATAACTTTGTTTAATGTTTCTTCAGAAATTGTATTTGAAACGTTGGTTATTCGTTCTTGAAGTTGTTGTAAATTTGTAAACGGGTCTCTTTGATAAATTTCATTTTTTAAATAACCCCAATAAAAGAAGTCAAGTGGGGACAGATCTGGTGAACGAGCTGGCCAAGACAGTGGTTCGGTGTATGTTCCAATGCATCGATGAGGAAATTGTTGCTCAAGAAAATGTCTCACATTAAGTGAGTTGTGAGCTGGACAACCATCCTGTTGGAAATAAATTTGATTGAAATCTACATCTGGCAGTCCTTGAATTTCAGGTATAACAATATCTCCCAATAATTGAAGATATTTTTGGGCATTTAAAGTACCGTCGATGTAGATTGGACCAATAATTTTGTTCCCAAGTATTCCAGCCCAAACATTTAATGATGCCCGATTTTGACTGGACGCAACTATAGCACGATGTTCATTACGTTCAGACCAATATCTCACAACTGAAGGATTGTCCTTTCTCTTAAGTGGAAATTTCGATTCGTCAGTGAACAAAATATTCTTCAGAAAAGTTTCCTCAGAATTGGCCTTCTCCATCGTATTTTCACAAAACAACATTCTACGAAGTTTATCTTCAGGATCCTTTAGTTCTTGACAGGTACCATACTTAAAAGATTAATAACCATGTTTTTTTTAAAATACGATGAACTCATGAATACGAAATATAGACTTCTTCAGCTATATCACGAACGGATAGGTCAGAATCGTTTTCAATTGCTGCTAAAAACAACAAAGTTTTTTCATTAGAAACAATAGGGCCACGAATGTTTGGATCATTCTGAGGTATCTTAAAAACTGAGCCAGTATCTTTAAATAATTTATACACTCTAAGTGCAGTATTTTTGTTTGGAATAGGTCTATCTGGATGTATAACGGAAAACAAATCACAGACTTGTTGCGCAATGTTTCCTGCAGCATACCACAAAACCATATCAGTTTTTTCTAATGTCGTAGAACGATTCATTGTAAAGAAAAAAGAAAAGGTTTGCTTTATCAATAAACAATAATGAACGACTAACAAGAGTGACACGACTTGAGCCGTGAAGCTTAGTTGAAATGTGAAAATGCTTGTCTGCGCGTAGACGTCTGAAATTCGCCTCTCGGTAATTTTTTTCTGTTCACAAAATAGTTTAACTTTCTTAATTATAAATCTGTGGACTGAAAATTTAATGTTTTATTGTTTTAAATAAGAAATTATCAATGAATTTGATTTTCAAAATGTATCTAGTTTAACTTTACAATTGAAAATGCGGTTAAATTTTGTCAAAAATAATAAATAATCGTGTTGCGAGTAAACGCGATAGCGACCGACGGCCCGGCCGTCTCATTCCGCTTGAAACAGCAATGTAAATTTTGTACCTGTTCCATATGCGCTGCGAATAAAAACTGATTTAATTGTTTTGAAAGTGTTTTTCATTACTTTACTTACTTTTAACGTCACAATAATTGATTGTCTAAATAAAAACCCCAACTACACATTTTATTAGAATTAGATTCTTTATTTTTAATTCCGATATTGATTAGGATTCATAACGAACAAGAACTTATTTTATTTTATTTCAAATGTTGTGAATTACTTTTAGTTTTTAAAAATAATTGTGTAAGTAATCACAATAATTATGAATAGGTTTTATTAAATTTTGGTATTTTGATTTTAATTATTTTACTCATTATTAAAATCACAACTTTAAGTTAACTTAATTTAAAGTAAATGCACATCCACACAATTTTTAATTTATTTTCAATCAGTTTTATGTTAAATCTAGAAAAATGCGATACCAATAAAATCAATTAAATTACAGCTTTATCATAAACCTTTAAATGACAATTATAAAACGAGATTTTAAATTAAAATTATTTGGTAATTAATAAATTTGTTTCCTTAAAATTATTAAAATCTAAGTAAAAATTTTTATCGCGTGTGGCTTTTGTTTTTAATTTTGTAGCGCGCTTAGAATGGGCGTGCTGGAACGATAGTCGAGGCTGTCTTTAGTAGCCTACGCGGGTCGTCTCATTGCCGCAGTAACAACCTGTATTTAGTTTTTTATTTTGGGTGTACATATTTTTATAATTCTTATGCATTTTTTTACAATCCAATTTATTTTTTGTCTTATGAAACTCTGAACAATTTGCACAAAAATATAAACAATAGGTAGCTTGTATCATTTATGTAATATATTTTGTAGCGGAGCTACAAGGTGACGAGATGATAGGTGTCAATTAAAATATAGGTTTTTGGTAGGAAACACTGAAAATTTTTATTAAATTAAAATTTACAAAATGGCGTTTCACAGGTACAAAGAACCCGCAAAAGTTTAAACAAATAAATTTAGATGTACCAAAATTCAAGCAAACACTCTTACCTGGGCAAACGGGCACTAATTGAATAAAACAATGCGTTGCGTTCAGGAGCCACCAGTTTTTCCCACGAGCACCACTAATTTTGGGGAAAACTAAAGAAAATTGACAGTGGACCGTGCGCTAGACACGTTCTAGCAACAATGCCTCGCATAACTCAAAATCGCGAACAATACCTTTTGTGGTTTTCAAAAACCACAATAGTGCCCGAAATAATATAAAATATAGGATCTGAGGTAGACAACCAAACCAACACGCTAAGCTGGCGATAGCATTACGCCATATCACCCCCCCCCCCCCCCTCGCGTTAAACCGAAGCTTTCGGTTGGACTGCAGGCGCCTCGGAACACTGGTACAACTTCAAGTGAGATCCATGAAAAAGTCCCCTTTCCGCACCTGAGGTGGAAGTCTGTAAAGCTATACGATAGTTTTCGTACAACGAAAAAACCGTTTGTTGACTAAGTTGCTTGGTAACAGATTTTCTATATCTCTTCCTTATGCACGTTTTGTATTTATTGAAAAAAGATAAAATCCGTCACCATAGCAACATATTCAACAATACGATATTTTCGTTGTACGAAAACAATCGTATAGCTTACAGACTTCCACCTCTGAATCGGGGTACACAAGGATGTAGGTTTTATTAGCTACGGTATTCTTAACCCGGTAGGGTCCATCATACAACAAAAAAAATTTCCGCGATTCGTCGGCCAATTTATTAGACCCAGGATTGAACTTTAGCAAGACCAGGTCTCCCACATCAAAAGGGATAAACGTCCTTGTTTAAGAGCGCCGACAACGTCGTGTAAAACTTCACTCTAAACTTTCACGTGCTAGAAAAATTTTGACATGCCCGTCCAGTGGGTCATTAGCAGTGGACCCCCTAGACCGTTGAAGAGGCGAACACGGGGAGGAGACGAACCCGTCGATTCATGAGTGATATTAATGATAAAGGTAGCAAATTGGGAAAGTTCCCGCGCCCACATTTTATGATTGTGGTGACAAAAGGTCCGAAAGAGCCGACCCAATTCTCTCATCACCCTTTCTGCTGGATTACACTGCGGATGTCTGATTGAGGAGTATATAGCTTTGATACCCCTCTTTTTTAGAGATTCCCTCCAACGTGCCGCGGTGAATTGAGTGCCGTGTCGGAGAGTATGCGTTGCAGGACACCAACTTCGTTAAAATATTTTTTCTCCAAACGATTTAGAGCCGCCGCAATGGTAGCTTTCATCAATGGATAAAAGCAAACATGTTTGTAAAAAACATCCAAACAGACTAAAACAAAGGTAACCCCAGCCTTTGAACGAGGCAGAGGTCCGTAAAAATCCACAGCAAGTAAATCGTTAGGTTTTTCAGAACGCACGAGCTCGAACTCCGGTTTGGGCAGAGATTTTCGCCCGCTGGCAAAGATCACAAGTTTTGAGTACTCTTTTCACCGTGCGGTGCATTCCGCTTCACCACAAGTCCCTTCGGAAAGTGCACCAAGTTTAGTAGACCCCCGCGTGTCCGAAAAACAGGTATTATGCACGAACTACTGCCTCAACTTCACTTCTGGGAATAGAAACAGACTATTAGCCTCTTATTCCCTGCGTAGGTATAATAACCCGTTGATAATTTGGAACCGCTCATCGGCCAAGTTCCCTGAATCTGAAAATTTTCGCCGGATGGGTCCCAACTTATCGTCAGAAAACTGGGAATTAGGGAGGCGCTTTAAAATTTCTGGCATATTGTTAACCCGACAGCCTAGTAAATAATAACATCTATCCTTGGGTGCCGGAAAACAAGTCGGTGGGTGACGAGACAGCGTGTCCGCTAAGATATTTTTGCAACGGCAAATATTCAATTAGATATTCGTACTCTTGCAGGGATAATATCCACCTTGTAATCCGCGGCGAGAGTAAGCGACAGGTATTTAAATAAAGCAAAGCACGGTGATCAGTCAGAATGGTAAAACGTTGGCCCAAAAGGAAAACTCGCCATCTGCGTAGAGCGAACACCACGCTTAGTAACTCCTTTTCGGGGGTAGAGTATCTTTTCTCGCGATCTAATAAATGTTTACTGGCGTAGCCGATTATTTGCTTTCGCTTATCCACGATCTGGTATAAAAATGCGCCCAGACCAACGTCTCTGGCATCACACTCTACTCTGAATTCCACTCCTGGCTTAGGGTGATGCAATAGCGTTTCCCGCGACAACACCTCTTTAATTTTAGAGAATGCCTTATCTTGTGCACCGTTCCACAACCACTTTTGGTTCTTGCCCAATAATTGGTCAATGGTTCAGAAATGGTCGCGAAACCTTCTATAAAACTGCGGTCGTAGTTTACAAGACCTAAAAAAGCCTGTAGTTGACGAGGGTTGTGGGGTCTGGGAAAATCTCTTATGGCTTCCACGCATGAAGAATCCGGAACTAACTCATCCTTACTTAACACGTAACCTAAAAACTTAACTTCCTGACACAGGAATTTACATTTAGAAAGGCGCAGGGTAAATCCGTCTTGCTTTAGGTGCTTGAAAACTCGCTCAAGATGGACTAAGTGCTCTACAAAAGAGCGCGACATAATTAGAACGTCGCCCACGTAAATGTGTACAAAATCTTGGAATTCTGGACCCAAAATAAGGTCCATACAATGGGTGAACAATGCGACAGCCGTCTTAAGTCCGAAAGGTAGGACCTTAAAGTGATAAGCCCTCGTACCTACGCGAAAACCTGTGTACTTGCGATCGCATTCCCTTATAGGTACCTGCCAATGTGAAGCCGTAAGGTCTAGAGTAGACATAAATCGGAAATTGTGAATATTTTTGGTAATGTCTTCCACAGCACGAGGCAATTCTGAATCTGATTGCATGTTTTATTTAGGCGCCTGGCGTCTAGGCATACGCGCACTCCTCCATTCTTTTTTACCGTAACTAATAACGGGGTTGCGAATGGCGTGTAAAATATTGGATCTGAAGTAGACAACCAAACCAACACGCTAAACTGGCGATAGCATTACGCCACAATTGTCCCATTAATAAAAAAAATAAAAAATATATTTGATTAATTGGGAATTTTACCTACCTGTAGGGGGGCGCTGTTTTAGCGGAAACAGCTGATCGAAAGGAGTAAGTAAAAAAAATCCTATTTTATTTATATTTTAAACAAAAGCCCATTATTTAATTTATTTAGCTTATAAATCACATTAAACCGGAAATATACGCCTTTTATCACCGCGAGTACATAATTTAATTGTATTTTTTTTAACTTTTGCTCCTTTCGTGTAGTTCATAAAATTCCACTAGAGGGCGTCTAGAATCTAAAAATCGCCAATAGAAATATCAAAAAAATAAATTATTATTTAATTCTAAGTCCTGAAGAGGAACTTCTGCCCACATGCATCCTTTTTCGCATATAAAATCATGTATACCCAAGTTGTAAGTTCATAACTTACGTAAGTAAAAAGCTGTCAAATTTGGCGTTGGTAAAGTTTCCTGTAAGTAAAAGCTAATAATATCTGTTTTGCCGGTTTTTTAGCTTTTCTTACTTTCTTTTCTAAACTTTCTTGCATACAAGTAGCACATGCTTGATGTAGGGACAACTCTTGGCTCAATTTTTTGCTCTTATCTTCAGCTTCTTTGGAGGCATCTATTTCAATATTTAGACCATCACAAGTTTTACATATATCGCTTTTGGGGAACTTAAAACCAATATTAAAATATGTGCAAAAGATTCGTCGGTACTTATCTTCAGTGCAAGGGATTATATTTTTCTCTTTACACCAACTGGAGTAATATTTACTATATAAGGATGAAATACTTAAATAAAAAACTTGATACACTTTATTTGGATTATTTTGACAACTATAATGCGATGTATACTTGGGTATGGAATTTTTGTGCTCGTTTACAGACTGAAATGCTTCTTTAGATATCATATTTGATTTATTTTTATGTTTATCACGACGATCAGGTGCCGAAGAAATGTTACCATTTACGATTTGTTCACAAATTAGCCGAATACGTTTCCGGGAATGATGTAATCCTTAGACAGACAAAAATTATTCCTTGCAGATTTTTAAATAAATTTTAAAAGCCATTTATTTTTATGTAATATTGCAATGTGGTTTTTCTTCCTGGCACTTCTTTCTTTGTTTTCTTTGGATATCGTCTCTTGGGTCTTATAACTTTAATAGAAGAAAATAAATACACGTTTTGCATATTGTACGATCCAATATACTAAAATGAATGAAAAATTTCAGCTTCTTTTCCAAGCAATAAGGATCTGCATTTATTTGGCATTCACAAGTTGGTTCCATACTTGTCCAAAATCTCTTCGATTTTTTCTTTCATTAATTGTTTTTCTCCAACGTGATTTGCCTATTTTTTCAGGTGAAGTCTCTGTACTCTTTCTTAAATAAAGTAGCCGAAATAACAAAACAAAAGCAATATTTAATTATTAATCGTAACATATATCGCAAATGCCGTCCAATTTATTTTTAAATTCCCCAAATAAATATTAATTTGATTATAGCGTCCTTATAATAATAATCCTGTAGTAAGTAGTGGGATGAGGACTTCAATAAAACAACTTAATTTTTAAATTGCGACTAGTTTCGACATTTATTAATATCTTTATCAAGCTAAAACAACACTCAATCAGTACATATTTTAAATAGCACCATAAAATACAATAGTAAAACTTTACAATTACAAAACGAGACTAGCACTTTACAATTAAATATTTTATTCCGATATTATTATAATAAAATTTGGTACAGGTAACCTAGTAAGCATACCTGTAATTTTCTTATGAAGTTGTTTGTTAATCATTAATTGATCACTGGAATCACACACTAATTTGTGATAGTAATATTCCATTCTATCTAAATTGATTGCACTCATTAAATATGTTACTGTAATGCTTTTCAGCATTAAAATGAATCAAATGTTCATACAAATATGTAGAATTTTATAAGTTATCTCCTTGTCCTTGCTCCTCCCAATAAACTGAATTACGTTTACAAAAAATTCCCTATGCTCTTTACAACTCTCAACCCGCTTCATACTAATTGATTTAAAAATATGTAATTTTAATTTTTCTAAGAAATTAGTCTTATGTTAATTTTTTGTGTAAAAATCGTTAAATTCGGTAAGGATTTTTGTCGTAATCTCTGCGGTTTTCTTACTTGGTCTTTTTAAAAAGTGTACATCATCATTACATGAAAAATCTCTAAAAGTAATTAATAAATCAGCAATTTCTCCCGTAGGAAATATTTCATTTGCTGATAGTTCCACAGAATATTTTTCGCAAATAAATTTTTCAAGAACTTTAAATACTCCATAGCCAGCTACATATACTACTGAGCATAATTCTAAATTTACTTCATCGTATGTTTCTGATGAAATTGAACCACTTTGGCTGGAAGAGTTACTGTCATTTTCTGTTTCTTCAAAATAAATTTCAGCACTCTCTTCTACTTCATGGGATCGGCCTGAAAATTTTTTAAGCCTCCAGGACCAAAAGGGTGGCGTCACGGCGCCTAGATAAAACGCATTAATCGTTTAATTTTTAAAGTAAAGTCTACATAAATCTTTTAAAAATAATGCTGACTTAAATATTGTGTAATCCGGACTGGGTTGGTACAAAAATTCTTTTAAAACTTGAATATTTTTTTGAAAAATCCAATTAACCAATTTTATCAAAGTGTTTTATAAAACACGCTTCTTGTAATATTTAGCTTCAGTAAAATGTTTAAATAACCTTACTTTTAGAATTATAGAATTAGAAAATTTTAGCCCCACGGCCTTAAAATTTCGAATGATTTTAAATCGACCCCTTTCATGAAAGATAACATTATTTTAGAAAATCAGTAAAAAATTATAGGTAATGTAGGTTCGTTTAGGAATGGTGGAATTGAAAAAAAAACAATTAACAACAATTAACTTTCGCATAGAGTGAGAGCTTATTTTCTTTAAAATTTGGTGGTCCTGAAAAGGACCGATTTTTGATGATGCGGTTGTCATATTATAAAAATCTTTCGAAGACGTCGCCTTGTTGTGCTGAACAATATCCCAAGCGGTCATAAAATGAATTAGAAATTTTGTTTAATGTTTACACGCTTATGGCATTCGATTCATCAATTATTTTATTTCGCAATTCCTGCACGGTATGTACTTCTTCAGCAATATCTCGACTGGACAAATCCGAATCGTTTTCGATTGCCGCCAAAACCATCAACGTTTTTTCCTCCGAAACGACAGAAGCACGATCGCCTTGATTAATTTCAGGTAATTTAAACACGCAACCGGTATTTCTAAATAAAGTGTGTACTCTAAGTACGGTGTGTTTATTTGGAATAGGTCTGTCCGGATATTTGATAGCAAATAAGTCGCAACAAACTTTTTGAGAACTATTCCCTTGATGGAACCATTCCAGCATATCTGACTTCTCCGCTATGGTATACCGACTCATTTTCACAAGAAAACAGAAAATAAAAAAAACTACGCTCTTCACAAACTCAACAAGAAAATAGGAACGTTATTACCGAGCTGGTTAAACGGAATGCATGCCCAAAGTATGAATCAAAACAACAAATAAATAATAAAAATTTTATAATCCAAGAACGCGAAAATGGATTCTATTGAGTAATGCGTAAGGTTGAACATTGCATTTTCTGGTGTAGTAACAAAAGACCACATTTTGTTCAAAAGCATGAATTTTTAAATAAAACTTGAAATTGTATTAAATGTGTTTTTATAAATTTATATTTGGCTTAATAATCAAACTTTAAAGGAAAAAATTAGTACATAAAAGTTTCTAAAAATTATTGATTGTTATAAGTAAAATTTAATTTGTTATAATTCAACTACCTTTCAGGTATTTGTCAGGTAAAAAAAGTCAATCCGAAAGATTTTTATAATCTGAATGTTTATTTATTTTTTTCGCGAAGCGTATTAAAAATGAATCAGGGCAATTAAAAAAAATTATTATTGTAATAGTAAACTTTTGTAAGAAAAGTAATAGTTAACTTTCGCAAAACGACCATAAGGTTATCTTTTTTTTGAAGTTTGCTAGTGCCCTGATTCATTTTTAATATAATACATGAGACTACCTATTAATATCTGATAAGGTACCTCAACTTGTTTTCCTTCGTTTATATAAAGATGATCTAACTTTGTTTCGATTGGTGTATTAATAGGTTTACATTCGGACATATTAAACTTTTGTAATAACTGATCAATATAATTTTCTTCACTAACAATAACATGATCTTTCTCAAATTTAATTTCCATTCCTAATATATTTTTGGCCCTTGCAAAATTTTTAATCTTAAATTTAGAACTTAATTCTTGTTTTATAGAATAATTTTATCTTTACTATTAGAAAAAATAAAAAAATCATCAACATATTGTAACGTAAGTGGTTTTTCCATATTTAACGTTGGTGGTTCTTTAAGTTTACTTTACTTTAGGTCATTTCCTAATGTTTTTATTTAACAATATTTCTACAAACTAAATAACAATTTTAATAAATAATTAAACTAAATTTACTACAACACTTCTAACATACTTGAGGAGCCATGGTACCGATTGAAGATCGGCACCAGGCCTCCTTCCTAATCACTAATTATCTTATTATCGAATTTACTAATCTACTAATGATCGAATGCCACTCTGACTTCAAGTCTTCTGTATTTAAACACCTTTGTGTCCTCATACATGGCCCAGTCAGGGTCGCACGCTCTTGAAATTATACACAATACTTGCTGCACTATTTTTGTTGGTCAGCAAAGAGGAGTCACGTATTATTTTTAATGAATGATTTACTATAAAATAATGTGAGTTTACAATTCGTAAGTGTTTATAAAATAAACACGAACAATTAGAAAATACACTTCAATTGATTTAATTTGGAAAATAATACTACATAATTTTTGGATAAAATAATGTATCGTGACAATATCTGTTATTAAAGTTATACAATTTTTATATGCTTTAATAAACAAACAAGGTTCAAATTTTGACTGATTATATCCAAGATTTGTTAATTCAATGACAACTCTTTCATTCCATACCCTTGACGATTGCTTAAGACCGTATATTGCCCTTTTTAAACGTAAAACTTTGTTCTTATCGCTACATTCAAAACCAACTGGTGTATACATAAACATATTTTCTTTTAAGAGTCATTTTATAGTAGGCAAAATAGCAGTTTACGGGCCGCACTAGATATGCTATTGCAAACAATATTTTTGTATACTTTTTTTTATTTTATATTCTAGAGTCATTCATCTAAATATGTACAGATGGAAAAAAAATTGGAGAATCTATAAAAAAATATACAATTACTCAAAAGTACCTTAACTTTGTTCGCTTATAATTAATTCTGCATAAAATTACAACAGAAAAGCAACTGTCCAGTTTTAGTTTTATTAATCTAGTTTACAAATCAGAAAGAAATTTGAAAATCTGTCAAAAGAAACTAGAGATATGCGGCGGCCAGTAATGTTCGATTTCATGATTTTTCGCGATTTTTGTTCCCATCCTTATGCGCCTCTAGCGGTTCGAATAAAAATTACGTTTTGGGCTCCGCCTTCGCCAGACCAGGCCAGGCGGAGCTACAAATCGCTTGCCAGGTGTTCGATGAAATTTCAATTTCTCTGAGGGGATTGCTTACGAGCATATTTAATCAGTTTTTCGTTAATTATTATTAATAAATAAATTATTTTTAAATGAAATAAAATCATTTCCACAAATATAAATATGATTAAATATATTCACGCAGTTTAAAATTTTAAAATTTTATTTTTTCAAATATACTTAGTTTCAATGTCCAATGAGCTAAGAATTATGCAGATGTTATTTAATATTTCTTTACTCGCATATGAAACTTAGACCAGCATTTTTTAAATTTTTTTTGATTTGGGTCAATATTTTTAATTATGTTGTTGATTTCAAAAAATGAAAAAATGAAAAAATGAAAAAATGAAAAAATGAAAAAATGAAAAAATGAAAAAATGAAAAAATGAAAAAATGAAAAAATGAAAAAATGAAAAAATGAAAAAATGAAAAAATGAAAAAATGAAAAAATGAAAAAATGAAAAAATGAAAAAATGAAAAAATGGTTGTTTTTTTATTTTTTTTTAATTACTTTACTTTACTTTACTTTGTACTTGGAGCCATACACCTCTTCTTGTTAGGTTGAACTTCTTATAATTTAAATATTTTTTAATTAGCGATATTAAATTGGGCAACTATATTCGTTTTACTGTCATTTGATAAACTATTGGAATGATTTTTCAAATACTTTCAACTACATTATTCGTCTATCGACTGAGATTTTTTTCTCATTTCGATCAGCTGTATCCGTCCAAACAGTGCCTGATGTTGTATCTACAATTCATTTGAATGATATAATTTATATAATTATTATCGTATGCAGAAAAACAAAAATATTTCTAATCGTTTGTCGAGTATTTCAAAAACGTTGATTGGAATTCTTGATTTTGTCTTTTGATTTTATATTATTTTTAGTTTTAATTAAATTAAATTAATATAAAAAATCAAGATATCAAAAAATGGGCTCGGAAGGCCATAATAACGGGTATCTAGTTTTTAAATCAAAAACCCGCTATTTTTGGCACCTGGCAATCCTTAAATATAAGGGGTACAGTTTGAGCACTTTTGTTGCCCTAAAAATGTTAAATTTGTACACTTGGCGTCTCGGCGCCGGGGCGCCAAACGGTTGGGCCTGGAGACTTAAAAATGACCGCGGTCTATCGTCTATTTCGTCGCTGCCCTTTAAAACCGGACGGGGGTGCGATTTTTCAAAGTTGACGCCGACTAAAACCGGAAAGAAACCAAGAAAAATCGACCATTTCGAGAATTTTTTTCAGTGTTAGCGTCGTTGGAAAAATTTAAAATTCGAACCGCACATAAATGCACATCCCTCTTCACGATTCAACCGGAGTTTTTAAAATCTGACTAAAAAAACTGCCCTTTTCGCGGTTTGGAGCAAAAAACGTCGGATTTCGGGGTAAAAATACAAAAGGGGTCCTATCTCCGCCCCCTTAATAGATAGGTCCGGACGGATCAAAACCATCATATTCAGAATTTGGTCCTCTATAACATACTAAAATTTGATGCGATTCGGGGTGAATTTCGGACACTGAGGGGATGAATTCGATTTTTCGTTCGGGGTGGAATAACTTTTTTCGGGGTTGTCCGATCAAAAAGGGACAATTAAACTTTTTTCTTAAAATTTTCTCCTCCTTCCACCTACAAAATTTCAACTCGATACGAGAAAAATACCTTCCACGTTTCTTACGGTTTTAGTATTATAGAAGAATAACTAAAATTATTTCAACATCAATTTTATGCAATTTTGGGAGTTTGTATTTTTATTTCTTAAATTACTCAGATAAATTAATTAAAACTTAATTTTTTTTATAAGTAAGTGGGTGTTGTATAATGAAGATAGAATAAAGTAGGGCTTTAAATAAATCTATCAAATTATTGATGACAATTTTTTTTCTTAAATTTCTTTATAATTCTTTCACCTTCCCTTGAAATTGACGTTACTACAATATATGATAATTTTATGGTAGCATACTTCCGATAATATAAATATCTCTCAACCGTTCTTACGTATTCGGGAGCTAAATAGCGCAGGTGTTTTATAAAATAGAGTTCTCGCTTACGGCTTACGCAGCTGTTACACACTCAATGGCAAAGACACGGTAAACGGTAAAGCACGACTTCGCGCGAGGCACGAGTTGCGAATGTCTCAGGAGTAGGCACACCCGCCTTACAGTGATTGGCTCGATCATTTTTAGCGAAGCTCCACAAAAGTGGGACGTCTTACGGGGTCCCCTCTAGCCCCACACTGCCGCTGAGTAAGTCACCAAGCTGTATAAAAAGGCCGTTAAGAATCCGTTCAAAAATGCTGTCTTAACATCTAAATGAATAACATCTAAATTAAGTTTTGCTGAAATAGCTAACAATAATCTTAAAGTAGAATGCCTAACCACAGGGGAAAAATTTCTTCATAATCAACACCTTGCTTTTGGGTAAATCCCCTTGGCACTAAACGCGCACGATATTTCACTTCACCATTTGTGTCGCACTTTTTCTTGAATACCCATTTGTTGTTAACTATTGAAACGCCACTGGGTTTATCCACAATCTTCCAAGCATCATTTTCGCTGAAAGCTTACATTTCTTCAGACATGGCTTTCCTCCACATAACTGCATCTTTTCTGCTTAATGCTTCTTCCACACTACCAGGATCCCCTTCACTCTCTGTGGTTAATCCACACATGTACAGAAAATAGTCGTCAAAACGTTTTGGTTTCGGCTCTCTCCGAGTCTGGACTGGTGAACCTACAATTTCCATATTACCACTTGTCTGTACATATTCCTCGTCACTGCTAGAGCTATATTCTTTTTGTGAGTCAGATAGCTCTTCTTCTTTCTTTGAGGATGTAACATTTATTTCTGTAGTTTCCCCCACTGAAACGATATCGTCTTCTTCTGTTATTTCGTTGGAACAAGGCTGTGTTTTCTCAGTTTCAGGTTCATCTGATTCATTCAAAACTATTTTTACTTCGATTTCTTCCTCAAACACATTAACGTCTCTACAAATAACTATTTCTTGTGTAGCTGGATCATACAGTCGATACGCTTTGGCTGTATCACTGTAACCCACCAAGATTATTTCTTGAGACTTCTTATCCCATTTTAACCGTTTTTCTTTAGGAATGTGAGCCATTACTTTACTTCCAAAAACCTTCAAGTGACTTATATCAGGGTTTTTACTTGTCCAAATTTCTAAAGAAGTTTTACAATTAAGACCCGCAGCTACTGTTCTGTTCCGAACGTAGACGGCTGTGTTCACAGCCACTGCCCAAAATTTCTTCTCTAGCTTTGCATCTGATAGCAATCATCTAGCCTTCTCAACTGCAACCCTTATTATACGTTCTGCAGACCCGTTCTGTTCAGGTGTATAAGGAGTTGATGTCTGGTGTAAAATCCCATTTCTTTGTGAAAATCTATCAAAATTATCATTGCAAAACTCTTTTCCATTATCACTTCTTAATACTTTGATTTTCTTTTTGGAAATGGTAATCTGGCTTGTTTCCCTTCATAGCAAGCAACACACCTTTCCAGATCTACATTATCTTTACATAACATACCCTCAACAGCACGATTCTTCATTGTCAACATATCTTTCCGATTCAAATGACCTAACCGTCACTGCCACAATTCACCAGAAATAGCAGGAGCCACTAACAGATCAGATTTCCTTGTCTTTAACTTATAAACATTGTCTGTTAATTCCGCAACACCCACTAATTGTTCATTACCGTTATAGATTTTACAACAATCGGTCATAAATATAACTTTATTTCCATTTTTGATTAACTGGCTTACAGACAATAGATTCGTTGCTAATTATGGAACACATATGTCTTTTACATTCACTTGAAACGAATTGCTGCCCACAACCGTTGTAATGTCTACACTTCCAGCACACTCTACAGTTACATCTGTTTTATTAGCTGTTATAATAGTGTCTTTTTCAAGATTTGTTCTCATATTATATAACCAATGTTTATTTGCAGTTAAATGCACACTTGCCCCCGAGTCCACGTACCACTGATCCGTAGTAAACTGATTTCCGTTTAAGAATATCGCACTTAAAGCAGTATTTTGACTTATATTTGAGCATTTATTCTTGTAATGTCCCATTTGTTTACATCTATAACATTTGACATGGTTTTTGACATACGAGTTTGACGCTTCTGACTGACATCTGTCAGTTTTCACAGTGTTGCCAACTTGCTTACCAGTGTTCTTTTTCTTGCTAAACTTGCCAATAAAAGCGCTACCTGCTTTGTCATCACCAACCATATCTAACAGCTTCGTCTTTATGGAATCCGCTGTTATGGCAACTCCGGAATTTTCGATTGCCATAATCATTGGTGAATATTTTTCTGGTAGACCTGCCAAAAGCAAAGAACCAATCCATATATCATCTATTGTAAATCCGGTCCCTCCTAACCTCTGCGATGTGTCCACTATGCGATTGATATAATCCGCCATGTTGTCACAGTCCTCTAACTTCGTGGAAATTAATAAACGAAGTAAACTGATTTTTCTTGAATATCTATTATCATCAAACATTTCCTTCAGTTTTTTCCAGAGTTCTTGAGCTGTGGACGTATCTTTTATGTGGATGTATAGCTTGGTATCGATAGTTAAAATCAACTTGCCCCTGGCTTGACCAATTTTAGTGTCATCCTTCTCCTTTCCATCGATGCAATCTTTTAACCCATCGAGTATCAGGAAATTCTCGGCTGCGAATGACCACTCATTGTAATTTTCCCGGCCGACTAGCTTTGGAACCGACGCGATTAAACTATTTGCCATTGTTGCACTTTCGAAATTACGAAAATCACGAAACACGATTATTCTTCCCTAAATCACCGAGTCGAGTTGCACTGGGCCCATAACCTATTAGATTAAGAGTGCTGGTTGACCCAGAGAATAAGGGAAAGTTCAATAATAAACGATGCTTACACTGTAAGTATTCAGCAACAACTGACTTTATTTTATTGACACACTTACAATGCTACAAACCTTAAAACTAACAGCTAACGCCATCTATGGCTGATAATAAATATTGATTTGATATCTAACATCTAACAGTTTTTTTAATCTAATTGTAATACAAATAAATTTCAAATGTATTGTAAATGTAAATATCCACGTTTTTAGCGTTTTTATCCATGAGTAAGACGGAAATGTCCCGTCGAAACGTCGGCCAATTTTATAAATAAAATTACTAAGATCAAGGATTTCGTTTCGAGTAATTTTTTAATCGTTTGACTTCATTTAAGAGAATGTTGAGATCCCTTTTTTCATATATTTTTGTTTTTAATTTATTTAGGGTGCAAAAAATTTCTAAATTTCAAAGGCTTATAACGATGTTATAATGCTTTATTTATGTTTTAAATTTAGTACAAAACATGCCTTGAACTAACTTTGAAAAAATCGAAAATAAGTTGTAGTTTTCCTGGGGTTTGTTTTTAAAGAAAATAGTAAAATAGGCGCAATTTTTACTTTAGAAAGACAAGATTCTAGATTTCATCCCAAAAAGAAAATTTAAAAAAAGCTTTCGAAGAAAACTTTTTATGATCAATAACAGAAGACCTTACCGAATACACCGGCTATCCTCTTAGGCTCCTTACACACTGGGCATTTTCTGACGCGCGCGTTAGCAGCAAGAAAACGCGGGTTATCGCCAGTTAACTGCCTGGGGTGCGTTCGTTTATAGGTAACTCGGTTAGAGTAATCAACTTACAGGTTATTCCCCCGAGGAAAAGTTTCCGAACGCTATAGTTACTACTCTGTGAGTATTTACACGGTTGCTATGTCTTATCAATTATGAATTTAAAATCAGCCAATTGTTCATTACACTAATAAAACTAAGTGTTTTCGTGTTATTTCTTATTGTTTAATTTTCAAAGAGATAAAATATCTAAATGTACTCATTTCCACTTCACCGATGAGTTAGATGGGTCGTGCTTTTTTAAATTGGTTCCCTGTTGTGTACCTACTCGGTGAGGACGATAGGTGTCGTAGTTAAAGTGACAAATAATTAAATTTGCAAGAAACAACTTTAACTACTATACAACAAGTTTATTTGGAGAAAAATACTAACAGTTGGTTTTACAAATATACAGTTACTAGGTTTAACCGACGACGTTGTTCACTAGAACTTGGTAACTTGAAAGAGTTGAAATGTGTGTCTGTGTCTTGATAATGAGTGAAAGAGTGAAAGAGAGTGAGTTTTGCGTGTGCAGCCCTTTTAAGGGTGCTCGTAGTCGATGGTCTCGTAGTTCGTATTATCTCTCTGATTGGTTAAACTCACTGGTACTTAAATTAAATATGTTCAATTACAAAATTGTGCTTAATACTAGAAATACCTAATTTAGGGATTTAAGATAATCTTCCAGGAACAAGGTCGTTGTAAAGGAAGTGGAAGGTAGACATTTCATAGGAGGATTAAGGAAATGATAGCAATAGATATACAAATTACTTAGAACTGGATTACATACAAAATACTAAATTAATATTAAAAATGTTAATAAATATATTGTTTATGATAACACACATGGTACATGTGGATGGGCACACAACATCCCCTGTAGACCTTATCCAGTAGCGCCTAAGAGACTGATGAAGATAATACATATTATAAATGCAAACCAGCTATATTAATTGTATTCTCGACAGTTCCTTGGAAGGATATTCAATATTCGGTTGATGTTTACTGTTGGTACATAGACGAAATGGCTGCTCGTATCAAGTGTTCACCATCATGCTGAATGCCTGATGTAATCTATTTAAATAATTGCCATCTTGCATGTGGGTAGACATGTAGGCATATGGTAGTTTTATTTGATATGTTCCAATAAGGGTCAGATCTTGAATATCGTCTACTGATAACGTAGGAAAATCTTGGAGATACCCTGATTTAATCGGTCTAAATAAAAAATGTTCGTCTACAGGACAGTTCAGGTCCGATAAGCCGAAGAGTTTTATTATTCCTGATAACCACACGGACGCTAACTCGTTTCAGTTCAGTTTTATTATAGGAAAAGCATACGAAAGAGAGCAAGCTACCTGAATTTGAAATCAAATAATAATTTTTTATCATAAATTCACTAATAAATATAACCTTGTAAGTATTTTCTTCTCAGAATACGATTTTTTTTTGCAATCTGCCAAATACGTTTTCTATAACCCATCTAAACATTCTTAGAAATACATTTATAGCAACCTGCAAAAAAAATGGTGGGGGAATTTGTTATTTATTTGTTGCTATTTTGTTACAATAAAAAAAAATTGTAGCTCAAATTTTTTTTCCAAACAGCTGACTTAAATTTAAACTTAGCAGTCATCGCGATAACTTGGTGACTATTCCCATGAGGACAATCATTAGGGCATCCAAATTTGTTACTTTTAAAGTACTTCAAGATGCACTGGTTTTTTTTCGAAAAAAAAAATTTTATTCGTCAAAAAAAAAAGTAAAATGTAATAGGTTCATAAATATAATGGCAATATAATATATCCAACATAAATTTCAGATATACACAAAAAATTAGTAACAAAATACGAACTGACTTTAAGAATGATCAGTAATACCAAAGCAAATAAAAAAATTTTAAAATGTTGCTGTGAGCTAAGGTAACAAAATAAAAACAAAGTAAGTCAACGTCATTTTCTGATATTTTTATAATATTGTCGTATGTTTTGCTAATTATGATGGGATACATAAACGGAAAAAAATAGTAACAAATTACGAGCTGACTCGAGAATGATCAGCAATGCTACTTTAGTAATTAAATTTTTTATTTTATCCATGTGCGACAAACTGTTTTCGAGATAAAAGGCTGTTGCGGTCTGACTCACCCTGTATATTCCTCTATCGTATGAACCAATAAAAACTAGAAACTACTACCAGATTGCGTTAGTACATCTATAAATTGTTATTGTGCCTGATGATGTCCTTGTGAAGGCGAAACTAGTTGCACTGTAATAAATATATTGAAAAGTTGGGAGTTGAATCGTTCACCTTTACCTTTAGTAATTACTCTCCCAAATCATCGTCAAGTTCTCAACTTGGAAATTTTTCATTTTTAATATTTTTAGAAAATTCGGGAAAGTTAAAAAATTAGTGGGAAAATCGACCTCAATTTTTGAGTAGCCACCATTTAGCGAAAAAAAAATTTTTTTTCACTTTTTCTGGTTCATACGATACTGGCGATTATAAATTATACTGATCAAAAATTATCCATAATTTTATTTTTCAAGATATCATGACGACCGGGACACGGCTTTTTTTTGTGAATCCTCAAAAAACGTTCGAAATTCGGGCTTCTAGACTAGAATACCCTCTTAATGGAATGTTAAACTTGTTTCTGTTTAATTCAAATATTTTAGATTTTATCGCCAATTTTTTAAGAACCCAACAAATTTCAAAAAAATAAAAATTACAATAAAAAATAATTTTATTTTTGGTAGCTTTTATTATATTATTTATATATATTATTGAAAATGGTTTTTGGTTTTTATGCACAAAATGAAACAAGAATATTAAAATCGGCTGATAAATTTGAAAGTTATGCAAGAATTATGAGTTTGAGGACAGACATTTTTTTCCTCAAAAAAGTGGTTTAAAATTAAAATTTAAAATGTAATGTAAAAAAAAATTACTTAAACTGAAGTTAAAATAATTTGATATTTTAAATATGCAATTTTGTTATTTTATTTTATAATCGAATTAAATAGATTTTTAGTTTAAAATTGTCAATTTCTGGTCAAAATTTCTCGGAAAATATTTAACTTTTTCATTTTTATTACCGTTTTTTTAGAAGCTATAAAATTTCTAAATTATAAATAATCGAAATTTTAACAAAAAATTGCAAATTAATATTTTTAATTTATCAGATGATAAATTTAATGATGGTAAACACGAAATAAAACAAGAATAATTAAAATTTGTTGATAAACAAAAGAATTTTGCAAAAAATTTGGTTAGTAAATATAAACCAAGCATTTTAATTATAATAAATGGTTTAAAATCAAGCTGTAATTCAATAAAATTGTAAAAATTGCTTAAACTGAAGCTTGAACTCTAAAAATTAATCGATAAACAAGAAAGTTATGCAAGAATTTTGATCTCTGGACTCTGTGCTATCATTTTGTACAGACCTTTTAGAGGTACCCTGTATAAACAAATATAAGACTTTTTGCAAAAACTTTTGAAAATTATGGTAAATTTTTGTTTTTCAACTAGGAACATAGGTACAAAAATGTAATCCTAGCCAATAATACAAATAAATTTTTTAAATGATGCTTTTTAAATTTCTTTTGTTACATGCAGGGTGTCCTAAAAATGGCACCCAAGTTCTCCACTTTTTTTTAACCTTTAATTAAGTACTCCAAAATTAAAAAAAAAATTCTATCCACAGTGAAACACTTCTTCTTGCGTACACTTAGTAATCATCTTAACTTTAAAATAGAGTGTAGACATTGGAGGTAATCTAAGACCAAAAAACGTTATAAATTATTCATGGTTTCATGATTCACAAAAACAACATTTTAGTATTTATTTTAAATTGCATGTTTCTTCAATCATACTGTTTTAAAATGGTATTGTTTGGGAAATATAAACTATGAATGTAAATTTCTCAATTCAAATAGCGAAAAAAAATTTTACCGTTTTTAAAGTACTCCACGAAGAATCCAAAAAACGTAGCAACAAGCTTGGGCATCAATTTAGAGGCACCCTATATAGTTTTTGTTTAGTTTTGGCATTGTTTCTAATGCACCAAATTCATAAATAAGTAAGAACCTAAAAAAATATGTAAAAAGTAAAATTAAAAAAATATTATTGATAAGAAATAAGAGTTGCTTAATTTCAACTCATATTTCTTACATGTTAAAGTTTAGGTGAACTATGCATGAGTTAAAATAAATTTAGCTGAAATTAGCTGTTTTTCATTTAAATTTTGATTTTATATATGATATTATGTAAACAGAAACAAAATAAGAACTAAAAGCACAAATCTCAACACAAATAAATAATAAGAATTAAAAATTGAAGGAAAGACCGGATTCTTTTTTTAGGTTGTGTTAAATCTTGATGCATAAATTCTACACTATTCTTAAATGATAAGTGATAAATGTTAAATTCAACGTTAAATTGCATAAATAGACCTTAACACGGCAACAGCAGTTTTTAAAATAAAAATTCTATCAAATTAGGCAAAAGTACTATCAGATAATTAGTAGTTAAATTTGATTTACTTTTCAATTAAACATTAAAAGTTTATCATTTTAAAATGGTTCGATTTTTAAAAATAAATATGCTTTTAATTCTTTCGATTAGTTTGTGCAATTAAAAAAAAATCAATGTTGCATTATTGTGCAAATTAAAATACAACTGTTAAAACAATGATTATTTAATTTTAAATAAAAGTACCAATCCTCCCAGAAACTGGAAAAGTCCCTTTTTATCAAATATTCTAAAAATTGCAAAAACATTAATTCTTATTTTAAACTTTTTTTGTACACTCTAACTGCCCCGAAATCAGATCTGGGCCTGGCCAGCACTGGCGGAGATTATTCTTGGAAATAGTTTTTTGTAATCATGCCAGGCGCGGATACAAGGGGGGGGTAATTGGGTAATTACCCCCCCCAAGAGAACAGAAAATTACCCTCCCCTCGGTACGACCAAAGCCAAGAATCAGGAAAATTTTAAGTAATTATAGAAAATTTGAACCAATTAATAACATTAATTATCAATATTTTTGTTAAGTAGTGATACTTGTAATTTTTATGAGCCCTTTGTTCACATCTGGCCAAAAGGTCAGTACTAAAAAGTACAGCCAGCACAAAATGAATACAATTATTCTAGGAACTAAAAAACATCTTGATAGGCTGACTCTCGTGCCGATTAAATCCCGAGTCTCGAGGAATAGAACACGTGCAGCGTGATCTCCTGTTTAAAGAACGTCATTCGATTTCGCGCGTTACGCATTACGCATTTTTACTGTAAATTGTGAATTTTGAGTTACTTGAAATCAAATTTATTACGTGATCAAGTATTGAATTAATAATTGATAAACTTTTTGATAAAAGCAGGTAATACAATTTATATTTTAATATATTTTTGTATTAAATCTTGACATTTCTTTTGTAGTTACCTACAGCTAAAAATGAACAATAAAAGAAAATTAAATACTTTAGATAAATTCCTAAATTTATATAAAAAACCACGCAATGAAAATGCAGACGAAGAAACCAAAAAAAATGAGGATGAAAATTTCTTACAAAGTACATCTACTCCAACTGAAGAAACACCAATACCAGAGCCATCAACTTCAGGTATTACTAATCCGACTAGTATGGCTATTAGTAGTGACAATAGTTCATACATAGATATAGCAAATTTTATTACAAATTTTGAATTAAATATGACTGAAGAACAAAAATTCATTTTTTTAAAAAATATTTGGAAACCTTCTTCGAAAGAAAATTTACCACATTCTGTTCATGTAAAAAATGGAAAAAATGTTAATTGCTATTTATCAGAAAAACATTTTCAAACATATACGTGGTTAATATTTTCCAAAAAACTTCAAGGAGTGTTTTGCAAATATTGCAAATTATTCGCTAGAACAGGTGGTATGTATAAAAATACCGAATTGCAAAAATTAGTAAATAAACCTTTACAAAAATTTTCAAAATTAACTGGAAAAAATGGTGATTTAATTTGTCATGGAAATAATAAATACCACAAAGAAGCAACTTTACAAGCAGAAAACTTTTTAATCACATATGCTGACTCAACAAAAAATATTATAAATTTACTGGACAAAAATAAATTAAATCAAATTATTGAAAATCGTAAAAGATTAATACCCATTATTAAGTCTATAATATTTCTTGCTCGTCAAAATATTCCGTTAAGAGGTCATCGAGATGATGGGTTAATGGAAACGGATTCTGTTAAAAATGAGGGCAATTTTAGGGAACTTTTAAGATTTCGTGTAGAATGTGGCGATTCCGTTTTAGAAGAACACCTAAAAAATAGGTCTTCAAAAGCGACATATATAAGTAAAACTACACAAAATGAAATAATTGAGATATGTGGGAATCAAATTCAACAACATATTATTAAAAACGTTTTTAATGCCAAATATTACAGTATTATGTTTGATGAGACAACCGACATCAGTCATAATTCGCAAATGTCCCTAATCATTAGGTTTATTGAAGGTGATATTGTTTCTGAGCAGTTTATTGACTTTATAAACTGTCATCAATCTAATTTTGACGATTATACCAAAGAACCTACAATAACAGGACAAATTTTAGCAGAAACCGTCATAAACACTTTAAAAAAATATAACTTAGAATTAAATTATTGTGTTGGGATATCAACTGATGGCTGCAGCGTTATGACAGGAAACCAACAAGGTGCTGTAGTAAAATTAAGAGAAAAGTTACCAAATGCTGTATATTGTCCATGTTATAACCATAAGTTAAACCTATCAATATCAAAGTCTTCAAATGTACAATCTATTAGGAATTGTGTTGGAACCATGAAGGAGGTCATTGAATTTTTTAATGCTTCAGCTAAACGACACAATGTTTTTACCCATATTAATAATAAAAGCCTCGAAAGTTTATGTGAAACAAGATGGATAGAAAGACACGAGGCAGTATTAAAATTTAAATCTTTGCTAACAGATATTCTTAAGGTACTTGAACTGATAAGTTTATGGCAAGAAAGCGTATCATCATCTAAAGCTCAGTGTTTTATGCATACATTAACATCATCAACATTTGTTTTTTCGCTCTTCTGTCTTTCTGAAATTTTGTCAATGACAATTACCCTAAGTAAAGCCCTGCAAAATAAAAACTTAGATAAAGCCTCAGCTGAAATTGCAGTTAAGGGTACGATTTCAGCAATTCAGAAAAAACGTGAAAATGCAGATGTTGCATTTCACTCAATTTTCGAGGAAACTCAAAAGTTATCTCAAACTTTAAACTTGGACCTTAAAATACCTCGATTAAGTGGAAAACAAATTCATCGAGATAACTTAAAAACCGACTCAGTAGAAGACTATTTTAAAATATCAGTTTTTATTCCACTTTGTGATAATATTTTAAATGATCTTATGAGTAGATTTAATAATGAAACATTGAACATCTATTTGTTAAATACCATATTACCTAACAAAATTAAAGGTACAAGTGAAATTGAGCTTAAAAATGACATTTGTAGTATTGTCAACTACATTAAATTTTCTCAAGAAGAAGATAATATTTCTATTGTGGAAAAATTACTAACATCGGAAGTAGAAGTTTGGATTAATTTTTGGAAAAATAAAGACAATGTACCTGACTCTGCTTTAAATGTTTTTAATATGTGCAATAAAGAAGTCTTTCCTATAATAAAAACAATATTACAAATTATTTGTACTTTGCCCGTTAGTGTTGCATCTGCAGAAAGGAGTTTTTCTTGTCTAAGACGTTTGAAAACATACCTTCGGTCAACGATGTCTCAGACCAGGATGGCGAGTTTAGCAATTATGCATATTCATAGGGAAGTTGAAATTGATGTGGATGAAGTTATTAACAAATTTAGTTCCATAAAAAATAGAAAACATGAGTTTTTATTATAAATGTGAAGAAATCAAAAATATTACCAGCTCATCGTTTTTTTTTCAATATGTATTTTTTTATTTATATAATAATATACTTGTGTAATATTTATTAGGAATATTTATTGTTTTGAATTTAAATTTTATTTATTTTATTGAATAAATGTTTTATTTTTTGTGATTTTTTTAGTTTAATTTTGATTTCAAAACTAACAGAAACAGTTAAAATTAAGTACATATTTTCAACTCACTATAAAAAACGTTGACCTTGAAAATTTTTCAAAAAATTAAAAACTTTGCCTTGGACGCATTCGCCATGGGGGCATCTCCTGGCAAAAAATACAAAATACCCCCCCCAAAATTTTTTTCTAGATCCGCCCCTGAATCATGCTACCATACAAAGAAACAAATTTTACAAATATTGGAAGAAATCTATAGCCCTTATGGAAAGGTATAGGAAAGCAAATCCTTCTGCAAACTATTTAGGGAATTATAAACTACAGTTTCGCTTAAGGTTTTTTTTAAAATTTATATTGTTTTAATTTAAGAAAAGAGGTTTATAGTTCAGCTTGCACTAGCATTTGGTCAATGTTTGGACCTATAAATTATATATTTATGATCAACTAAATAAATATGTTTTTAAGCCAAACTGTAGATAATTCATTTAAATTTG
This sequence comes from Stenus bimaculatus, assembly GCA_963971135.1. Taxonomy (NCBI): domain Eukaryota; kingdom Metazoa; phylum Arthropoda; class Insecta; order Coleoptera; family Staphylinidae; genus Stenus; species Stenus bimaculatus. Next base: position 28,141,010 of record OZ020181.1, read on the forward strand.
ATTATTTTTAATCATTGATGTTTTTTATAAAGTAATAATTGGGATATTTGTCTTCTACTAATTCACTATTTTTTAATAAAATCGCACGTAATCGTTGTCGTTCGTGTTATCAACGAGAGGTGTGAGATTATCGGGACTTGTGATTGGTGATGTGGGCGGTCCAAATGCATAAGGTTTTTGCCAAAATTGCATTGTTTAATAATATATGCGTAAGCGGTGCCAGTTCATTGTTTAGATTGAGTGAAATTATTTGAACGCAAAAGATGGGAAAGAAAGAAAACAAATCTAGAATTCGTGTATTCGATAAAAGGAAAAATAAAGGAAATTTGAAAAACTTAGAAAAAGCACGTAATTTCAGAATTTTGCAAAATGTTTTGCAAAATTGCATTGAGCGTGCTAGGGCAAAGAATTTTTAATATGTACATTTTAAAATATTAATTTGATATTGTTTACAAATAGGATATATCAAATCTAAATGATAAAATAGATCCCCACATAGAAAAAATTGATGATGTTCGGAATGCTGTTGATAAATCGCCAAGGCTTCTAAATTTTGAAAATATCGACATCACTGAAAAACCATCAACTTCAAAGGATATTTATAACTTTGAGGAGGATATTCATTTAGAAAAAAGAATAGATACTATTGATGACACCCGTTACACATTTGGTATTCAGGGATTGACCAGAATAACTTCAGAAGATGCAGATAGGCCTAAAATACCTATAGCCAATATAAAAATCGAGCCCAAGATGGTAACCTGGAATGAAAAAGTTAAAACAAAAATCCATCACCATCAGAATGTTATACCGTTAAAAATTGAGGGAAACCGAATTATCGATGTGATGTATTTTTTTGATCAACTCAAAGAATTAAATAATCATTCGCGTAAATTTGATTGTTCTCTGAATAATATTATATTTTTAAAAGAGATCAAAAATGGACTTTATTCGCAGTTTGAGGTTTTATGTAATATGTGTAACAGAACATTTTCCATACATTCATGTCTTGATGAAATAAACACCAGCGCTGTTGAAGGAGCCATGAGTATTGGGAGTGGATTTGCAAATAATGAAGAATTATTTTTTACAATGAATATGTTGTGGGCCAAGTGATTAATCGGGGCAATATTAATAATGCCCGGGCATTATGAATATTGACAATTGAAATAGGGCAATTTAATAAATTTGTACAGATATATGATAATTTATCACATTTCCCGGGCATTATGAATAGTGCTACAGAGCTTCTGGGCACTTTGATAAAATTCACGTCGCATTACCGTAGGGGGATACCAGTTTGCTAAGTCTTGCTGTCCAGGAGAAAAGAGCACGTGGCGCGTGGTGTATCACGACATAACCTTTAATTTTTTCTTTAATGTGTTTAAAAAATATTTACCAGTTATATATTATGGAGAACCCATTAATAACTGATATGAATCGACGTTTCAACAAACGCCTAAGTGAATTAATGTTATCGAAAGGACAGAATACACAAATTTTTACAAAATCAGTTTATTTAGAGATGATACAAAAGGTGAAAGAATCCAAAACTAAATTGACGAATAAAAAACCAGAAGATTATCAGCGTTTACGAAGATTCGATGTTATGACTATTGGAGAAATGGAGAAACTTATTGCGCCTGTAAAAGAAGGTAATTTAACCTTTATTGTTTCTAGCCCAATGATGCATTTTTGTCTGAAAACTTGAAAAAAAACTGGAAGGCTTGCAGGGGAGGGGGTTACAACAACTAATATCATTTTGTCTTGAAAATATTTTCCCCTTTAATAAAAATCGACCTGTCACAGCATTTTTTTACTTATTAAATCATTTTTACAAGAGTTATTCAAGGTGGCTTGTTTTAAATTATACAGGGTGTCCCACGATTTGGTTTACAGGCCATATCTCTGTTATTTGAAGAGATAAAAAATCTTTGATGCCATTAAAATATTTTTTTAATTTGATTTTTTATCTCTTACTTAGGTGCGTAGCAGTTAGGAGTCATTTCTTACACCGCGCGCTGATTTTAACGTTAAAACACTAAATTTAAATAAAATATGGCAATGATGGTAAATTTGTGAATACCAATTGAAACCTATTGCACATATTATTTATATTTTTGTGTTTTTCTTGGTCTTCGCTGCTTAGTTTGCGTAATATACAGTTGAATCGTTCTGCCATAATATCTTCCTTATTTTTTAATATTTTTAAGACTCGAACATACGTAAAGTATATTCACAAACCTCACAAAATTTACAAATATTGGAAGAAATCTATAGCCCTTATGGAAAGGTATAGGAAAGCAAATCCTTCTGCAAACTATTTAGGGAATTATAAACTACAGTTTCGCTTAAGGTTTTTTTTTTTAATTTATATTGTTTTAATTTAAGAAATTCTATCTATTTTCATGGCTAGAGGATAACAATACAAACAAATGGTCAGAAGGATTGCGCTTTGTTCAATTGAAGAAGAATCGAGCTCATCATACTGGCATAAACTGTAGTCCGTATGAGGCCATGTTCGGAACGAAGTTAAAAATCTTTACCTGCAGAAGCTCTGGCTAATATTAATTCAGAAGAAGACTTAGAAGCCCTTTTAAATAATACGGATAATGTGCAATCTGATGAAAACTTCACAGAACAGTTACCTGGCCCAAGCGAAGTAACACCATCCTTTGATGTACAAGAAAATTCAACTGAAGAAACTGTTTCGAAGTGTGACAGTCAAGAAATTCCTTCGGAAGAGTCAGGGACCATTGAAGATAATGAAAATGTTGAAAAGAGAAAAAAAGATGTGAGAAAAATTAGGCAAATGGCTTTAGATAGTTTAAAAAAACAAGCTGGGAAAATGCTTAATACTTCCAATTCCAAATTTCCCCCGGCGAAAGTAGGTGATACAGTTAGAGTACCAGATGTAGACCGAGCTCGTAGTGATGGAAGAAACATATTGGCTATTATCATTGAAATAACTGACGCAAAGCTATATAAATTAGGAACAAAACATGGTATATTAAATCAACATTATTCTAGAAACCAATTCACCATGTGTAAAGAAAACTTTATTTCTGTCGAAGAAGTTCCATGTTCGGAGATTTCGCTAAGAGAATGCGCAAGAATGTCATCTAGTTGCGGTGGTCAAGGATATAAGCGATGTAGTTGCAAAGGCGGATGCAAAACTGATAGGTGTACTTGCCGCAAAGAAAAAATAATGTGCAATTCTAAATGCCACCAAAGTTTAAACTGCTCCAACAAATAGATGAATTTGAAATATTATTTTTTTCCACCATGGTTCTAATATACAGATAGAGAAATTATGGTACATATTATTAAGTTTAAGTAAAAAAATATTTAAAAAATAATTATTGAGTTGATTTTTATTGTTTCTTAAATTTTATTTTTTTTTTGAGAATTATATTATGTTTATCCTATATTATTTTAATTAATATTACGTTACAATTATTATTGAAATAAAAATTATTAAAAGAAAAATGATTTATTCACTCTGCCCAATATATAAAGTGCATTATTCATAATGCCCGGGCAATTTGATATTTTTATAATATTTATTATCTTGCCCGATCGTATTGGGTTTTTTTTATATTGCCCGGGCATTATGAATAATGCCCCATTAATCACATGGCCCATAACAAATATACCATATATGTCTGACAAACTGTATGCAATACATCACAATATTGTTTGTGATGGTTGAGAAGAATGTGCAAGAGATGCAATGAGAGCTGCTGCAGAAGAACGTTCCTTAGCAATAAGCAATGGAAATGTAGACGCTGATGGGATTCCTTTAATAACTGTTGTGGCAGATGGATGCTGGTCCAAGCGATCATATAGGTCCAACTATAATGCCCTATCTGGTGCTGAAGCTGTTGTGGGATACCGTACAAAAAAAGTATTATTTCTATCAGTTAAAAATAAATATTGCTCAATTTGTGACTCCAAAAATACCTCCGAAATAAAACACACATGTTTCAAAAATTATATTGGAAATTCTAGTGGAATGGAAGCTGCTGGTATTGTTGAAGCTTTTACATCAAGTGAGGCTATGTATGGTTTAAAATATTCCAAATTAATTGGTGACGGCGACAGCAGCACGTACAACAAAATTTTAGCAGAACGACCTTATAAAAATATAACTGTTGAAAAAGTAGAATGTCGAAACCATTTGCTTAGAAACTTTTGCAATAAGTTAATGGGTATTTCTAAAGAAGCCTGATTTCCTTTAAATCTTTGCAAGATCGTAAGAAGCAACATACTAAGATTTCGCACAGCGGTTGTATCTGCAATAAAATACAGAAAACAAAACAAATGCAGCAATTCGTTGAAACTATTAAAAACTGATATTGATAATAGTATTAATCACATTTTAGGAGAACATAAAGCATGTGCAGATTATTTTTGCAAGAAGGAGCAAACCAGTGAGAAAACATCAAATAACCTGCCCCTGTTTCAAAATTGTCCTATTATGCTCGATAAATTATTTGAAATAGTATCTCAATTATCAAACCACAGTAGGAGTTTGCTTGAAGATGTGGACAGCAATATAGTAGAACAGTTTAATTCTATAATATGTAAATTTGTGGGGGGGAAACGTATAAATTTTTCGCGTAGAAGATCATATGCAGGCAGGTGCAATGGTGCACTACTTTCTTTTAACACAAAAGAAGAACACAGTTTACTGCACCAAAAACTTTGTGGAAAAAAGCCATCTAGATTTTTAGAAAAGTTTGAGTTAAAAAGAGAAAAGAAAATTCTCAAATACAAGCAAACTCTTAAAAATAAAAACCAAAAGAAAATATTAAAAACAAAACGTTCAAAAATAGTGGATAAGGATTACGGGAAATTTTGTGATAAACCTGATTTAGATCCTGAGGTGTTTAATATGGCAAAAGAAAAGTTTTTAATGTGTTAAGATAAAACAGAACAACAAAAAACCGCCATAGAAAGGTCGACTTTACTACAAGCTGATAGTGGTACTTGGTTGGAAGAACACTTGTGTGAAACTAGCAATAGATTCCAGCAATAATTTTTTTTTCGTAAATATAAGGTTTTTATGAATTTTTTTTCTTGAATTATAACCCTCTAAGCTTAATAAGAAGGAAAAATGCAAAAACAAACGTTTTCCTCCCTAATTGGGGGTGAAAACTACCCCCAAAACAACAATATTATCAAAATAAGGGTAAGGCCACTGTTTTTTATATTTTTTTTTCTTGTAGACTATAGCTGGCAACATTTTTTAACAAATAGCAAAAATTTGGAGAACACATATGCCTAATTATTTTTTAAATTCGATTTGAAGACGGCGATTTCAGCGCGCTCAACGACAATAACATACTCTAATAAAAAGCAAAAAAATACCTTATTTGCAAATTTTATTATTTATATCATTAGTTTAAGTTATTTTAAATAAAATATTGAAAAATTATTGGGCGAATAATTTTTGTAAATTATTAAATTGCAATTATTTACAATGCGCATGGCGCGCCCTACTATTCTAAAGTTATCCGCATAATAAAAGTCCAAAGGCCCCTCTTTTTTGCAAAATTTCTTGTTTACATCATTTATTTGAACAATTTCGAATAACTTATTAAAAAAATTGGAGAACACATACGGCCTAAAATTTTTATATTTGTTATTAAAGATAGTGCGTTTGGCGCGCACTTGTATTCTTAAGTTACCCTCGAAAAAATGCCAAAGGCCCCTCTTTTTTGCAAACTTTTTTATATACATCATTTATTTAAACAATTTTGAACAACTTATTCAAAAAATTGGAGAACACATACGCCCTAAAATTTTTATATTTGTTATTAAAGATAGTGCGTTTGGCGCGCACTTGTATTCTTAAGTTACCCTCGAAAAAATGCCAAAGGCCCCTCTTTTTTGCAAACTTTTTTATATACATCATTTATTTAAACAATTTTAAACAACTTATTAAAAAAATTGGAGAACACATACGGCCTAAAATTTTTATATTTGTTATTAAAGATAGTGCGTTTGGCGCGCACTTGTATTCTTAAGTTACCCTCGAAAAAATGCCAAAGGCCCCTCTTTTTTGCAAACTTTTTTATATACATCATTTATTTAAACAATTTTAAAAAACTTATTAAAAAAATTGGAGAACACATACGGCCTAAAATTTTTATATTTGTTATTAAAGATAGTGCGTTTGGCGCGCACTTGTATTCTTAAGTTACCCTCGAAAAAATGCCAAAGGCCCCTCTTTTTTGCAAACTTTTTTATATACATCATTTATTTAAACAATTTTAAACAACTTATTAAAAAAATTGGAGAACACATACGGCCTTAAATTTTTATATTTGTTATTAAAGATAGTGCGTTTGGCGCGCACTTGTATTCTTTAGTTACCCTCGAAAAAATGCCAAAGGCCCCTCTTTTTTGCAAACTTTTTTATATACATCATTTATTTAAACAATTTTGAACAACTTATTCAAAAAATTGGAGAACACATACGCCCTAAAATTTTTATATTTGTTATTAAAGATAGTGCGTTTGGCGCGCACTTGTATTCTTAAGTTACCCTCGAAAAAATGCCAAAGGCCCCTCTTTTTTGCAAACTTTTTTATATACATCATTTATTTAAACAATTTTGAACAACTTATTCAAAAAATTGGAGAACACATACGCCCTAAAATTTTTATATTTGTTATTAAAGATAGTGCGTTTGGCGCGCACTTGTATTCTTAAGTTACCCTCGAAAAAATGCCAAAGGCCCCTCTTTTTTGCAAACTTTTTTATATACATCATTTATTTAAACAATTTTAAAAAACTTATTAAAAAAATTGGAGAACACATACGGCCTAAAATTTTTATATTTGTTATTAAAGATAGTGCGTTTGGCGCGCACTTGTATTCTTAAGTTACCCTCGAAAAAATGCCAAAGGCCCCTCTTTTATGCAAACTTTTTTATATACATCATTTATTTAAACAATTTTAAAAAACTTATTAAAAAAATTGGAGAACACATACGGCTTAAAATTTTTATATTTGTTATTAAAGATAGTGCGTTTGGCGCGCACTTGTATTCTTAAGTTACCCTCGAAAAAATGCCAAAGGCCCCTCTTTTTTGCAAACTTTTTTATATACATCAATTATTTAGACAATTTTGAACAACTTATTAAAAAAATTGGAGAACACATACGTCCTAAAATTTTTATATTTGTTATTAAAGATAGTGCGTTTGGCGCGCACTTGTATTCTTAAGTTACCCTCGAAAAAATGCCAAAGGCCCCTCTTTTTTGGGAAGTTTCTTGTTTACATCATTTATTTGAACAATTTTGAACAACTAATTAAACAAATTGGAGAACACATACGGGCCATAGTTTTTAAATTTGTAAATAAATTTTTAATGTTTAAATAGCTAATTTGAGTAGTTCTGAAAAACATTAAAAATGTTTGGAAAGGATTTACAGATTCTTGTTATGAAATCTGGATTAAACAAAATTAAAAGAAATAAAATAAAATTTTATTTTTGTGCCTTTAAATTGTACAAATAAAAATATAATAAAATCCAAGAAAACAAAATTTTTACATTAGTCTAATAACATAATTATTCACATTCAAAAATATTGTAAATTAAACTTAAAAAATAAACATTTAATAGAAAAATTAAAATAACAACAAAATCTATTCTTTACATATCTCGCAAACATAATTATTTAAGTTTTTAATATTTGCGCATATAAAGTGTGTAAAGCGGTTACATTTTAAACATTTAATTTCTTTGTTTTCTTCTGCACAAAATAGGCAAGCTGTTTTTATTATATCGGATTTTGACACTATGAGTTGCTTTAAATAATTTCTGTAGTCATCAGGGTTAAATTTTTGGTCAAGGTCGATTTTATTTATTATAGTATTTGCGAAATACAATATAAATACCCCACAATTGTAAGAATCGGTTTGGGTTGGATACTTAACTGCTTCAAATTGTCTTTGTAATTTGAGAGTTATATTTTGACTTTTAAAAATATCTTTAAATATATTGTAATAGTGTTTTTCCTTCCGACTATTTGTTGAAATGGAGTCATAAAAGTACATTATTTCACTTTTTACATTTATGTGCACTAGCATCCAGTGCCTATCTTCTCTATTTATATCACCGGGTTCTGTTAATATTGGAAATAATAAATCATCATATTTAATTTTTGCTATTTCTTTTTTAAATTTTATTATTTGACTAACTTCATATTGCATAAAAATTTGAATATTTTTATTTTTGGCAATAAGTTTAAGACAATAATCTACCAATAAATTATCTAATTCCATATCTTTCTTTATGTGATGTTGATTTAAGCAGTCGAAACTGCTAAAGTAAAGTTTTTCTGAATCACTTTTGGAAACAACATAATCCCTCGATATATTTTTTAAAATCGTTGTTTCATTTATTTTATAAAAATCAATAGAAATTGTTCTTTCAGCTTTTAAAACATTTTTCTGCTTTTGGTCCTGTGTGTTTGTATTTTTAAAATTTTTAGTTATAAATTTTTTTTTAAAATAGGTATGAGTAGGTTTTATTTTTTTATTCCACTTTTCTTCGTCAATTAAGATCATTTTTTTACGAGCACATCTGATTCTAGGAATATTTAATTTGTGCTCCCTATATTCCGCAATATTATATTGTCTTATTTTACGAACAAATCTTGAGCATTTTTGACGTAAATCGCTTTGAAGAATATTATTTTTAACAATTCCAAACCAACGTTCTACTGTTGCATTGCTGGATCTATTTTCTGAAAATAGGCTTGTCCATAAGGGTATATAAGGAATATAATGTTTTAGAAGATAAACATAAAAAGTATTGCTGTAGAATAGATTTTTTTCTAAACCCTTATTTTCCTTTTGTTTTAAATCAACCAATGTTGGTAAGTTAAAATTAAAATGTATATAAAATTTACTGTTTTCATAGAAAGTAGCTTTGGGAGATGGATTTAAATTTTTATCTTCATTTATTTCATTTTCTTCTTCATTTTTTATTTTAATATTAAAAAGATGTTCTTTACTTTTTATAACTTCATTAGTTATATATTCGTAATTGGTTAGTTTAAAAATATTTTCTAAAGTCAGGGATATTTCTGGAAATTGCTCCATATCAAATAAGGATGCTAAAACTTCTTTCATTGTAGTTCTAACTGATTTATCAGTGAAGTATGAATCTACATCTCGCGCCATCAACTTCATTATATGAGCACAACATAATTTAATAATTACTAAATTTTCAATACTAATATCCGGTTTATTAATTTTTTCAAAAAATTTATTACAATATTCAGTAAGACTTAAACAGTTCCACGCTTCACAAATTCCATTTATAAAGGCTAGACTAAAGTCCGTTGTTACTGTTTTAAATGCAGGCCATTTAACCGCGTGTTTTATTGCGAAATATTTAAATTCCATCAACCAACCACCGATGGCACCAGTGTCATGTCTTACTGAGACCATTTCTAACACAGGAACTATCCTATTTTTACATGTTTGAATTACTCCTGTGTAGTATAGAACCCTTTTACTATTCGGTGCTGGCTTGCGTACAACCGATCCTGTTGCATCCATATATAAGTCTGGACCACCATTTTTGTTCTTTTTATAAAATTTTATAAAATCTATTTGTTCCCTACTAAAAATGTATACACTTAAAGGTTCTGCTGCTTTAAAAATATAATTTGGGTTTTCTCTCTGCATTAAAATTATATCAAAAATATCATCGGATGCCCTGTCTTGACGTGAAATGGCTTCACTTTTTATACGTCTATATACATAGTCAGATTTTACTCTGTTAAGATTGTTTGTTAATGGTAGAGTTTTAGCGCATGATGAAATATCTTCATTTCTTATTAGCAATGCTGTACTATTCTTGAGCCTATCCCCCAACAAAATTCTTTCTGGTCCCATAACATAACTTGTTAGATTTGAATCATGATAAAAATTTTTACAAATGCTATAAAGATGCCCGTGGAGATTATTATTTATGAAATCACACTTTAATCTAAAAAGTTTGCAATTTAAGTATTTACAGTAACCATAAATATTAATAATTTTTTTATTTTTTAAATAATTTTTACATTTAAAATTAAAAATACAAATATTATTAATTTCTTTTATTTTTTCTTTTAAAACAAAACGATAATAATTGTTGTTTTTAAACCTTTTCGTTTTCTTCTCATAAATTAAATTTATTTGCTCTACATTATTTAAAACAAAGACTCCTTCCAAAAACGTGCAATTTTTAAAATTCGTATTATCGGATCTTATTGGTATAGGGTATGAATTTGACGAATTTCTTGGCAATAATTCAGAAGTATTTTGCAATGTATATAAAATTTTAATATTATTATCAACAGAATCCTTATTATCGGTAACATCCAGAGTGATGTTATTAATGATGGTAAGGTCTTGCTGATCTTCGACCATTTTATTATTTGATTCTTCGTCATTTTGATTTTCAATATTTAAAGAATACGATCTTTCTAAATTAACTTCATCAAATATTTTTGAATCAAATGAATTATGACTAAATTCACTTTTTTGAACAGAAATATTGTTTGCTAAAATTTCGCTTAAATTTTTAGAATCAAATTTGTCATTATTGTCAAACAAATCAGTGCTACCAGAAGATTGATTAATTGGTTCGTTGATATTACCATTAGAATTATTAGCAATTGTTTTTATTAAATTTTGAAGGGTTCTTTGATTATCTTTGATAATTTTAAATAATTTCAGTCTATTAACATGATTATTGTCTTTAAAAATATGCAAACTAGCTTGCTGTAAAACTTCACTTGTTGTCCGTAAAAATTTAATTTGATTCTTTGATAACGAGAGACTGCTTAGAAACTCAGCCAATTGATATTTAATTGAAGATTTGCTTTCCGCCATTTTCCACAAACTAATTAACTTTGGTGAAAATCAGAAGCAGTTGTGAATCTTCAGTTGAATTTCTATTTTAGCCAAAAATTGCAGATCTGTGTTGATTTTTTAAGATGATCTTTGTAGATTCTATGGTAAAGAAATCAATAAATGTTAAAAAATAACTCTTTAAGAATTTTAAATTCCTGACATTAAAGGTTTATACCTTAAAACCAATTTAATTTAATTAAAAAACATCATTCTTTTTTTGTATAAAGTAAGTGCAAGTTTATAAAATTCGAGATAAATTTCCCCCTATTTCGATATAATTCTTAAAAGTCAGGTATTAAAAGTTACAAAATTAATAATACCGGGTGGAAATGAAAACCGGGTCACCTCTATAACTTTTTTATTTATGAATAGAAAAATTTGAAATTTGGCTATGTTCTATGGTTCAAAAAAACAAATTTTATGTGCATTTTTTATTTTCGAAATCACTTTCGGTTTCACCGGAAACACCATGAACTTTGTTTTTTTAAATGTAACATCCCATATTTTTATTCATGGCTTAAAATACTTTTAAAAAAGAAGTATTTTTGAGATATTAGTTTTTATTTTTTTTGTAAAAAAAATTTTTTTCAAAAAAAAAAAAAAGTTTTCGAAGTCGGTGAAAAGTACCAAAACTAATTCTAAATAACTCAAATACCTAAATAAAATTGTAATTTGAAAAAAAATTTAAGTGGTTTTTGAACTATTAATTTTTAAATTTAGTTAATGAAGATTTTATCAAATATCTCACTTTTCTTAAATGCAATGATGCCGGGTCATTCGACTTTTTAAAAAGAGGATTTTATAACGATTATTTTGGTACCCCATGTGTAGGGTGCAATCAATTTACTTGTTCCAGTTTATCATATTTTTTGTACTCGGGATTTTTCAAAATTAAAAAAAAATTAAAAATGTATCACAAACACATATTCATAAATAAAAAAGTTATCGAGGTGACCCGGTTTTTATTTCCACCCGGTATAATGTAAAACTGCAACACCTTACTAGTATCTATGCCTAAAGACAAGTATGTACTTCACATTATATTATTTTATACTTGAAAAAAATAATAAAAATTTAATATCTACCTTAAAAATATTTAGCACCTATAAAATTGCATATGTATAATTTATCTCAAGTAAAATAATAACTTAACAAATTTAATAAACAGAATTATCTGCCATCAACGAAAAACTGTACTGCTTTAAGTCTGAAAACCGATGAACCAAAGAATCAAAGATTCCAATAAAGCAAGCAGGAAGAAAATCAACGAGTAAGCAAAATTGTAAAACATGTGGTCCTAATTTAAGAATACAAAGTGCGCGCCAAACGCACTATCTTTAATAACAAATATAAAAATTTTAGGGCGTATGTGTTCTCCAATTTTTTTAATAAGTTATTCAAAATTGTTCAAATAAATGATGTAAACAAGAAATTTTGCAAAAAAGAGGAGCCTTTGGCATTTTTTCGAGGGTAACTTAAGAATACAAGTGCGCGCCAAACGCACTATCTTTAATAACAAATATAAAAATTTTAGGCCGTATGTGTTCTCCAATTTTTTTAATAAGTTTTTTAAAATTGTTTAAATAAATGATGTATATAAAAAAGTTTGCAAAAAAGAGGGGCCTTTGGCATTTTTTCGAGGGTAACTTAAGAATACAAGTGCGCGCCAAACGCACTATCTTTAATAACAAATATAAAAATTTTAGGCCGTATGTGTTCTCCAATTTTTTTAATAAGTTTTTTAAAATTGTTTAAATAAATGATGTATATAAAAAAGTTTGCAAAAAAGAGGGGCCTTTGGCATTTTTTCGAGGGTAACTTAAGAATACAAGTGCGCGCCAAACCCACTATCTTTAATAACAAATATAAAAATTTTAGGCCGTATGTGTTCTCCAATTTTTTTAATAAGTTGTTTAAAATTGTTTAAATAAATGATGTATATAAAAAAGTTTGCAAAAAAGAGGGGCCTTTGGCATTTTTTCGAGGGTAACTTAAGAATACAAGTGCGCGCCAAACGCACTATCTTTAATAACAAATATAAAAATTTAAGGGCGTATGTGTTCTCCAATTTTTTGAATAAGTTGTTCAAAATTGTTTAAATAAATGATGTATATAAAAAAGTTTGCAAAAAAGAGGGGCCTTTGGCATTTTTTCGAGGGTAACTTAAGAATACAAGTGCGCGCCAAACGCACTATCTTTAATAACAAATATAAAAATTTTAGGCCGTATGTGTTCTCCAATTTTTTTAATAAGTTGTTTAAAATTGTTTAAATAAATGATGTATATAAAAAAGTTTGCAAAAAAGAGGGGCCTTTGGCATTTTTTCGAGGGTAACTTAAGAATACAAGTGCGCGCCAAACGCACTATCTTTAATAACAAATATAAAAATTTTAGGGCGTATGTGTTCTCCAATTTTTTGAAAAAGTTGTTCAAAATTGTTTAAATAAATGATGTATATAAAAAAGTTTGCAAAAAAGAGGGGCCTTTGGCATTTTTTCGAGGGTAACTTAAGAATACAAGTGCGCGCCAAACGCACTATCTTTAATAACAAATATAAAAATTTTAGGCCGTATGTGTTCTCCAATTTTTTGAATAAGTTGTTTAAAATTGTTTAAATAAATGATGTATATAAAAAAGTTTGCAAAAAAGAGGGGCCTTTGGCATTTTTTCGAGGGTAACTTAAGAATACAAGTGCGCGCCAAACGCACTATCTTTAATAACAAATATAAAAATTTTAGGGCGTATGTGTTCTCCAATTTTTTGAATAAGTTGTTCAAAATTGTTTAAATAAATGATGTATATAAAAAAGTTTGCAAAAAAGAGGGGCCTTTGGCATTTTTTCGAGGGTAACTTAAGAATACAAGTGCGCGCCAAACGCACTATCTTTAATAACAAATATAAAAATTTTAGGCCGTATGTGTTCTCCAATTTTTTTAATAAGTTGTTTAAAATTGTTTAAATAAATGATGTATATAAAAAAGTTTGCAAAAAAGAGGGGCCTTTGGCATTTTTTCGAGGTAACTTAAGAATACAAGTGCGCGCCAAACGCACTATCTTTAATAACAAATAAAAAAAATTTAGGCCGTATGTGTTCTCCAATTTTTTTAATAAGTTTTTTAAAATTGTTTAAATAAATGATGTATATAAAAAAGTTTGCAAAAAAGAGGGGCCTTTGGCATTTTTTCGAGGGTAACTTAAGAATACAAGTGCGCGCCAAACGCACTATCTTTAATAACAAATATAAAAATTTTAGGGCGTATGTGTTCTCCAATTTTTTGAATAAGTTGTTCAAAATTGTTTAAATAAATGATGTATATAAAAAAGTTTGCAAAAAAGAGGGGCCTTTGGCATTTTTTCGAGGGTAACTTAAGAATACAAGTGCGCGCCAAACGCACTATCTTTAATAACAAATATAAAAATTTTAGGCCGTATGTGTTCTCCAATTTTTTTAATAAGTTGTTCAAAATTGTTTAAATAAATGATGTATATAAAAAAGTTTGCAAAAAAGAGGGGCCTTTGGCATTTTTTCGAGGGTAACTTAAGAATACAAGTGCGCGCCAAACGCACTATCTTTAATAACAAATATAAAAATTTTAGGGCGTATGTGTTCTCCAATTTTTTGAATAAGTTGTTCAAAATTGTTTAAATAAATGATGTATATAAAAAAGTTTGCAAAAAAGAGGGGCCTTTGGCATTTTTTCGAGGGTAACTTAAGAATACAAGTGCGCGCCAAACGCACTATCTTTAATAACAAATATAAAAATTTTAGGGCGTATGTGTTCTCCAATTTTTTGAATAAGTTGTTCAAAATTGTTTAAATAAATGATGTATATAAAAAAATTTGCAAAAAAGAGGGGCCTTTGGCATTTTTTCGAGGGTAACTAAAGAATACAAGTGCGCGCCAAACGCACTATCTTTAATAACAAATATAAAAATTTAAGGCCGTATGTGTTCTCCAATTTTTTTAATAAGTTGTTTAAAATTGTTTAAATAAATGATGTATATAAAAAAGTTTGCAAAAAAGAGGGGCCTTTGGCATTTTTTCGAGGGTAACTTAAGAATACAAGTGCGCGCCAAACGCACTATCTTTAATAACAAATATAAATATTTTAGGCCGTATGTGTTCTCCAATTTTTTTAATAAGTTTTTTAAAATTGTTTAAATAAATGATGTATATAAAAAAGTTTGCAAAAAAGAGGGGCCTTTGGCATTTTTTCGAGGGTAACTTAAGAATACAAGTGCGCGCCAAACGCACTATCTTTAATAACAAATATAAAAATTTTAGGCCGTATGTGTTCTCCAATTTTTTGAATAAGTTGTTCAAAATTGTTTAAATAAATGATGTATATAAAAAAGTTTGCAAAAAAGAGGGGCCTTTGGCATTTTTTCGAGGGTAACTTAAGAATACAAGTGCGCGCCAAACGCACTATCTTTAATAACAAATATAAAAATTTTAGGCCGTATGTGTTCTCCAATTTTTTTAATAAGTTATTCGAAATTGTTCAAATAAATGATGTAAACAAGAAATTTTGCAAAAAAGAGGGGCCTTTGGACTTTTATTATGCGGATAACTTTAGAATAGTAGGGCGCGCCATGCGCATTGTAAATAATTGCAATTTAATAATTTACAAAAATTATTCGCCCAATAATTTTTCAATATTTTATTTAAAATAACTTAAACTAATGATATAAATAATAAAATTTGCAAATAAGGTATTTTTTTGCTTTTTATTAGAGTATGTTATTGTCGTTGAGCGCGCTGAAATCGCCGTCTTCAAATCGAATTTAAAAAATAATTAGGCATATGTGTTCTCCAAATTTTTGCTATTTGTTAAAAAATGTTGCCAGCTATAGTCTACAAGAAAAAAAAATATAAAAAACAGTGGCCTTACCCTTATTTTGATAATATTGTTGTTTTGGGGGTAGTTTTCACCCCCAATTAGGGAGGAAAACGTTTGTTTTTGCATTTTTCCTTCTTATTAAGCTTAGAGGGTTATAATTCAAGAAAAAAAATTCATAAAAACCTTATATTTACGAAAAAAAAATTATTGCTGGAATCTATTGCTAGTTTCACACAAGTTGGAAGAACGACGAAAATTGCTAACAGCTTTTAAATTGTATTTTGCCCGAATTGGTTGATCCTAGATATCCAAGAAATTTTCCAATACGTGAACCTTCTTATATTTTAAACGCACAAACGGAAATGAAAAATAACGAAAAAAAAGAAAAACAAAAAATAATCCCAATATTGAAATGGAAAAAAAAAATTAGAGAAGACTAATAGTTTTCTTTTTGTTTATTATAAAGTTAAAAAAAACAGGGTTAATTTCTTTTTTATATTATAATTAAAAATGTCAAAAATAATACTGAGTTTTATTAATAAAGGACCTGCATTACATTTTTGTAAAAAAACTTACAGAATAAAAAAACTGCGCCGGAAATTCCGTCTCTAGCATCTACAATTTCTGTATTTATGAAAATATGAAATTTAACTATGTTGCTTGGTTGAGGAAAACAGTTTTAGGTACTAAATTTCTTTTTAATATCTTTTTAATATCACAGTTTTAGCGGAAATAACATCAACTTTATATTTTAATTTCTTTGTTCATTAAATTAATTTTAGAAAATAATGTTTATGATAATTTTTTTTGTAAATTTTTTTTTCTTCATGCAAAGTTGATAACAACTACCAAAACTCATTCTAAATAAAATTGTAGTTTATTAAATTTTTCAACTAGTTTTTGAGATATTAATTCCTGAACTTTTTGAGAAGTATTTTTGGAAATAACTCTGAATTTTTAAATGCAAATATGCCAGTTCACTAGTTATTTTAGATAGATTTTAAAACGATAAATGTAGAGCATATTATTTTGCATATGCCAGTTTTTCATATTTTTTCTACTCGAGATGTCTTTTTTCAAAAACATATTTTTATAAAATCATTTGAAACACTGAACAAAAAAACGGAGTGTTACATTTTAAAAATAAAGTTGGTTTTATTACCAGTAAAACAGGAAGCAAATTTGGAAAAATTTTAAAGCATAAAATGTATTTTTCTTCCATACAATATGGACAAATTTTTATTATCACATATTTGTGGCCCATATTTCGTTTACACTCGGTATTTATTACGTTTTCATGCAGTTTTGAAAATGCATTTGAAACGCTATTCTTATTGTTGTTGTTGCAATATACCCCTCAGGTGGTAAATATCGATTTTTATTCACTGATCGTGCAGGCAGGTGCGTTTGTGTAAAATCAGAGTAAAACGATCTTGACTTGCAAATTGTGCGAAATAGTGGTAATGCTTGGGTGGGGATAAATAATTAGGAGACGCGCCGCGGAACTCTCGCACTCCTAACAACAAAATATTTGTAAATATTTTGCAACTTAAACTCCGCCTACTCGATACCTCGTACCACACTGATTCCCCGCAAAAGAAACTGTTTGTCGCGTACGGTATCGACTTAACAGCAATAAAATGAAATCATAAAATTAGTGTCTAAAAAATAGCTGATTTATTTTATTTTTTAATATATTATCAAGGAAATATTTGGCTAAAAAGTAACAAAATACAACTAAATTTAAATACTTGTCACAGCTATTATTTAGATAATGTTATTTTAGATTGTAGCATTTTATTTTTAATCGATTTATATTTAGACGGGTGGTCCTGGGGTCTGTCAATAATCGAACGTTTGAATCGTTTATTGGTTTTCGAGGAGGTACTAAATAATCAGGATTTTCTACTTATTGGTGTTCTAACTTGGCGAATTTCTACAAATGAAAATGGGAAGTTGGTTCCTCGCTTTGGCGTGATGTTGGTTGCCAACATTTGCGGTAGAAGGTTAAACTGGTAGCTCAGGTATTGGTCGTTAACACAGTAGCCGGAGACGCACTCAGGTCAATTCAAACAAATTTTTATATCAGTTTTAGTGA
Source organism: Stenus bimaculatus (assembly GCA_963971135.1). Taxonomy (NCBI): domain Eukaryota; kingdom Metazoa; phylum Arthropoda; class Insecta; order Coleoptera; family Staphylinidae; genus Stenus; species Stenus bimaculatus. The sequence continues at coordinate 28,158,875 of OZ020181.1, forward strand.
GGTTGATTATTTTCGGGCAGGTTGTTTTAAATGATTTATTAATTTGATGAGAGATGAATCCCCTCTCCGGCGGAGTGGGGCGTCCAATTTTGGCCGTGGAGAAAATGAAAATTTTGAACGTCGTTCCTTTTTCCCAGTGAGCTCGCTCGTGACAAGTTGTCGTATTTGGATCAGAAGTGCGGAGTTTTTCTAGAAATAGTTTCATGCGTTTTGCGTGTTTTACGCCTTCGATTCTTAAGTTTACCTTTTTTACGCCGTTTAACAGAGTGATCGCTCTCCAGTTGATTTGGGAAAGAAACAATCAAACGAAGTCACACAACATCTTGAGGTAACGTGTTCTCCTTTGTCATTTGGATAAGGATCTAAATTCAGTTTCTTGATTAGGCTTCATGTTTGGGGTGTTTAATCCTCGTTATGTGGGTGGAATTTGTTGCTGGTTGGGAGCTGTGATTGAAATTGGTCAAAACGTGGTTTGAGTCCGGGAAGTGACGTCAAACGGATCACCATTTTGTTGAGCGGACGGATTACGTCAGGTCACATGGTACGATCATCTGGCCGAGACTCGGCTGGATTTCTGGAAGCTGCTTTAACCTACCTCACCTTATTTAACATCACCTTTTCACTTACAGCGGAATTGAGTAGTGAGTTTTAACTACTTTTTGAATATTTTTGGCGCATCTATTTTCCAGGTTTCATGGAATTCAATTATTAAATTGTTATTTTGGATTAACGTCAAAGTCATTATTCTCAGCATTTATATTAGCTCTGATTTAGTTTAATTTCATTGAAATATTACTTGTTTTTTACTCAGTTTGAGATTGATAGATTTTGTGAAGGTATTAATTTTTATTATTACGCGGTCCCCACAAGATTGGGGGAATCTTCAAGTTTTTGTCATATGCGCTCCTCAGAGTTTAAAAATAATTGTCATTATCCACGGATGCTTATGGTTAATATGAATAACCATATTTACTGTGACATCGTAACATCTAATTTGTTTCGTTTTAAGTTAAATTTAAGATTTGAAACAGGGGGTAGTACTACTTACTTGAGTCAATTGATTTCGCTGTATTCTGTACAGCGTTGCAACTGTATATATTTTATAATTGAACTTTATTTGTGCATATTTTTGACATTAATTCATTTTGTATGTTTGCGGCACGCCTTTGTACAGGCAAGGTGGCAATTATTTATTGTGAATAAAGCTGCTTACTCACCAACATTGTTTTATTGTACAATTGCTTAAACTAACCTTCAGGTATCGTACTTTACTGTCCGTCAGGGAACAAGTACGTGGCGCCCAAATTTTTTACTTTTTTAGAACCACGGCCAAAACGACTAGTAGCCGGCACCCTTGGTTGACCAAGGTTAGATTTGGAAAAAATAAATTTTTCAAATTACAAGATTTGATTCCATTTTATTGCATTTAAAAATATTAAGAAATAAAGACGATATCTTGACAGGGCAGTTTAAAAAAATTACCCCTAAAATGGCGCCAATTCAAAAGCAACGACCAAGGAAAACCGAAAAACATAAATAATACGCGCAATAGTTTTCAATGAATGTGCAAAAATTAGCCAATCTGTGCTATTTTTTATTTAAATCAGATATTTAAAATTGCCTACATCGGCGTAGTAATGACCGTTAATAACCCTGGTTTAAAAACGATGTCTATATTTACCCGGGTGCCCGGCCGATTAACCTTACTACTATTTGACGGGGAGACGTAAACTGCGCAGAAGGGATGATTATTTTGAATTGCACGGAAATAAATTATAACCCATCTGATGATTTACTAATTTTCTCACCAAATAATAAGCTAAAGGGTGTTTTTTTTTTGATAAATTTATTGAATACCTCTTAATTGACCACCGTCAACGAAATATGTAATATCCCATTTAATAAGTAAAGAGAGTTGTACTTTTTGTTTGTATAAAGCTTAAAATCTAGTTTCCAAATCATTAAAATTTGATAAAGTCAAATTTAAATTTTTATAATTTTCTGTAAATTAGTTTTTCGTTTTATTTTAGTTTTTCTATAAATACTACTATAAAAAGTGAAAACATGAATGCATCGAATCAATATTAATGCAATAAGCAAAATAAAAAATATCGCACCGTAATATCCAACCCCTATCAAAAGTTACGAATTTTCAAAGTCCGCGTCGAAAAAGCAAGAAAAACGAAATGCAAATTTAAAGGCCCCAAATTAATACAAAAAATCAAGATATCAAAAAAAAGGACTCGGATGGTCATAATAACGGGTATCTAGTTACGATACTAATTCCAAACGGTTTACATTATACTTTTCAAATTTCGTACAGATCTTTATAAACTTTAGACCTATTATTGTAATTTTTTTGAAATTTTTTGATAGCCTCTAAAGCTAAAGGGTAATTTTGAATAGGGTTGAAGATAAACATTGTCCAAACTTTGCAAGGGTTAAATATCAAAGCTTCTTATTCTATTAAAATAATATTCTTTGCTTTATTTTCAACAAAAATGATTCTCTTATTCTAACTCGCTAGGATGCACCGTTTACCCCAAAAAGGCATTTAAGGTACGTTTTGCGAGCGACATTCGCGGATGACGAAAACACGGAACTTAGCAACGTGTCGTTTTCGCTGCTAGTTTGCTGCATGTTGGTAAGCAAAGTTTTCCGATTAGCGTTTTGGTCGTCCGCGCGGGAAGATTTTAATGCGTTTTTTGGGCAAACGGTACATCCTAGCGAGTTAGAATAAGAGGATCTTTTTTGTCTAAAATAAAGTAAAGAACATAATTTTGAAAGAATATAGCTTTGATATTTAACCCCTGCAAATTTTAGGCAATGTTTATCTTCAACCGTATTCAAAATTATCCTTTATAGGCTACCAAAAATATACGCTGTGGTGTGTTTTATTTCCGATTGGGATAGATTTAGGAGAGACAAGGTGGCCGACCACTCAGTGATTCTTGTCGGGGTTAAAGTTATTGATAGGGCGCCACGTACTTAGAGCCTTGTCCCAGGTAAAGTACGATACCAATTGTGACGAGTAATTTTTCAATAAAACATAAAGATATTTAGAAGGTGACATATTACAAAAAAAAGGAAATATTTTACAAATTAGAGAAAGTATGGTACAAAACTTGAGTGCATAAACACTCTCAATAAATTCACCAAACCTCAGGTAGGTACCCAATGTGAAAAGTATAGTACGTGTGTGCAATTACACAAAATTTACTGATACCAAATTGGCACCAAAATATCGGTAAGTATTTGGTAAATTATAGAGGGTGCGATCTCACGTGCAAATGACAATCTTAATATTAAAACTAAAACTAACAGGGTGTATGTACACCACTCCGCAGAGTGATCAGCAATAATTATTGGTGATTTGATGTCACCATTACAAAGTTCAGATAGACTCGGCAATGAGCCTCCACCGAGCATTCGCTGCAAAATACAATACTTTGCACTATATACAAAATGAAATTGCGAAAGGTTGATTACAAACCTTGACTATATAATGGTAGAGACTACCAACTTCGTTGGTTGAAATATACAAACATATAATGTTCAAGGTATAAATGACTCCCGAAAAAAAAGAGCGTTAAAAATCATAAGGTTCATTTGCTTACTCCATCTCCGTTTTACGGCTGGATCCAAAAAAATCACAATCTTTCTGAAGAAAGGCAAAAATCCCTCGAGATAGACCACCAGTCATCCACGACGACACCTTGACGTCACCACTCCAAAATGGATACCACAAAAAAATGGCGGACAGCTCTCCCAGAAGTCCAAAAGACACGTGCCCATCAATCAGCCCCTCAGGATTATACCTATGAACGGGATTCCTCCTAGGAACCGGATTCCACCGCTGGATCCAAAAAGCCTAATTTAAAATGAATTTAGTCCCCAACTTACGGAAAAGCAAAACCGTGTTACCCTAGGGAGGCGTTCAGGTTTGTCACCCGGCGTGTGAGAGTTATGCCAGCGCGCGCCCGAAGTCGTTCAGAAATCGCGAGGGCGCGCCCGGTGCGTCAGCCCCAAGTCGTTCAGATTTGCGACGGGCGAGGCACCAAGTCACTCCGTCCTCAAGTTTCGACATGCGCATTATAAGTATATAAGCCTTATTTACTTGTAACACCCTCAAGTCGCCGCGCTCTCGAGACGGCGAGAAGTCGTCCCGCATGCGCATTATCGATAAAACCTACCAAAAACCAAAACAAACTTTTGTTTATTGTTGATTTGGGTTAGGTTATTATTTTGATTTCATATTACATAGGTTCACGAAGGCATCAAACCTTCCTACAAAATATTTTTATCATATTAAATATAAATATCCTATCACGATTTCTATTCAAAAACGATTTGAGTTAAAAATTTTAGTGGCCAATTTAATTTCATTTAATTTATCTTTAAATGAGGATGATTACAACAAATCGTACTATCAATCTCAATAATACCTTAATTACATTTATTTTAAGATCAATATAAATACGAATAAAATAATTTGAGATAGGAATCCAATTTATTTGCGTAAAATTGTATTAGATTAGAAGGTTTATTATTGTTTAATTATTCTGTCATTTGACGTTTCTGTTTTTTTGACACACCGTGGACGCCCAAAGCCGTTCATAAATACCAACGCTCGTGTGACACACTACGAGATGTAAATAAATGACGTCAGAGTGCGCGCCCGAAGCCCGGTGTGACAAACCTGTACGCCTCCTAGGTGTCGTGTGGCTTATTTGAAAAGGAACTTCCGTTGAAATTTTTACTTCGCTCAATGGTCGCATCAGGACGCCAGAACGGCACCAATTCAAGACGAGCAACCGCTCAAACGGCATCAATCGTGCACCTTAAATTGAATCGCGTACCAAAAAAACTTTAGGAAAACGTGCTTCACTGCTACTTAGCAAAAATACGTCCGCACTTCACCAGAGCTCAACGGAAAAAGACCATTCCACCTTCCAAATTCCCATGAGCAAATTTCCCCGACCTGACAACGACCGAATTTCCTCGATCCCACAAACGAAGGAGAAAATAGAGACGTTCTTTTTCAAAATGAACAGCGACATTTAAGGGCAAACTCGCCAAACACCATCCTGAAAATTCAGAAGAAACCCAAGTACGGCCCTGACTACTGTCATAACGAGCGAAACCACTGTTTCCACTCACAAAAATAACTCTGCATTTTCCGGTAATTTGACGAGCGGCAACACCGCAGACGTTACGTGGTGCTCCCCATCAGCTGACAGCCAACCTAAAAATCACCTGTCATAACAAAGACCTCGTGCTGAATGTTTCGCTTCAAATTAATCTTATCGCTTCTGGAAATAGCGTAGTGTCGAATAAACCGACGGATTAATCGCCAATAGGTACCCCATTACCAGGTAAGTCACTGTTCTATGCTCTTGCTGGAAAATTGTATGAGCTGTCTCATATTTTAGCCCTCTTGCTCCACTGATGACTCTGTTGAGGGTAAACACCACCTTGGGTTTCTATTTCAAAACCAAACACTCAATTCTTGATGAGCAAATTCGTAGGTGGGTACTTAATCGCTGAAATGTAGTGTTACTCCTCAATAATCTAATTTCAGGGAAACATCGGACCTCAGGTGCTCTCGGGAACTGATTAATGCGTTGAATAATAAGAAATTTGCTTTTGAATAAAATAAGTTGAAGCTTAAGAATGTTTGTATTTACCAAAAATTCCAACGGCTCAAATTAAAATGCTACAACGCGCCTTAAAAGAATTATTATTTAATTTGGGATTAGCGTGTTACAGATCAAATGGAGGTGCACACCTGCGCCTGTAATCTTACATTTTGCGAGTTATTTTAAGATAACTATAGCCTTTTAAATTCGACTGAAGTAACAGATTTCAAACCAAAAGAGATTTTATTTGTTCTGAAATTGTTAGGTCTTTTTAGAATTTATTTTATTATTGAATTATTTTTCATATGTCAATTTTATATTATTATTAGAATTTAAAAAAAACTTTATGTTAATTTAATATTCAAGCGAATGAATGAAATTTACTCGGAATAAATTATTTTTAACCAATTTGTACATAATTAATATTGTTTAATTGTCTACTACTATATCCCAAAAATTTTATATTCAACTAATATTAGCTATATTTCTAGAGTTATTAGATAAGGGGCAGTTTTTTCATCAGATTTTGAAAATTCCGGTTGCATCGTGAAGAGAGATGTCGATTCTAAGGGTACAGACACGGTGCAGCACCGACTCAAGCACCGCACCGAGCACCGATCCAAGCACCGACTCTTTCCGCGAACCTGGGCGAACACGGTGAAGCACCGACTCACGCACGGATCATTCATTCGTTGTATCCGAGACAGAGTGAAGTGCAATTCGTATTAAATTTAATTTTCAAAATGTCATCTGATAGTGATTCAGAATTATTTGCGAGTGTTGCAGTAAAATGGTGGATAAATAATAATACCCATATTTCAAGGGAATTTGGTGTACATCCTATAAATCAAGAAAGGCAAGAAGAGGGTGAATATAACAAACTCTTTAAGGAATTAAAACAATATCCACAAAGATTTTGGGAATATATGCGAATGTCATTGTCATCATTTAATTATATATTGGAACTAATAGAACCAAATTTACAAAAAGTATATTGCAATTTACATAAACAACCAATTGAAATAGAAGAACGACTTGTAATTACAATTAGGTAAGTAAAAATGCTTAAAATTCATAATTTTTTAATAACAAAAAATGCATAATTATTTAGATTATTATAAATTTTCGGTATTTGAGGTTCCTCCTTCATGTATAATGTTATCATGTTGATATCAAGAAGGCCCGGATTGCCACACCGGTGTAGAAGTGGTGTTTTCATGTTGATATCTAGAAGGGCCTGATTGCCACACCGGTGTAGAAGTGGTGTTATAATGTTGATATCTTGAAGGACCTGATTGCCACACTGGTGTAGAAGTGGTAGATGTGGATACCATATTTGATTTACAGCCAAAACAGTTATCAAATAGTAACTTTTGCACATCCATACGAAACTCCATCTTTTTACGAGCATCAAGAGTCTTTACTTGAGGTATCATCGATTGAAAGAAACTTAAGTCTTCATCAATTACTTGATTAGTAGCAGCAGTTCTTTCCTGTTTATTTTTTAAATATGTTAGTTTTTCTTTTTCAATTGCTACTAAATCTTTTCCAATTTCTTCATTAGGTCGAATGCGTTTGGAAACACGCTTATTTAATGATATACTCGCTTCTGAAGTTTGAGGCGAAGGTACCGGCGTACTAGCATTAAATTCTTCAGGATCAGAATTGATATCGGTGTGATTGTCTATTACTGGTGTGTTTTCCTTTAAATTAGTATCTGATTCTCGAGGAGTGAACTGATCAGTAAGGAAAAGAAGACTTTGAAAATACGGCCAATCGCATTCGAAATCGTCAGGTGCTTGATCACCACTTCTCATTTCCCGTGCTTTGTCTAAATGTTTTTTAAAGTTTTGACGTAGAGCCTTCCATTTATTTTGTACTTCAACACCTATTAAATGAAATAAATTATCAGTATTATGAAAAATAGTAGCATTTCATACAATTATATATAGTAGTTAAGGATAAAGGAAAATATTTTGTTTTAGGTACCTTGCAACGGGGAATTCGTTTAAAAGTTTAAGTTTTTCTTTTCGAGTAGGAGCATCAACTGTCTCCAAAATTATCAAAGACACTACAAAATGTTTGTGGTCAGTCTTACAACCACTGCATATGCCACAACCTACAGTTGAAGTATTTAAAGAGACTGCAAAACAATTTTATGAAAAATGGGATTTTCCCAATTGTGTTGGAAGTTTAGACGGCAAACATATCAGAGTTAAGTGTCCGGCTAATAGTGGATCTATGTTTTATAATTATAAACAATATTTTTCCATCGTACTACAAGCACTTACGGATGCAAATTACAAGTTTTTAATAATTGATGTCGGAGGATACGGCAAACAAAGCGATGCAGGCACATTTCGTTCATCGGCTATGTACCGTTTATTACAGAACAAAAGTTTAAACATTCCAACAGATGATTTTTTACCCAACTCGACTACTAAAATGCCGTTCGTGTTCATAGCAGATGAAGCATACCCATTATTGACAAACCTTTTAAAACCATATTCTAGAAGGACTTTAGATGACGAAAAAGAAGCCTTCAATAAACGCTTATCAAGAGCTAGAAAAACTGTAGAATGCAGTTTTGGCATTATCTTTGCTAAATGGAGAATTTTGGGAAAATGCATAGAAACAATTCCAGAAACCGCTGACGACATTGTAAAGGCAATATGTATTTTACACAACACCTTAATTGATTTGGAAGGTAACTTACAACCAGTAACAACTAATAATGAAGATAAAAATTGTAATCCTTTACCAAGAGGACACAATCCCGCTTCAAAAGCCGCCACTAGTGTACGGGATGCGTTTAAAACATATTTTACCTTGAATAAAATACAATACGAATGAAATATTTTAAATTGAATATATTTATAACGAAATACTATTTTTTTATTTAGATACCACCTTTTCCACATGAAGGGTTTGTATAGATACCCAAAACAAAATATATTTAGTTATGACCCATTAAAACAATAGTTCTTGGATCCAATTTATTTAAAATTGCAGTAAACGAAAATTTTACTTACGGGAAGTAGAAAGGCAATTGGAAATTTCGTTCCAATTTTTATCCAAAATGTATCTATTGTGGTGTCTTCTGTCTCGTTTATCCCACAATGCTGGACGACGAAATACCTCGGCAATTAGCTTCTCCTTATCCATCTTTTGTATTTAAAATTTAGTATTAAAATTGTAAAGGCTGTAAAATATTGTTAATATAATTTACAAATTATCTAATATCGGTATTTTATACAGTAAAAAACTGAAATACCTACGCTGTCAAATGTAGAGAATACACTGAACGACTGAACACAACTTAGCACACGTGGTGAAACGACCAATCAAAACGCAGATTTCAGGCACCGACCTACGCTGCTCGCTCCGAAAAACAAACGCGTTTGATTCTTGGATAGGGTCGCTGCTTGAGTCGGTGCTTGGGTCGGGAGTCGGTGCTGCACCGTGTTCACGCACATAAGAAACCATGTGTTTGTTTTTAGTGCTTGATTCGGTGCTTGGATCGCTGCTTGAGTCGGTGCTGCACCGTGTTTTAACCCTAAGGGTAGAAACATGGTGCAGCACCAACTCAAGCAGCGATCCAAGCACTAAAAACAAACACATTGTTTCTTATGCGTGTGAACATGGTGGAGCACCGACTCCCGACCCAAGCACCGACGCAAGCAGCAACCCTATACAAGTATCAAACGCGTTTGTTTTGAAACATGGTGCAGCACCGACTCAAGCAGCGATCCAAGCACCGACTCAAGCACTAAAGACAGACACATTATTTTTTATGCGCGTGAACATGGTGCAGCACCGACTCCCGACCAAGCACCGACTCAAGCAGCGACCCTATACAAAAATCAAACGTGTTTGTTTTTCGGAGCGAGCAGCGTAGGTCGGTGCCTGGATAAAAAATTATTAAATTTTGTGGGATCAAATGGGGCTTTGGTACAAATATTTTTAAACTTGAAAAAAGAATTTTCTTATCGCCCAGATTTTTGGCACGGGATCCATCTTGAATTTTTTAAATGGAAAGATATGTCAGGCAATACATCATTGGAAAGCTAATTTTTAGTACTTTACGACAGTCTATTGGGAATTTTAAGACCCCGCTCGCCCTCTGGTGGCAAAAATATAAATATCTACATTCGGTACTAACTTTTCTATTTAATAATGCATTGGTACATGTTTTTTTGAGCTTCACTGAAGCATCAAATAATAAATCTATTTGTGTTTTGTTAAATATGTAGTTACAAGGCAAAATAATACACATTTTAAACACAATTTTTGACACTGGCAAGTACCGAATATCCTCCATTTATAGCGCCATCTATTCGTAGTTAAAATTCCCAATTAGGAATTTTTAGATTCCGCTCACCCTCTGGTGGCAAAATATGAAGTTCGATATTCGGTACTTACTTTTTTTATTTAACGCATTGGCATATGTTTTTTAAGATTCACTGAAGCTTTAAATAATAAATCTATTTGTGTTTTGTTGAATTCGTAGTTATAAAGTACAAGAATGTATTTTAAACACAATTTTTGACACTGATATCCTACATTTATAGCGCCCTATATTGGGAATTTTAACTACGTATAGATGGCGCTATAAATGGAGGATATTCGGTACTTGTCAGTGACAAAAATTGTGTTTAAAATGCATTCTTGTACCTTATAACTACGTATTCAACAAAACAAATAGATTTATTATTTATAGCTTCAGTAAATCTCAAAAAACATGTACCAATGTGTTAAATCCAAAACGTAAGTACCGAATATCGAAGTTCATATTTTGTTAAAATTCCGAATAAAATTATTATTTATATCATAAAAAATAAACGTTGATAAAATGTTGTTATCCAACTTTAACCTGTTTGGACTGTCGCAAATTACAAAAAAAACTATTGATGTGGACTGTCGTAAAGCGTAAAGTACAGGGTGAGCTAAAATGATTGTGGTTTGATATGTAGGCAACCAAATGCACAGGTTGGTACAACTAAAATCTTAAAAAGAAAATCTCCTAGTAATCCAATGGCGTAGCAAATTTTTTTCCCAAAATCTCTAATTTCACAGCAAATGTCAAATATTCAAAATGTTTTTCATCATTGTCGAGGCAGATGCTAACACAAAACAAAGATTTACGCAAATTAATTTTGATAAAAACTGACGTTTATGAAATAGAAGGCACAATTGGCGATTTTTAGATTCTAGACGCCCTCTGGTGGAATTTTATGAACTACATGAAAAAAGTAAAAGTAAAAAAAAATTACGTTTAAATTCTGTATTTGCGGTGATAAAAGACGAATATTTACCTGTTTAATGTGATTTGTGATTTATTTGAAAAATAATTAAATAATAGGCTTTTGTTTAAAATACAAATAAAATAGGATTTTAAGTCCTTTCGATCAGCCGTTTCCGTCAAAATAGCGCCCCCTACAGGTAGGTAAAATTCCCAATAACAAAAAACTCAAATCTGAAGTTTTTTCTGAATTTATTGAGATATTGTTTTAGGTCCTTAAAGAGTTTGTTATATTCTCCTTCTTCTTCTCTTTCTTGATTTATGAGATGAACATAAAATTCCCTTGAAATACGGGTATTTATCCACCATTTTACTGCAGCACTCGCAAATAATTCTGAATCACTATCAGACGACATTTTAAAAATTAAAGTACATACGTACTCCACATCACTCGATCATGGGTCTACTGAAAATAAAAAAATGACGTGAGTGGTGCGTGAGTCGGTGCTTCACTATGTTCGCCCTAGGTCGCAGAATGTGTCGGTGCTTGGGGCGATGCTTGAGTCGGTGCTGCACCATGTTTCTACCCTAAGCGATGTTCAAAATTCAAATTTTTCCAAGCGCTCTCCCACCAAACACGAATATGTAATTGTAACGTAGAAGTTACAAAACTTTGTTCTTTGTGAAAGAACAGTTACATCACAGGCGCTCTACATGAGCTACACCAGAACTATCAAATGTCCACCACAAACAATTATAAATGTTACATATCATTTATAGAACTCGTTCTAGAGAACGAGTAGTAACAATGATGTAACATTTACAAAACACGTTCATTTTATGATGAGAGTAAATATCATCATGGAGTATGGATACAATAAGAGAGCCAGTTCTCATAAGACCTTGCTTATAGCTAAAAGTCGGCTCACCACTAGGATTATTTTCTCTGGCCATCTATTAGTGGGTCGGTAGAACTAATTTGGTGTTTTGAGTAGCCGATAGATGCCGCTCTAATTTATTTAAAAAATAGTTTAAATCAACAGCTCAAGTCTAAATTCAAAATAATAATTTAACAATAATAATAAAATGTATACTTTTATTTTTTAACATAAATTAAAAAGAAAATATTTTTTAAAATCATATCGCTTATCGCTTACGGTGTCTTGTTTAGGAAGGATCATTGTTATGTAAAACTACGAAGCGTTCGCCAAATGTTTTCATTTATCGTACTGATATTTTATTTTTAAGTTGGAATCGTGCAGCAATTTACACATATCTCAGAATATTGTTTAGAATTTTTTGTAATTTTCATTAGTTTATTATGTCACTATATTTTTTAGGTTTTCTGAAGTGAAACACAAAAAAATGGAAAATATTTTTTTCCTAACGTTTAAATAATTTATGAATCTCAGTAATTAGGTAGCAAAACTATAAAACTAACTTTACTAGGGTCCATTTTGACCCTGCCAAAGTAGTTAAGGTTAGGTACTGTGAGAGCCAGCATTACCACGCTATAATTTTCCAAATTCAAATCAAATTTGCTTCAATAATAAATGTTTCAAAAGTCAAGTCCTTCTCGGGAAGTAGTAAAATCATAAGTAACCGCACGACAATACCGAATTATTTTCGAGGGAGGAGACGTAGTAAGTTCTAAATTATTTGGCCAACGATAACTCAGAAGGAGGACTCAGGCGCAAATTATCTGGTTCGAACACACACGTAGTTTAGTAAATTAAAAGATTAGAGCAAGTTACCCTTAAATAAGTTCAATTTCTTAAAAGCCGTAGGAGTCCAACGCACAATTGGATTTTTATCGCTTTTAAACAAGCAAGGCGAGGAACCACAGATTAGTCTGACCTCAATCCCAGATTGTAAATCTCAATTTCTGCAATAACTGTCACTGACTCCCAAAACCGCGATTTGTTAATTGATAAGTCAAGGGAGCAGTTAGTAATAATTGGGAGGACCATTGCAGTACTTAAGATTAGGGTTGAAGGTTTTACACAACACTTCAGACTTAACACTTGAACGTTTTGATACCTAGTTATACTAGTTACTTACTTCACTTTGTTAATACAGCGGCTCAATATTATTATTGTCACTGTAATAATTGCGGTTCCTTGCCAAGATAAACTCGAGTTCTGTGCCAAGTGCCAATAACGAACTCCTTTTGAAAGGCAGTAAATTCCTATGCTCTGCGCAGCAATAATACTAATAGGTAAGTGATAAAATGTTTGTCGAATGTTTTAGCTCACCGCAAGAAATTTGGTGGTGATCATACCCAATATGCCCTTTAGGTATTGCACATTTGGTATGTGCTGATCAATCATCCGTAGATTTTAAAAAACAACTCCAGTCATTTTCTTAGATAATGCAACCTATACGTATGCCAATGTTTTTCGATGAATTACCAATCAAAAATCTATTATACGCAAAAATGACTAGAGTTATTTTTTTAAAATCTGTGTATAATTGACTGGGTAAGACAAGCACCAAATTTCCTACGGTGAGCTGAAGGTGTAATAATTTACAAAACAAATTAATTATACAGGGTGGTTCACATTTATTGCAAAATCTCTCTGATAGTAATTCTTTGGGAGCAAAATAAAATAAACCTTCTACAAACAGGGACCTAGAAATTTGGAATTTATTTCAACCCAAAGAGTGGAAATTGTTTACTGATATTGGTGTACACATTCTAGGTGTGTTCTAAAAATTCCTGAAGTGTGACTACCTTTATCTTAAGCCTAACTATTTTTATTTTTATCCAAAGAATCACCACCTGAGAGATTTTAACATAAATGTGAATTACTCTGAATTTTTAAAATTGTTCATTCAAGATTTGTTTTATCTTCGGATTTTGATTTGGATGAAGCTTCTACAGAGAATATGATTGATTCCCATCCATTAATTGATCTGTAACATTTTATGTAATAGTAATTATTTACAACATTTAAAATAAATCCTGGGACAAACCACTAATATAAATATATTGCTTATCTTTCATTTTCTCCTCCTTTGCCCTTTACCGATTAACAATATCAACATTTCAGTAATAGTTTACTGAAAACTTCAGTATTGTTTAAACACAGAGGGGTGCACAAAAAACGGCTAACAATGTAGCTTCGTTATTTCTTATCCGATTTTAATAAGTGATATGTCAAATTAAATGGTTTGGAGAAAACTACTATCAGATAATAAAATATTAATTTTATTTTTGAAAAAAATCATTAGCAAACATAATCTAAACCAATTATACCAATATTTTTTTTAAATTAATTTTTTTAAATTTTTTTTTCTTGTTTTTTTATTATTAATTTTTTTATATTTAATTCAATTGTTTTTGAGTTTTGAGTTTTTAATTTTTTTAAGTTTGGTTTTTTAATTTATTATTAATAATTTTTAATTTATTAATATTTTTTTTATTTATTAATAATAAATTAAAAAACAAAACTTAAAAAAAATAAAAAGCAAAAAAAAAACAATTGAATTAAATTTAAAAAAAATAAGAAAAAAATGTGATTTTTTTTCAATCGAAATAAATATGTTGCCATTTGAAAAAGAAAAGTTGCCTGCTCCTCCTCTGATGTTTTTAAAAATAAAATTAATCTTTTATTTTTTGATAGTAGAATTCTCCAAACCATTTAATTTGACATATCACTTATTAAAATCGGATAAGAAATAACAAAGCTACATTGTTAGCCGTTTTTTGTGCACCTCTCTGTATATGTACCTTTGAATTTTAATGAAATTGGAAACTATATTAGCTGTGTTTGATTTGCCTTTACAAATGATCAGATACAAAATACTGCTGTTGCGATAGGCTATGGTTTCAAAGCTAAATATTTGATTCGATAGAAATAGTGAAATGTCCAAACTTATTAGCTGATCGTTGCAAATAAAAGTGACAAATAAAACACACCTATTGTAAATTAGATGCTGAAGGCTGATTGAATATGTAATTATAATTAAAACCCTAACATCAACCCCTAAAGAACATACATAAATGATATTCTACTGTCAGTCGTTACGTTCATTGTGGAAATGAAATTGAAGAGTTGCCGAAGAACCATAAGATAAATTTGCTAACTACTTACACATCGTTTGCATTATTACTTTAAGATAATTACCACTACATCACTAGAAAATTCCTAAATCCTTTGTAATTGTTTCTAAAACTCCAAGTAAATACAAGAACCTAACGAAAGCTCCGTTTAAAATTATTTCCAAAAACTAGGTTTTAGTGCTAACTATCATGAAAATACAACTAAATTTAGTTTAAAATAACTAAAAAATACTTTACAACTACCATCGATACAAGAGTAACATTAAAGAAACTATTGTATTGCCAAAGAACCTATTCACATGTACCCACCGAACACAAACATACAAAATACTTCAAAAACTAACAAATAATGATCAAAATCGTGAAAGGATAAGTAAGGTAATAAAAAAAACAATCTATTAAACACCTTTAATTAAAATAAGGAATACGGGGAGCACTTGTAACTTAATGCAGAAAAATGGGTTATGCTGTTTGTTTTGGTTTGTTTACAATATTTTAATCACGCTACGTAAATTTTCGTATATTTTCGCTTTGGTTAGTATTTTTCCGCTGTTGCCAACAAGCTGCAAGCGCCTTGGCGTGTTACGCTGATCACACTCATCCTCACGGCGCACTAAGGGGTATTTGAACCAAAAAACCGGTCATAAGTGGATATTATAAAATTGACTAAATGACGCAAACAATGCATGTTCCAGGTAATACAATATCTAGGTAATCAAGGGACAGCCCCCAAATTAGCTAATTACCTGCGATCTGGCCGCACAGTCATTCAGAACCCAGTCATTGTGTGTTACGCGTGCTTTGTTTTTGGTCCTCTCGTTTATTTTACATATTTCTCTGCGCTAACATGTCTTCGTGTGGTGATTTACCAGAAAATCAGTTGTTGCATATGGAAGCTGAAGGTATGTACTTTGTAAAAAACATAATAAAATTCATTTTTCCTTAAGTTTCAGTTGTTAGGCTTATGTTTTAAATTCCTCTTTTTAAGGACCTGTTTTTGTTAATAAACTTTTATAACATTAGTGTTTTGTTTATGTGTCGCGCTTTGTCGCCCTACATTTTAAATGTAGTTCAAAGGAAAGAAAATGGATGAAAAATTTAAGTTACTGGAAGATAGGCTAGCTCAACTGACTGCGTGTCCAACTGAAGACAGGGGTGTTTTGTCTCGTTCATTGAGGCATTTTAAGACTTCTTTTAAGCAAAAATGGATGGCAGCTCGTTATACTGATGAACGATGAGTCAGGGCACTTCCGGGAATAAGGACACTTCGAAGATGATAAAAGAAATGACGTCAACGCCAACAAGGGCTAAGAAGTTCCGAAAAATACTTTTTTCTAAAAGTGAACCTGTAGCGAAGAAATATACACCACGAGAAGCGTTGTCATTATTTGTGGAAGGCAACTTTACAAGAAGCCAGTGGACATTAATACAAGGCGGACGTAAAGAAATTTACCCTTGTTATTCTCTCTTACAAAAAGTAAAAAAGGAGTGCTACCCAAATGAAGAAAACATAACTGTTACCGAGACCAGTTTTAATGTGGAACTTCAAGCTTTGTTGGATCATACGGCTTTGCGTCTCGTAGAGTATTTGAAGGAAGTGGTAGATACGTTGACTCAATTCGAAAAGCAACACCTGCTTTTGATATCGAAATGGGGATGTGATGGTTCCCTCCAAACTCTATTTAAACAAAAATTTAAAAATACCACAGATAATGATGCCAATATATTTGTGAGCTCGCTTGTTCCCGTGAGGTTGGTTGTTTCGGTTGATAGTCATACAACAAAAATCGTATGGCAGAACCCAGTTCCTTCTTCGGTGAGGTTTTGTAGACCTATTAGAGCTCGATTCATTCACGAAACGAAAGACGTCACTAAGGAAGAAATCGGATACATCGAAAATCAGGCAAAAAATTTGAAAGAAACTGAAGAGAGCGAAATATCAGTGAAAATCAGTCACAATCTCTTACTTACAATGGTAGACGGAAAGGTCTGCAATTCAGCGACAGACACTGCATCAACTATGCGATGCTATATATGCGGACAGACATCAAAAGAATTTAACTTATTAAAAAAAAGTGCGGTTAAAAGTGAAGCCCTAAAGTTTGGACTCTCAGTTCTCCATGCCAGAATACGGTTTTTTGAGTCATTGTTGCATTTGGCATATAAAGAACCACTGAAAAAGTGGCAAGCCCGTACGCCAGAAGAGAAAAAAATAGTTAAGGAAACAAAAGAGAAAATACAAAAATGTTTCAGAGAAGAAATGGGCCTGCTTTTTGATGTTCCTAAAGTTGGCTACGGAAATAGTAATGATGGTAATACGTCCAGGAGATTTTTTCAGAATGCTGAATGCTCTGCGCGTATTACCGACATGGACTTGATAAAGAGATTCAAAGTGATTCTTGAGGTGATATCAAGCGGACATGACGTTGATCACCAAAAATTCGCTGATTATGCCCAAGACTCTGCCAAGCTGTATGTAAAATTATACGGCTGGCATCCTATGTCGCCTACGGTGCACAAAATACTAATGCACGGTGCGCAGGTAATAGCAGAGGCAATTCTGCCAATTGGACAATTGTCTGAGGAGGCCTCTGAGCCACGCAATAAACATTTTAGAAAATATCAGGTGGACTTCGCAAGAAAATTTTCAAGAATTGATTGTAACAGAGATATATTAAATAGATTGCTTCTAATATCAGATCCTCTAATTAGTTGTAGTCGTCCAAAAAATAAAAATAAAAGCTTACCGTTTTCCGATGAGGCAAAGACCATTTTAATTGCGGCAACACCGAACTACGAAGAAAAGACTGTCGAAGATGACGAGGATGTATTCAGTGAATCCGGAAGTAGCGATTCCGAATGAAATTATTAAGAACTTTATACCCATCTATATTTTTTATGATTTTCCTTATGGTTTTTTATGTTAATGTTTATTTTTTTACGTATTTTTATTAATAAAACCTAAATTTTGATCAGATATTGTCTTTTATTGTGAATTGAGATGGTATAGGACCTTATGTAATTATGACCGGATTTTTGCCTCAAATACCCCACTGTGCGGCGGCTGAATACGCGTCCGAATTTATCGCTGTAATCTTACGTTATCACGTTATCATCACGATCTGCTCACGGCGGGGCTGAATACGCGCTATTACGTTCTAAAACGTTCTCACTACTGTTCTAACTACATTTGTAATCCTAATTATCTTTCAAATACATCTTTATATGAAAGCTGCTGCGTTGTTTATATTAACCTAAAATAACAACAGTATTTACTTTTACTTTAAAATGATATAATTAAATGTTAAGAGAGTAACAAAATTCAAAATATACAATACTACAGAAAAGTTTCACTATTCAAAATTGCTTTTTTTACATATTATCTCTTTTAATAATTAAATAACATTTTATTTATGATAATATAACAAAATATGATTTATATCTCTCAAAAATATTAAAATATATAAAATGTAAAAAAATACAATTTTATTATATTAAATTTTAAGCAAAAGCAAATGCCTATTTTTTAGTCTTTTAGCACAAATTTCACGAACACTACATTCGCCGAATGAAATTAAAAAATAAGCCCCCTGTTTCGCATCTCGTTCGCTTCATAGGCGTTGAGCGTATTTTACTACAGCGCTCTCTTGCGGAGAAAGTTTGCATTTTTGGTGGGAAAACAAATTGTTGGTTAGATAGTTCTTATTTACAATTAGTTTATTAAGAGTAAATAGTAAATAGTTAGTACTACGATTAATATGAGAAGAAGGTCAAACATATCTTGTTGTATTATTGGATGGCATAATAGTTACTCCAATACACAGGAAAATAGAAAATTTTGTAGATTTCTATGTCGTTTATTTGGATAAATAGGATTAAAGGCCTATTTATGCAGAGAGATTTAAGAATTAAGATTTAGGACTTAAGATTTAAGACTTGTGATTTAAGAGATAAAGTACTTGGTTTAAATGAGACCGTTTATGCACCAGATTTAAGAACTATGAACTGAGACTTAAGATTTAATAGTTGGTGATATTCATATCTTTGGTCTTACATGTTAAATTTTATGTGAACTGCGCATGCGTTAAAATAAAAATTTAGGTGAAATTCGCTGTTTCTCATTTAAATTTTGATTTAATATATCTAAACACAAATAAAATATAGGTGAAGTCCTTATAACATGGATCAATTCAAATTATTTGAACAAATAAAATAAGAACTTAAAACACTTTGTAAAACACAAATAAATCATAAAAAAATAAAATTTAAAGAAAGAAACGCGAATTTCTGTTTTTTAGATAAGTGTTAAATCTGGGTGCATAAATCCTACACTATTCTTAAATGATAAGTGATAAATGTTAAATCTTAAATTAAGTGTTAAATTTGTCTGCATAAATAGACCTTAAGAGAAAAACGTAAGTATAAAATTAATCTTGCATATTTTATTGTTATATTTTACGATAATACTTTTATTTCTAATGATAGGATTTGCAGTGCTCAATTCACTGGAAATGAAATATAAAATTTCCCAAGGTAATATTTATAAATAGGGCAGTAATAAGTGTACTTGTCCTTATATAAAAATTTTATTCTATTCTCACTTTGACCGGTTTCGGCTGTGGGACATCCTCAAAAAGTGTACTAAAATACGAAAAAACAGATTACATGAGTACAAATAAATTACAGAAGATAGAGAAATGCGATGTTTACTAGGAAGAAACTAAAATTTTTCGATTCGTGAGATTGAAATAGTTGCCAAAGCATCATTCGACATTTTTCACGCTTCGTCACTCTTCGTGTCGAGGAGTGTTCAAAACTACCAATTGAATGTTGTATCCCCCTTTTTGGATGTTTCCATGTACGGCAGCCGTTCGTCGGCCAGCTTGGGTGTAGGTTGATTTGTTTGAAATTTTGTGTTGAGCGTCACCCGATTTATTTTGATTTATGATCTTGGAAAATTCGTAAAAATCGGGAAAGCCGAATTTAAGTTGCTGTGAAATATAGTTGTAAGTGCTGGGAAGTAAATAAGAAAAATGTAAGGATTTTGCCCAAAAAATTAACTTTATAATTAGGCCAGGCAAAACTTATGTACATAAAATATTTACAAGTATTAAAATCAAAAGAATATGATTACATTCAAAATAATTTACCATATACGGCCAGTAAAATACGAATTCATTAATTTGTCTATAAAGGCAAAGTTCAAGAACATGGGACTTAAATGTAAGATAAATAATTTATTTTGATAACAAATGAATTGATTATGTTCGAAAAAAAAAACAGCGGTGGACAAAGATCTTTGCGTACTTACATCTAAACGCGACATGCACCAAAGTTAAGTAATTAGGATCCTCTGCCACCTGAGACGGACTTAAAATTCTAATAATTAATTTAATAAAATGGGATGAAGTTCCGTGATTGAACGTAGAAATTTAAAAGAATAATTTTATGATTGCCCCCTCTGATGGGGTTGATTATTAATTCCGATGAGGAAAACAAAAAAAAATAAAATAATTTTAATTTGATCAGATTGGATTAAATAAAAATTGAAAACAGCAGGTTTACAAGCCTGAAAATGGCGGCTGCGTCGTTGACGTCCGTAGAACAATTCCTTGAGCAGGTTCACCGGTTTCAAAGGTAATTCGTGTGTCATCAACCAGGTTTGTAGTCAAACAGCGAGTGTAGCAACAGGTAAGTAACCAGGTAACCAGCAAATCTATCCAAATCCAACCAAATTGATGGTAAACCAAAATATGGAAAGCCACGTTTCCGTAACAATTGTTTAGGACTAAACGAGTCCGCACCTTGGACCCTCTAATCTCCACAGGTGATCAAATCTCGCACCAAAGAGACTAAAGAATAATGAAATCGGCAACGACCGAGGTAAGTGACACTTGTCAAAAATAATGGATCACTAATAACAAATCCCCAATAACTTGAACTAAATTTTGGAGACACGAGGCACTAACGAATCGTTTTAGCTCATCCCACGGCTAGCTACGATGTCTCCTCGACGACCCCTCTCATTTCCCCGGGCTCGACTTCTCCATCCGTGCCTATTGTTAACAACAATTGCAATTTCAAAAATGCCTAAAAATGCATGTATACGCCATCTCTTGCAACAACGCGACTTCCCAGAAGAAAACTGTATTTTATTTAAATTAGGAAGACAAAAATAGAATTATGAACGATGCAATTAATAAAAGATTTATTTATTTTTCCCAAATCTTCAGCTAGCCCAGATTCAAATCGTTACAATGTCGTGCACGACAGTTTGGGCCTACATTTCGCGTCTCGTTCGCTTCATAGGCGTTGAGCGTATTTTACTACAGCACTCTCTTGCGGAGAAAGTTTGCATTTTTGGTGGGAAAACAAATTGTTCGTTAGATAGTTCTAATTTACAATTAGTTTATTAAGAGTAAATAGTAAATAGTTAGTACTACGATTAACATGAGAAGAAGGTCAAACATATCTTGTTGTATTATTGGATGGCATAATAGTTACTCCAATACACAGGAAAATAGAAAATTTTGTAGATTTCTATGTCGTTTACGGTAAAAAGTCCAAAAATTTGGATAAATAGGATTAAAGGCCTATTTATGCAGTGAGATTTAAGAATTAAGATTTGGGACTTAAGATTTAAGACTTGTGATTTAAGAGATAAAGTACTTGGTTTAAATGAGACCGTTTATGCACCAAATTTAAGAACTATGAACTAAGACTTAAGATTTAATAGTTGGTGATATTCATATCTTTGGTCTTACATGTTAAATTTTATGTGAACTGCGCATGCGTTAAAATAAAAATTTAGGTGAAATTCGCTGTTTCTCATTTAAATTTTGATTTAATATATCTAAACACAAATAAAATAAGAACTTAAAACACTTTGTAAAACACAAATAAATCATAAAAATTTAAAATTTAAAGAAAGATGCGCGAATTTCCGTTTTTTAGATAAGTGTTAAATCTGGGTGCATAAATCCTACACTATTCTTAAATGATAAGTGATAAATGTTAAATCTTAAATTAGGTGTTAAATTTGTCTGCATAAATAGACCTTAAGAGAAAAACGTAAGTATAAAAATTAATCTTGCATATTTTATTGTTATATTTTACGATAATACTTTTATTTCTAAAATGTTTATTTTAGATCCACTTGTAAAGCTTGCAAACCAACAAAAAATGATAGGATTTGCAGTGCTCAATTCACTGGAAATGAAATATAAAATTTCCCAAGGTAATATTTATAAATAGGGCAGTAATAAGTGTACTTTGTCCTTCTATATAAATTTTATTCTATTCTCACTTTGACCGGTTTCGGCTGTGGGACATCCTCAGAAAGTGTACTACAATACGAAAAAACAGATTACATGAGTGTTTTTGGTGTGAATATAATATTTATAGGTCAAGGTAGCTTTGTTTTGAGTTTGACGTTAAAGTTTTGTGTAGTCAAAGTATAAAAATTTTTCTTAAAACTAGATACAGTATCGTAAAATGTAAAATATGATGTAAGAGTACAGTCTCAAAGGTTTTTCTTACCGTCATGACTAAAATTCGGTGTTAAGAGTTATCATTATATAGACCATCAATCTTGAGCATATGGTTCTTAAGCACATGGTTACTTTTGAGTTTACGATTTTAAATTTTTAATTTAATGTTGATTAACAACAAATTTTAAAGTTTAAATAAAAAGGGGATGACGCATGAGATAATTCGATTAAAACATAAAAAAAAACATACAAAAAATAAAAAAAACCGGTCAAAGTGAGAATAGAATAAAATTGATATACAGGGTGTAAGCGTTTAAACGCATCGATCGGTATTTAAAGCGCACGGGTTTTAGTGTGAGTAGCTTTTCGTTGCGTAGCCTCTCATTCTAAACGCTCGCTCATCGCTTCTTCTCATCGTGCCGTGTGGTGCCGTGAGTAGGCAGGCTGCAACGAAAAATTACATTCCGTAATGTAAAAATGCCGCGCGCTCTCTCCATATTATTCGTATAGCGCGGATTTTTTTATAATCACCAAATCATATCATATTAATTAAAACAATAAATTATAGGAGTCGTTTCTAAAATAACAAGTTAGTTTTACTTTAATAAAATTCTGGTTCAGTTTTGTTTTTAATTTGTCATTTATTGTTTTTATGGGTTATTTTCGTCTTTTTGAACATGAACCTGTATTTTTCATATTATCCCGCTTTGTAATATTTTACTTCTTTTGCTAGGGGCACATTTTGTTTGATTTATCTTTATTTTTCGATTGGCAGTCATATTCGTGTTGTTTCATTCTCTTTTTTACTAACTGGCCTGTTTGTCCTATGTAACACGAATTGCATTTTTTACAAGGAACTTTATAAACCACTCCTGACTTGATACCAATGGGATCTTTTTGTTTTAATTTAGTGTACACGCTGCCCAAATAATTTTTATTTTACCTAACAAATGCATTGGTTTTAAGCCACATTTATTTTAAGAAAACGATATAAACCACATCATATTTTACTTGCCATAATTCCGAACGCATCAGAAGATCTGCCAGAATCACTTAATGCAGAATATTCTGGATCCTTAACACTATTATCAGAGTTGAAAATATCACTTTCAATATCACTGCATTCACTATAATTAGGTTTATTTCATTTAGACGTGGATGGAATGATGTCGTACATCTTGAAATCATATGGCTTATAACCTTTTTATTCAATATAATAGCAAAATCGTCTTAGGACAAGAAATATTTCTACTACATAAACGCCACCTATAGGAAAATAGCGAAAGTTTTTACTTGACAATGGCTTATATTATGGAGTATGGATACTAGAAGAGGCACAGTTTGCGTTTCAACATGTTTCAAGCAAATAGACCTGTGACGTGCTGCCACCTGGTGACTGCAAGTTTAATGGGTTACAGAGTTCTGCAATTGAAATATTTCGTACCTCTTGCAACGCTGCAAACAAACGTTTTGGTTATGTTTGTTTATGTTCCATGCTTTATGCTAGAGGTTAGGCGTTATTGTTTTTTACGTGTTTCGTTATCTAAAAGTTTAAAAATGGTGCGAATAAGATGCTCTTATTTTGATTGTAATAACACTCGTAGCAATACTCCGACTCTAAAATGTTTTCGTTTTCCCAAAAACGTTGATCTTTGTGAAAAATGGATTCTTAACTCGGGCAATAAAACTTTATTAAACGTCGATCAAGAGGACCTTTACAATTATGTTTTGTGCGAAAAACACTTTAAATTAAATAGTTTTAGAAATTCTTTAAAAACACTCTTGAACGTTGGTGCTGTTCCCATTAATTTTATGGTAAGTACATTAATTTATCTAATACGATAAGTAAATTACTAGGATGATTCAGTGCAAACCTGAAAGCCCTTACAGGAAGTATCTGTAAGATAACTATGGAAACCGTCTATTACAACCTATATAACAACCTTTCAGGTATTTTCTGGAGGAACTTGAAGTTTTAAACAGAATTGCACCATACATTTACATTTTGAGCCGATTTCATCATAAAAAAATACCAGAAATGAGGCGGGCGATATAAAATCTTATTTAGAATTTCCGTGTATTGAAATTTTGGCGCAATACCCGTCCTTGCCTGTAGACGATTGTTTACAAAACAATTAAAACTTTGTCCTCAGACTGCCAGGTACAAATTCAGTTAAATTTTAATACAAATTTAGTATTAGTGACCTTAAAGTAGCCTACTGTAATTTTATTAGAAAAAAAAGAAAATTGGAAATTTAATATTGGTGACCTTAAAGTAGACTACTCTAATTTTATTAGAAAGAAAAAAAATTTGGGCATTAGAGGGTTAATAACTTATCTAATGTTTTTCAATATTTTTGCTTCCATGTTTGCAATTTTAATAAAGTATTAAAATGAATTAAGAACAGAAAATATTAAAACCAGGGGCGCACCCAGCGAAGGGCCCCCATACACCAAATAAATGTATTTGGTTATTGAATTTTTAATATACAGAAATAAGAAAATTTCTACTTTAATAATTTAAATAATTCCAATTTTTATCTTATGATATTATACAGGGTGTCCCATTTTAATTAATCCAGCTTAAAAACTAGTGATTTCCTTAGAAATTTTTCACACAAAAATTGTACCAGCTAGAGGGGGACATTTAATTATGC
The DNA here is from genome assembly GCA_963971135.1 of Stenus bimaculatus. NCBI lineage: Eukaryota > Metazoa > Arthropoda > Insecta > Coleoptera > Staphylinidae > Stenus > Stenus bimaculatus. The sequence continues at coordinate 28,183,969 of OZ020181.1, forward strand.
CATGTGTTTTTTAATTTTCATGCTGGTTTTATGGGGAAATATTTTTTTTCATATGGAAACCCATAATTTTTATTTAAAATTCGTAATCTATGAAAAATAATAAGCAACTCTTGGTGAAAACATTTTTTAGAAAACTTCTATTTTTCGTGATATTCGCTAAATTGAACAGAAATTTTGAGATTCTTGATAAATTACTAGAAAGCTAAAGTTTCTAAAGAAAAGCAAGATGAGTTTAGTGTTAATGACGTATACTTTGACATGAATTATCCTTCAAAGATTATATCTGAAAGCTTTGGATTCCTTAACTTTCATCAATTAAACCAAATTCCCAACTCGAGATTTGTATTTCTGGACCTATTTTTTTCCAACTCGAAGAATCTACTGGAAGTAAGCAAGACAGACGACCTTCAGTTAAGCTCATCGCAGTATCATGTGCCTTACTCAATGGTTCTAAAGTGTAATAAATTTACCTGTGATAATTATTTAAGAGATTTTTCCAAGGCTGATTTTATTTCAATCAATAACTGGCTTACTTAGATTGGGACAAACTTTTATTCGATCAACCTAATATTGACGATTGTGTAAATTTATTTTATAATTTGGTCGATTCAATTATTGAGAAATATGTACCAATTATTAAACTTAGTCCCAATATTTATCCCAAATGGTACTCGACCGAGTTAATTAAACTTATTAAACGCAAAAAGGAAGCTCATAAGTTTTATAAACATTCCCATTCACTTGAAGATTACGATAAATTTAAAACACTGCGTATCCAATGCAAACCTCTTTGTCATATTTTATATAGAAATTATATTCTAAAAGTTGAGTCCAGTATTGTGAGGAACTCTAATTCGTTTTGGAAATTCATAAATGAGTCTAGGGATAATCACGGTTTACCTTGCAATATGTATTTAAATAACGAATCTAGTCACGATATTGCTGATACCGTAAATTTGTTTGCTGATTTCTTTAAAGGAGTATACAGTGGTCAGAAGAGTTCTAGTCATAACTCAATCGATGGTCAAAACATTACTATAACCGCATCAGTCAACTCTATGCACTCCTTTAGTGTTAGTCAAGAAGAGGTTTTTAACTTAATTTCAGAATGTAAAGAATCAATGTCGTGCGGCCCTGACGGAATTCCCACATATTTTATAAAAAATTGCGCTTTTACAATAACCAAACCAATATTCTTGTTATTTGATCGATCTCTTAAAGAACTTACGTTTCCTCAGATTTGGAAGAGGAGTTTCATTACCCCAATTTTTAAGTCTGGAGACCAGCATGATATATCAAACTACCGTGGAATCAGTCTACAATCGTAAATTGCAAAATTGCTTGATCAGTTGATAACATCACAACTTATTTGGTTGTCCAAACCATTAATTATTGACGAACAACACGGATTCACAAATGGCCGTTCAACATTGACCAATTTGGTGTTGTATAGGAACTTTTTGTCGGGCGCTTTGGAGGGTCAGTGTGAGGTTGACTCAATATATACTGACTTTCCCAAGGCGTTTGACAGGGTTAACCATTCAATTCTGATTACCAAACTCCACAATTATGGATTTTCTGGCGATATTGTTATTTGGATTGACAGTTTTTTGTCTGGCAGGACACAATGTCTACTACTCGATTAATGGTACTCCTTTAAAGAAAGTATTTGTTGTAAAGGACTTGGGGGTTCTTTTCGACTATGGATTGACTTTTAGGGATCACATTCTGACAACGGTTTATTTTGCACTCAAGCTACTTGGATTTATTTCACGAACAGCTAAAGACCTGAATCCGTACTGTTTTCAAACTCTATATATGAGTTTGGTTCGTTCTAAATTAGAATATGCTTCAATTGTTCGGTCTCCTCACTTCAAAACCTTATGTGCTTCTATTGAGCGTGTACAAAGAAAATTCACAAGAATTATGTCATATAAAATGGGAATGTCCAACATTGATTTTCATTATAATCCCATGTTAACTACGTTGAATCTGTACAGTCTCGAAAATAGGCGCTTGATATCTGATGTTGTTTTTCTTTATAAGCTAATCAATGGTATGTTAAATTGCTCTGAACCGCTTGAAAAAATTGATTTTTATGTGAAACCATCGGGTTGTCAAACGAGAGATACAAATTTATTCCGAATCAGTTTTCACAGCACTAATTATGGGTGTTACGAACCCATATCGCGAATGATCAGAGAGGCTAACGATATTAGCAGTAATGATTCCAACTTTAAATTCTTTAATGTTTCATTTACCTCATTTATGAGCCAACTTAAACAAACAATTATTGTTATTTGTATTTTTTTTATTAATTTTTGTACGCTGCTTGTTATTATACCGTACACACTTATTTGTAAACTTTTGTAACAAAAAGGGCTAGCCCCTAAATAAACTATTATTATTATTATTAAGAGGCAAATAGTAACCTTCGTGATGACCTATGACCTTATCTATAATTTTAATATTGAAAAAAAAGTAATTTAACATTTTTCAAAAAAATTAATAAAAAAAAATTTAAAAAATTAAAAAAAAAATATTTTAAAAAACATTTTACTGATTCTTACAAATCATAAATTACGAACTACAATAAAAATTATGAAAAAAATGGTTCCCCATAAAATCCCATAAAAATTAAAAACCCATGGCATAATCGAATGTCCTCAAGCTGCTACAATTTTTGTCTAAAATATTTTTAAGGAAATCGGTTAGTTTTCAAGATTGTCAGCTTGATCAAATAAAATCGGACACCCTGTATTTTTAAGGAAACAAGAAAATGTTCGACCTTAAAAATTTTCCTGGAACCCCGTACTTATACATTCAACTCCGAGGAGGTTTGCAACCCACCACCCTCTGTCAGCAGTATTCGTGATTGCCTAAGTGATTTTCAAATAAAAACAGGGTTTGATAGTAAAATGATTTCGCTTTTAAAACTAAAAGTTGGTGCGATGACAGACGCTGAAAAAGAATGTGTTCTTTTAATGGACGAGATGTCCACCAAAAAAGCTTTGGAGTGGTCTTCTAAACTAAACATAGTCGAAGGTTTTGAGGATCATGGTGGAGAGCAACGAACACCAAAAGTTAGTTCATAAGTATTAGTTTTTATGATCAGAGGGCTTATCCATAAGTGGAAAATGCCTGTAGCTTATTATGTTTCATCGGGAAGTATTAAAGCAGATTCTTTAAAAAATATAGTTGATACAGCGATTCGTACCTTAAATAATATAGGCCTACGAATAAAGGTTTTGGTTTGTGATCTAGGATCCAATAATAGGTAAATGATGTTGCAGCTGGGTGTATCCGTCGAGAAGCCATATTTTTTGGTTGATGGTAAGAAGGTATTTTCTTTGTACGATTTTCCCCATTTAATAAAGAGTCTTCGAAATACCCCAATGAAGCAGAATATTTTAGTACAAGGCCATTCAGTTTCTTGGCAAGATATAGATAAATTAGTAGAAATAGATCATAAATGTGGCAAAGCTAGATCTCTAACAAAAATTACAACTGATCATACACATCCCAATTCATTTCAAAAAATGAAAGTAAAATTGGCAATGCAGATATTCAGCCATTCAGTATCCACATCAATGGGAACTGCAATTTCCACAAATGAGCTAAATTCTGAAACTGCAGATAATACTGCAATTTTTTTAATGAAATGAATAATTTAATAGATTTAATGAATTGCAAAACTTTACGTTCCGCAAACAAATTTAAACGTGCGCTATCGGTTTATAATAATTTTTCTGAGGAAACCTTAAAATACTATTTAAATTACGTTCAATCCTTTAAGGTATTTAATAAAAATGGTATCGAAAAGAAAAATGTGTATTGCTTAAACGGTTTAGCACTAATTATTTCAGCAGTCTTGGAAGTTTGGGCGGACTTAAAACAATCAGGCTATAAATTTTTTTAAACTAGTAGGGTGAATCAAGACCCTATTGAAAATTTATTTTCAATTATAAGGTCTCGGGGGGATATAATCCCAATCCAGCGGTTGCCAAATTTCGTCAAAATTTACAACATAAGATGTTTGTTTGCATGTCGTCGAAAGTGGGTACAACAAATTGTGAATATGATGATTTAGAGGATTTTATCATAAATGGGAAACTAGACATAGATGAAGTAGAAGAGAGTGCTGAAATTGATTTTAAAGAAACAATAAATGACAGTAACTCTTCCAGTCAAAGTGGTTCAATCTCATCAGAAACATACGATGAAGTAAATTTAGAATTATGCTCAGTAGTATATGTAGCTGGCTATGGAGTATTTAAAGTTCTTAAAAAATTTAATTGGGAAAAATGTTCTGTGGAACTATCAGCAAATGAAATGTTTCCTAAGGGATAAATTGCTGATTTATTAATTACTTTTAGAGATTTTTCATGTAATGATAATGTACACTTTTTAAAAAGACCAAGTAAGAAAACCGCAGAGATTACGACAAAAATCCTTACCGAATTTAACGATTTTTACTCAAAAAATAAACATAAGACTAATTTCTTAGAAAAATTAAAATTACATATTTTTAAATCAATTTGTACAAAGTGGGTTGAAAGTTGTAAAGAGCATAGTGAATTTTTTGTAAACGTAATTATAAAGGAGTCAGAACAATTAAGACAAATTCAAATTAAGCCATCTAGGAAAATTAATATATTACAGAATGTTTAAGGTGATTTGTGATTTATAAAAGTTATGTCGAGAATATTGTATACTTATTATCTGGTTAAAAACTTAATAACATTCTATGTTTTAAATTTAACTAACTAAACAATAAAAAGTAAATTTACAATAAATTTTTTATATAAATCTGTTAAAATAGAAAATTATGGGATGTGTCCAAGTCAAAACTTTCAATTGCTGCCTGAATTTTAAGATTGTTTCAAAGTTTTCTTTCTGCCTAGGTCAAAGTTAAAGTTTAATAAAATTATTAGTATTGTTGTCTTTTCTTACAATTTTATTGCTTACTTATATTTAAGATTTCATAAATTTTAACTGCTAAACCGAGTCTTAAACTAACTAAATTATTTGTTAATTTTAAATGCATCCGATTACTTTATCGATTGCCGTTTTCGTAAGATGTGTTAATAACATGCCATTTTAACTTTCAAATATTTCTTTATATCAATGCGATTTATAAAATTCGCCTTTAGCACAAGTATTGTATTGACATATTTAACACCTCACTACTTGCCATAAGAAAATTATAACTTCTCAAATTGTGATATTTGTAGTGGTTAGTCATATATTTTTGATATTATTGTTCCTAGGGTATACTCTTATAATATACATATGTATATTGTTAGCAGAAATCCAACTGTTGTGTGTGTTATCAAATCCTAACCATTTGACAAATACTTTATTCTTCGAACGTTTTAAAATTTTTTCAACGAGATAAATATCAGAATATTTAACTTTTTGTAATTGCTCTTTATAAAAGCAACCGCGAATGTATTAATTTTTTTCGTCTTTTAAATAATATGTGATCGGAGTAGAAAATCGAATTTCGGTTATCGTAACAATTTCAGTCGACCAATTGGGCATATATTTTTTTATCAAATACTCCTATAACTTTTGAAATTCTCACTTTATCTCCAAATTTAAAGTTTCTTTTACTTAAGTCCACGGTTTTAAGACGACTATACACCGTGTTTAAGAGATCCTTTTCATTTTCTTCATTGGCCTCTATCGGTTTTCTCTTTATAGTACCATGTTTTGTATTATTATAATTTTCTACGATTTTAGGTAAAATTTTTAACCAATTATAATTTCCTTGTAAATTAAATTCTTTCCACATTCTATGTTTCAGTGTTCGAATTACACTTTCCACAATTGCAGCTTTTTTCTCACTAAACGTACTGTAATGATTAGTGTTATATTTTTGCATTATTTTCTTAAAATACGTATTGAAAAATTATTTTCCGTCATCTGTTTGAAGATTGGAAGGTGGTTTAGCTTTAAATTTTTTAAAAATACTTTCAAAAACTTTGCTTACTCCGATACCCGTTTTATTTTTTAAGATTCACTTTCTAGAGCTTGGTGACTTACTCAGCGGCAGTGGGGCTAGAGGGGACCCCGTAAGACGTCCCACTTTTGTGGAGCTTCGCTAAAAATGATCGAGCCAATCACTGTAAGACCGGGTGTGCCTACTCCTGAGACATTCGCAACTCGTGCCTCGCGCGAAGTCGTGTTTTACCGTTTACCGTGTCTTTGGCCTTGAGTGTGTAACAGCTGCGTAAGCCGCAAGCGAGAACTCTATTTTATAAAACACCTGCACTATTTAGCTCATGAATTCGTAATACCCGGTAGGGAGATATTTATATTATCGGAAGTTTGCTACCATAAAATTATCATATATTGTAGTAATGTCAATTTCAAGGGAAGGTGAAAGAATTATAAAGAAATTTAAGAAAAGAAATTGTCATCAATAATTTGATAGATTTATTTAAAGCCCTACTTTATTCTATCTTCATTATACAACACCCACTTACTTATAAAAAAAATTAAGTTTTAATTAATTTATCTGAGTAATTTAAGAAATAAAAATACAAACTCATTAAATTGCATAAAATTGATGTTGAAATAATGTTATTCTTCTATAACACTAAAACCGTAAGAAACGTGGAAGGTATTTTTTTCGTATCGAGTTGAAATTTTGTAGGTGGAAGGAGGAGAAAATTTTAAGAAAAAAGTTTAATTGTCCCTTTTTGATCGGACAACCCCGAAAAAAGTTATTTCACCCCGAACGAAAATTCGAATTCATCCCCTCAGTGTCCAAAATTCACTCCGAATCGCATCAAATTTTAGTATGTTTTAGAGGACCAAATTCTGAATATGATGGTTTTGACCCGTCCGAACCTATCTATTAAGGGGGCGGAGACCTATCTCCCTTTTGTATTTTTACCCCGAAATCCGACGTTTTTTGCTCCAAGCCGCGAAAAGGGCAGTTTTTTTAGTCAGATTTTAAAAACTCCGGTTGAATCGTGAAGAGGAATGTGGATTTATGTGCGGTTTGAATTTTAAATTTTTCCAACGACGCTAACACTGAAAAAAATTCTCGAAATGGTAGATTTTTCTTGGTTTTTTTCCGGTTTTAGTCGGCGTCAACTTTGAAAAATCGCACCCCCGTCCGGTTTTAAATGGCAGCGACGAAATTTGGCCCCTTTTATTCTCACATCCTGGGGATAGACCGCGATCATTTTTAAGTCTCCAGGCGCAACCGTGTGGCACCCCGGCGCCGAGACGCCAAGTGTACAAATTTAACGTTTTTTCGGGCTCAAACTGTACCCCTTATAGGAAACATAAATTAGACCGGTAATCGGACTAAGGTAAATGGTGTAAGTCGTTTGCAATAAAATATATGTCCGATTACCGGTCTAACTTATGTTTCCTATATTCTCCTACGGGCACTAATTTCAACTCATAATGTACCCCTTATATTTGAGGATCGACTGGTGCAAAAAAATGTCATCGAACACCTGCCAAGCGAAATAAAAGTTGCAATACAAAATTTGATTTGTAGCTCCGCCTGGCCTGGTCTGGCGAAGGCGGAGCCCAAAACGTAATTTTTATTCGGACCGCTAGAGGCGCATAAGGATGGGAACAAAAATCGCGATAAATCATGAAATCGAACATTACAGGATACATCACATCTCAAGTTTTTCTCGACAGATTTTCAATTTTTTTTCTGATTTGTAAACTAGATTAATTAAACTAAAACTGGTCTATAGCTTTTGTTTTGCAATTTTATACAAAATTAATTATAAGCGTCCAAAGTTAAGGTACTTTTGGGTAATTATATTTTTTTTATAGATTCTCCAATTTTTTTTCCTTGTGACATAATTTAGTTGAATGACTCTAGAATCTGAAATAAAAAAAAGTATGCAAAAATATTGTTTGCACTAGCATATCTAGTGTATCCCGTAAACTGCTATTTTTGCCTATTAGAAAATCACTCTTAAAGGTAATACAAAAATTACTCTTATCTTTTATTTTAAGTGTCGTTTTCTGTTTGACCAATTTCATCTTCATAATTTTTTTTACTTTAAATTAATTTAAATTGTTAATTGTTCATAGATGTTCAGTAACTATTAAGTATTATAGTGGTAAAGGTCTCTTAAATAAAGTTATTTGGCACGCGGTGATACAAGTATTAATCCTTTAGATGAGGCTTGTCGCGAACACGACATCGCCTATTCTCAAAATAAGGACGATTTAAACAGCAGACATAAAGCTGACGAGGTGTTGGCTTCGAAGGCTTTCCAAAGATTTAGTTCGAAAGTTGCTAATTGGAGTAAAAAGTTAGCCGCATTAGGTATAGTAGGTGCAATGAAAACTAAAGTTAAATTTGGAATGGGTTTATCATCACCATCATCATCTAGAAGTAATGAAAAAAAGCAAAATATAAAAAAATGTCTACGAATATTGGAGAAAACACAATCAAACGCTTTAGTTTCACTAAAAGAAAATATTAATAAATGTATTGATCTAATTAAAGAAAATAAAACAACAACAACGACTACAAAAATAGCAAAGAAAAGAAGAAAGAAAAAAATCGAAATAAAAAATTGTAAATTTTACCCCGTCTTTCAGCCTTGCCTCTTTAATTGGTCTATGAAATTAAAATATGAAATTATATTAATTTTGAAAAGAAAATTATTGAAAATTATCCTTAAGGAACGTTAATTGACGTATCAATTAATGAATAGGTCCTTTTTATAGAGGCAGACCGGGTTTTACATAAATACTGAATTTTGACCAATTTAAATGATGTTATACGATGGGTGGCTGATAACTTCACCTCATTGATCTGAAATTGTAACTCTCCAACTCAGAAATGTACTGATTATAATTAAATGTTCTCACTTACTTCTCAGGGGTTAAGGCCTCTCTGATCTTTGTTACGCCCTTACTGCTCAGCTCTCGCCGTTGTAATTTTCTCAAACTCGCGCACTTTACACTTAAATAGCTGAAAGAAGGATTCGCTAGGTTTTGAAATTAAGCACCATGATCTGAATTTAAAATTATTAAGACTATATTACAGTGATAATTAATGAAAATATGAATTAAAATGGACAAATAAAATATACAAATGTTAACTTAAAACAAAATATGAAGACTTAAATTACAAAAAAAAACAAGAGAATCAAAATAAACTTATAACTTCAATACCATAATTTGCATTTAAAACAAATTATCTCGAGAATGTACCCTAGCAAATACCTCTTATCAGATACACGCAAACACTTTACACAACAAAAACAAACAAAAAAAACTAAACAAAAATAAAAGAAAATGACACGAAACTTTGTGAACTGAGCAGCAAGTCGGGTAATGTACGAATTAACAATCTTTTCAAAATCCACCGCTTTTGTACTTAGACAAAAATACAAAAGTGGGGGATGAACTGACCAATGAGGGTGCGGTATTTAAGTAGTGTTTGCGTGTTCCGTTCGAGGGGTTGCTTAGTGTTATGAAAAAAATCCCATCAACCCTCTTAACTGAAAATAGGGTTGCAGTAAATACAAATTTAAAAAATAAAATAAAAATAAAAAATATTACAGACATAAATTTGGAAAGGGGCACAAATTACCTAAAAGCTTTTCTCATTTATTACATTTTCAATAATACTTTAATATCTAATTTATCAGCGGGTCACGGCGCTTCTTCTGAGTTGGTCAAAACTTTAACTTTACATAAACAAATTATTTATTTAAAAAATAACAAAACAATTGTGGGTTTTTCCGTCTTTGGGGCGCCCACCATTAGGCGCGGCGGACTTTGGGTTCCAACAATAAGGTTGTAAAATTTCGCCCTATGCTCAGTCCCGACTAATTGTAATAGGGTCGGTATTTACTTGGAAATAAAATTTATTCCGATAGCAATTGCAAATACCGACAAAGATGTTTTATTTATACAAGTCGTAAACGCACATCAAAAAAAAACCCAAATTGCTTTACAATGACTAATAGTTAAATCCCGGCAATATTATGGAAAATGCAATAGTCCCTAATCATCACATATTTACACTCTTCCCCACTTAAAATTCGAGTATACCTACTCGAATCAAAAAATTACAAGCAATGAAAGAAATAAAATAAGAAAAAAAAATCCTAACTAAAACGCGTCAAATTCCTAATCCTAATATATATACAAAATTAACTTATACCAATCATAATCTATTATAAATATAGTAATTTCCTGTTGTTGGAATCCAGTCTGGGAGTCGATCTTCTTTGGAGTTGAAACGTATCCATACTAGACTCAGTAACTTTGCTGACAGTATTTATAGACCCTACTCGGTTCAGACCTATTCTGCCAGCAACCAAACTTCCTTTATTTCATTCGGCTTCATTCTTCTTTGATAAACGCCATATTTCTCTTCCCTACGATCTTGGGTTGTAGTAGACTTAACACTTTCCAGACTGGGTACCATAGCTGAATCGTCCAATTATAGAATGCCATTTTCTGAAATTCGATGGCAGATCAGATTCTTACAATTACAACTTATTAAAATTAGCCATCATCCACCATATATTTCCTAAACAATCTAATAACTTCTTAACCATGAACTGAACCACTAACAAACTCGAACCCTCAAATAAATGAATCTTGCTATTAATCTAATTCCTTAGTTTTTAGATAACTTTCAATTGATTTTACTTTCTTCAGTGTACCTTCTTTAAAACATTATAATAAAAAACAAACAAAAATAATCTTATACATTATCATCTTATATACTCCATATACGAAATTTCCAATAAAGGTGTGATCAGTACCCTACTCTAAACCACGATATCATGAATATAAGATAACCCAAGAACTGAAATAACTCCTAATGTACTTGACTCTAAGTTGTATAATAAAACCAATTACTTGAATAATTTTCCATTACAGTAACATCAAATGACCTCCAATAAACACAAGAGAAAAAAAAACTTCATTAACAAAAAAAAATGACATTGAACCCTAACTTAAAAAAAAACATACTTTTCATCCACTTGAAGCAAAAAAAAACGTATAAAACAAGGTTCTAATTCAAGACCCAAGAACTATCATCTATAACTTCACATTTACAAAATTGCTAAAGAAAAAAAAACGTCAGACAAATTATAGATTTTCTGGACACATCTCTTACTTGCAAGTAGTCAATCTCTAGTCCACTTTACATTCAACAACTCAACACAGAGGTTTATTAACTCTGGCCACTATCTCTTCCTCTAACAAAGATGAGTGCACAAACGCCAGTACACTTAATAGGCATACAACCAAAAACAACAAAGAGAGGTTTACAAACTCCAGTAAATACCTCTACCTCTAACAAATGTGAGTGCACAAACTCCAGTACACTCAACAAACACACCACAAACAAAACAAAGAGAGGTTTACAAACTCCAGTAAATACCTCTACTTCTAACAAATGTGAGTGCACAAACTCCAGTACACTCAACAAACACACCACAAACAAAACAAAGAGAGGTTTACAAACTCCAGTAAATACCTCTACTTCTAACAAATGTGAGTGCACAAACTCCAGTACACTCAACAAACACACCACAAACAAAACAAAGAGAGGTTTACAAACTCCAGTAAGTACCTCTACCTCTAACAAATGTGAGTGCACAAACTCCAGTACACTCAACAAACACACCACAAACAAAACAAAGAGAGGTTTACAAACTCCAGTAAATACCTCTACTTCTAACAAATGTGAGTGCACAAACTCCAGTACACTCAACAAACACACCACAAACAAAACAAAGAGAGGTTTACAAACTCCAGTAAATACCTCTACTTCTAACAAATATGAGTGCACAAACTCCAGTACACTCAACAAACACACAACACACAAAACAAAGAGAGGTTTACGAACTCCAGTAAATACCTCTACCTCTAACAAATGTGAGTGCACAAACTCCAGTACACTCAACAAACACACGACAAAACGATCTTCTAATCTAACATCTATTTAAATACAAAAGCCTGGCCAGTACTTTTGCATTAATTTACTCTTCTCATGCGCTCCTCCAACTTACTTTATAAATTTCAACTATTCTTCATTTTATGGCGGACAAAAAAAACAATCTATAACAGGTAACCTCCTTCTTCAAATAAATAAAAATACTTCAATGCAAAACTATAATTTACTTTAAATAAAACTTTGACTCTGACCACGATCAAAAAAAATTATAATACCAACTTAGAAATTATAATGTGCAAAACTAAATTAAATTTATTTCCACTTTAATTTACAATCTGGGGCTTTATGTCCCAACGCACCACAATTAAAACAAATTGTTTGCTTCGGAATTGGACAGTATTTACTAATATGACCCGTAGAACCACAATTCCAACAAGTCGATTTTAAATAAAAATGATTTTTCCGAAATATTTTATCTGTCTGTGGATTATTATTACCTAACTCAACATTCACTTCAAAACCACTATTTTTGCTCAACCTATTATGTTGATCAGCCCTAGTCTCTTTAATCATTGTTTTAAACAACAATTCATACTCTTCGGCACATTTTAACACCTCATAAACATTAGAGCACGATCTATTGTGTCTTATAACTTCGTTACCCAATTTTGTATCAATTCCCTCCAAAAATTGTGTCAGAACTTTATTTTCCCTAATAATTTGATTTACTTTAGAAAACTTATCATTCACAAATTCCGGATAAATTTGTACAGCAATCACCTCTAATCTCGTAAGAAATTCAAACAAACTTTCGCTCTCTTTTCGCGTGATATTCTTTATTGCCCCAGCAGGAACGTAATCTAAATCTTTACCAAACAATCTAATTAACCCTTTTTTCAAAGAACCATAATCAGTAGGTCTAGAGAGAGTAGGACTGTGGAAAAAATACCTACATGGATTTCCTTTTAACTTAAGCTTCATTAAATTAAATGACTGACCTTCGGACCAACCTAGCAAACCACTAAAATTTTCAATTTCTTCTATGAAAATATAAACATCAGAATTTCCCGAAAATTCTTCAATCATTGAACAATTTGCAAGAAAAACAAAACTATTATTATCCACTATTCTTGGTGTATAATTAATTTTAGATAATTTATCCATGGAGTTATTTTCACTAGAAAATATCGGTACCCATCCACTTTTCTCTATTTCAGAATTACTCATCTTCGGATTTCTTTCTAAAATGTTACCACTTTCAAATTAAGATATGTAAAAAAAAAACTGTTACTACAATCAACAATCTTTAGATAATTTACTAATCCAATAGCCAAAACAAACAAAAATCGCAATGAATAAAATTCAACTCTCCAAAAAAAAAAAAAAACACAAGCTAATAAATTTCCAATAGTATGCAACTTATTTGAAGAATAGCACAAATTTCCTATACGTACTTATTAATTTTAATAAAATCACTCGTTACTTACTCTATACTTTGTCTTGTTGCTTTTAAGACAAAGGAATTCGTACATTAGTAATATGTCAAGTGAGAAAATTTAATCGAAGTAATTCAAATTAACAAACAAAACAAAAAAAAACCAAATACATCTACTGTGCAATAGATTCCGTTCCAATTTCAATAATAAAGAGGTAGTCTTCAAAAAATCCTACCGACTGCGCCAATGTAAATTTTACCCCGTCTTTCAGCCTTGCCTCTTTAATTGGTCTATGAAATTAAAATATGAAATTATATTAATTTTGAAAAGAAAATTATTGAAAATTATCCTTAAGGAACGTTAATTGACGTATCAATTAATGAATAGGTCCTTTTTATAGAGGCAGACCGGGTTTTACATAAATACTGAATTTTGACCAATTTAAATGATGTTATACGATGGGTGGCTGATAACTTCACCTCATTGATCTGAAATTGTAACTCTCCAACTCAGAAATGTACTGATTATAATTAAATGTTCTCACTTACTTCTCAGGGGTTAAGGCCTCTCTGATCTTTGTTACGCCCTTACTGCTCAGCTCTCGCCGTTGTAATTTTCTCAAACTCGCGCACTTTACACTTAAATAGCTGAAAGAAGGATTCGCTAGGTTTTGAAATTAAGCACCATGATCTGAATTTAAAATTATTAAGACTATATTACAGTGATAATTAATGAAAATATGAATTAAAATGGACAAATAAAATATACAAATGTTAACTTAAAACAAAATATGAAGACTTAAATTACAAAAAAAAACAAGAGAATCAAAATAAACTTATAACTTCAATACCATAATTTGCATTTAAAACAAATTATCTCGAGAATGTACCCTAGCAAATACCTCTTATCAGATACACGCAAACACTTTACACAACAAAAACAAACAAAAAAAACTAAACAAAAATAAAAGAAAATGACACGAAACTTTGTGAACTGAGCAGCAAGTCGGGTAATGTACGAATTAACAATCTTTTCAAAATCCACCGCTTTTGTACTTAGACAAAAATACAAAAGTGGGGGATGAACTGACCAATGAGGGTGCGGTATTTAAGTAGTGTTTGCGTGTTCCGTTCGAGGGGTTGCTTAGTGTTATGAAAAAAATCCCATCAACCCTCTTAACTGAAAATAGGGTTGCAGTAAATACAAATTTAAAAAATAAAATAAAAATAAAAAATATTACAGACATAAATTTGGAAAGGGGCACAAATTACCTAAAAGCTTTTCTCATTTATTACATTTTCAATAATACTTTAATATCTAATTTATCAGCGGGTCACGGCGCTTCTTCTGAGTTGGTCAAAACTTTAACTTTACATAAACAAATTATTTATTTAAAAAATAACAAAACAATTGTGGGTTTTTCCGTCTTTGGGGCGCCCACCATTAGGCGCGGCGGACTTTGGGTTCCAACAATAAGGTTGTAAAATTTCGCCCTATGCTCAGTCCCGACTAATTGTAATAGGGTCGGTATTTACTTGGAAATAAAATTTATTCCGATAGCAATTGCAAATACCGACAAAGATGTTTTATTTATACAAGTCGTAAACGCACATAAAAAAAAAACCCAAATTGCTTTACAATGACTAATAGTTAAATCCCGGCAATATTATGGAAAATGCAATAGTCCCTAATCATCACATATTTACAAAATTTCGAAAAAGAAGAAGAACGTAGTACACCTCAAATGATCGAAATTAGAAGAAAAAAATGTAACAATGAAAAAATTAACTTAATGGAAATAGATAATGATGATGATATTTTTTATGATACACTTCATTGACAACCTTCAAACAAATCGGTCTGTGAGAAGAAAAAACATCATGGCAAAAAAAAGTGATAATCATAATAAACAAAATAAGAAAAGAAAAAAAACTACTAAAACATCAAACAAAAATTAATTTGTTTAACGAAAGCAATCGGACAAATTAAGAAGATAATTTTAAGAATGAAACCAAACACTTTAAATGAGGCTGTAAAAATAGCAATAAAAAAGGCTAATAAAATAAGAAGGAAAATAAAACCGTCAAGAGTGATTAAGATTCCAAAACATGGAGGTATTCTACCACTTATCCCTATATTTGCTGGCTTATCTGCTTTCGGAGCTCTAAATTGAGGTGCAGCAGGAATCGCTAAAGCTGTGAACGACATACGTTCAGCAAAAGAACAATTAAAAGAATCGGAAAGACATAATAAAACGATGGAAGCGATCAGCATGGGAAAAGGTCTTTATTTAAGACCCTACAAAACAGGAATGGGTCTTTTTTTAGGAATGAAACAAAAAAACTAAGTATTATACCAAATAATCGTACACTTAGCAACATTGATCTAATGCACTATGCCAAGAAAACGTTTAAGATACCAAATTTTCGCGGTGTTTTTATGCGTGATAATTTACCTAAAAAAATTCGAAAAAACGAATGTGGTATCGTTAATTTAGATGAAACAAAAGGTCAAGGAACACATTGGGTTGCTTATAAAGTTAATAGGAACATTGTTGAATATTTCGACAGTTTCGGAAATTTAAGACCACCATTTGAACTTGATGATTTTTAAACTGCTGCTACTAAAATAATAGTTAATCATGATGTACATCAAAAATACAATACTATAGATTGTGGAAAAAAATGTATATATTTTTTATTAAATAAATACAATTAAAATAGATAATTTTTCTTCAGTTATAACCTATCGTTCAGTTTGTTAAATACAAGATTAAAATGACAACATCCTCCTCCTACAGTCTTAATTTATTCGGTAGATCGAATCGATTAACTGCAGAGTACTATCCACCAATAGTTTTAGACGAAAAAAAAACGTACGTTTTAGGATTAATAAATTTTGTTGTATTTAATTCAATTCCAAACATTGATTACCATAATAATTTCTTTCATGTTGGACCTCATACAATAATTATAGATGTAGGCACCTATGAAATTAATAATCTAGAAGTATTCATTACAAAATTAAAATTTTAAATGAAAAAATTTCAATCGAAAATAAGGAAATAGAAAAAAAAAGCGAACAAAAAGGTCAAAATGTTCTAGTGCAAAAAAGTCAAGATGTTCAAGTATCAAAAAAAAGAAAATTGTTAGAGGGACAGAAGGAAGAAATTGCTTTAATTCTAAGAGCACATTTAATTATGAAATCAAAAGTAATTATCCTATTTACTTTGATAAACAAAATTCAATTGGATCGATATTTGGTTTTTACAAAAAAAAGTTGATACCAAATAAAACACATATTTCTGATAATCCAGTAAACGTATTTGCGTTGAACGCAATTTGCATTAATTGTAATCTTATAACAAATTCCTACACCGGCAGTAATCATGGTCACATCTTACACATGTTCTATCCACATGCACCACCCGGTCATCGAATAATAGAAAATATTAAGAATGTTATCTATCTACCAATCAACACTCATCATATCGATAAAATTATCATTGAAATACAAGATCAAAGTGGAAAACTGATTAATTTCAGAAAATTGATGGTATCGGTTGGACTACATTTAAAAGAACTTTCATAATAAAAAAAATGGGTTTTCGATACGACTTAGTTCAAAATCCAACAACAACAACATCAGAAAGAAATAACCAATATAAGAATAAAGTGAAAGAAATATGAAGAAATAGTGATAGTAGTGAAAGATTCGTGAAAGAATTAACACCTCTACATAAACAGTTTTTAATATCATTAGGGTTTAAAATAATAAAAAAAAATTAATTTTAATATATTAAATGTTAACGAAAGTGTGTACAACGATAATTCAATTACAAACGGTGAATTTGAGTCATCCACCTTATGCTAATACAACATTAAATAATTCCGATGATATTCGTATACCGATTCAAACACAAGACATCTACACCTTACCATCACAAAGTTTCCTCTATATAGAGGGAAAACTTATAAATTCAATTACAAAAAAGGAAAGTGATACATTAAAGTTCATCAATAACGGAATCTTATTCCTTTTTGACGAAATCAGATATGAAATTGGTGGACTCCAAGGGTAATTTTAACGTTTGTATTCCACTAAAAATGATACTGGGATTTTGTGAAGATTTAAAAAAAAATATCATCAACATACGTCAAGAATTGGTACTCATTCGAAGTTCAGCAGATGTCAATGGAACAATTACTTTGGCTGAGGATGTAAAAGATGAAAAACCAGAAATACAATTATTTAAAAAATTTTGGAAAATACCACATATACAAGTGACAGACTCAGAAAAGTTACGTCTTATGAAACATATAGATAACGGTGTGGATTTGGAGGCAGCATTTAGAACTTGGGAAATACATGAATTTCCAATTTTACAAGAAACAACAAAACATACGTGGAACGTTAAAGCTAGAAATGAGTAAGAAAACGTTATGTAATAATTTGTTTTCAAAGCAATCGAAAAATTGACATTAAAAAAAATATGAATCAATTTGATCAATGTAATTTAATTAACATGAAACTGTATTTAAATTCTGAAACCTATCCTTACGATTATTTAAATTTAAATTTTAATAAAAATCAATATTCTATTTTATACGAAATGTACGGTAAATTTCAACAATCTTACTATAATAAATTTATTAGTAGTGTTGAACCGTGCATCGAATTCTCAAAATTTAAAGATGAAACGCCAAAGTGCGTAATCGACTGTTCACGCCAAAACGAAACGTTAAAATCGGGCAGTGTAGATATTCGATTGGAATTTGAAACAGAGAAAAACATGTTAGCTAATACAACGGCCCATTGTCTCATTATTTACGATCGCTTAATTAAATATAATCCACTCACTAATATTGTAAGAATATTTAAATAACTATAGTTAATAGTCAGTATCTTACTATTAACCATTATTCAATCTTTAAGTTGTTACTCTAATAATGAAACTAATAACAATGAAACAAATGGAAGTAATAATGAAACCAATGAAGAAAATTCATGTGAAGATTACAAATTTCAAATTCAACATTTGCAAAATGAATTGTCAAACCTGTATAATACATCACTAAACATTTACAATGAAGTAAGTACAAGTTTACAAGATTGTAATGATATGTACACCAATGAATTGGATGCTCACGATGACTTAATGGATGCGTTAGAACTATGTCAATCAAATTTAAAAAATACCAGTCAAGACGTAATCAACACCGAACGATCTAAACTCATTCGTGAGCAGATTAATTTACAAGCCACCATTCAAGCTCTTAATATTTCTTTAAAATTCAGTGAAGAAAAACTTAGTCATTCTTATGATATTGAGAGCACCGTAAATTTTAAAGTTATCTTAAAGTTTTTCCGTCGGAAGATTATTAATTTTTTTTTTAAACACGAAAATACTTTTCTACTATGTGCATGTATTAGTAATTAATTATAAGAATTAAGTGTCATCATGACCAAAGATCTTGAATTCATAAGACACTATTGCCCAAATTATACAAAGGATTGGCCTATTATAGAGTCACAGCAAGATAACGTAGAAAGCGAAAGCTTTGACACCGTATTTTTTAAAATTCGCGCAGCAAGGGAAAATTATGTTGTTTACTTGTCACATACGTTAACAGTCATTTTTGTAGAAATCATTACCCTTAACTAACACTGAATTATCTCTCCTAACACCTCGTGCCTGCGACAGTGATCTTTGGTTTATTGCCATTGTATTGCCTCTCCAGGTTTCCTTTAGCGCCTGCGATAATAACCCTTTGGTTTATGGCCAATTGTGTTATCCCTCCAGGTCACCTAAATTCAATATTTACTTTCCATTATTGCTAGTTGCTAATATATTATGACTGATTTAGAAATTTTAAGAGAAATTTGTCCGCAATATACGAATGATTGGGTAATTAATGAAAGATTAGTCACGGAAACAACACCACCTTGCGATCAAATATATTCCAGTTTTATTTTGGGAAAGTCCTACTATTTCATTTATTTGTCCTCTTGCTGTAAGAAAATTTCCGTCGAAATTTATCCACATTTAGGGGATATTGAAATTCTTACGGAGGAGTTTTTGGAATTTTTAGAGGAAATAGAGAAGGATGGAACACCCCTTTGAATTCTTGAGACGTTATCTCCCCAGTTTCACAACTACTTGGCCCATCTTTCGACTTGACGTAGCGTATTCAGATTCTGAATTATATACAGTCATTTGCCGTCAAGACGAACATCTCTTTGTATACCTGTCGTCCAGAGAACTTATAATTTTCGTGGTAGTTAGTTAGATTTTTTTTCCTGGTTGAATCGAATCATAGTCCTAAAAATAACAATTTTATTTAATAGAAAACCGCCCAATGAGTACCGAAGGTTATCTCAATTATTTAATAACGGTCTTACCAAAGGGGGTAAGAAAACACAAAATTTACTTCGGAGCACCACAGGATGGTTTGGTGCACATGAATGCGTACGAATTTGAGGACAAAATTCTCACGGTATACGAAGGCTGGAAGGTGTTAGTGGTGGAGGTGACCAAAACCTTCACTTGTCAGACTTCGACAGCGACTCTGATACCGACTCAGAGGTGGAGCTGGGCCAGATATGTTTTCCTCAGAAATAGTTTTTTTTGTGTGTATTGGTATTATCAACATTAACAATAAATTGCCATTAATTTGAAATTTTCATCGATTTTTCTTTTCTCTCCCACCATTCAGGCATGAATATATTGCACGACGTTGTGGTCAGTATTGAGTTGTTGTATAACTTGGACGAATTTAATAGGTTAATAAAGCTAGGTATTATTCCGAAAATTTTAGAAGTATTGCCCACGGATACGAGGTATGAGTTACGCCTAGTTAGTTTCCCACCTGTAGGTAGTATATACCATAACTCAATCTATTTAGATACGAAGTGGATCACGTTGTTTATAGGGAATGGCATGTACTTCATTTCGGGTGTATTGTAGGTGATTGGTATTTGAGTTTTGATTTTTTTTTTAATTAAAAAAAATGCTTGACAACGACACATCTTCGGATGAGGGGGCAGGAACCTCATTATTGCCAAATCAACAACCAGTCCCAAATGCACACACCCACTTAGACATATTGGGGTCAGCTGACGCGGGAACCTTTAAATTAAGTACATTTTCAATGATCCAAAATTATGACGGCACAACCAGTGTTGAAGAATATATCGATTTGGTCACTGAAACAGCCAAGTTAGTTAAATGGAACGATATAGACACTCTTTCGTTAATACGCTTGAAATTACGTGGCGAAGCGCGACAATTTTTAATTAGTGAACCCGAATTAAAGACAACTGCGGGCTTAAACTTATTTTTAAAAACCCTTAGGAAGAGATTCGTAAGAATATAAACGCCAGGTGACGCGGACTTTAAATTACTAAACTGTAAACAAAGAAGCGGTGAAAGTGTCCAAGAATTTGCTTCGAGTATTAAAATACTTGGTTACGATACGCTAGTACCAACAGAGGATAACGCGGAAGAAGAGTTTATGAGAAAGCGTCTTGATGTGGACCTTAGACGACAATTTCTGTTAGGATTGAAAGGACCGGTGCAGCAAAGAACAATGTCTTCAAACCCTGCTTCATTCGCGAACGCAATCGAAACAGCAGAATCTGAAGAATTGATTGAAGCCATGACTAGTAGAGAGTCAGGTAAACGAGGTAGTTTTGCACCCCTATATAACCACAGGAAGTCTCCGCAACCACCGAGGGAGCAACCGCCTCGTCAAGTTAGCTGGACAAATGGACCACCCCAATCCAATCCACAGCGTAGGTACGGAAACAATCAATACAATAACAACGGAGGAACGCGAACAGGCACCAGTAATAATAATTATCCTGGCACGAGTAATAATAATTATCCTGGCACGCGTCAAAATGGTTCCGGTTCACAAGCATCCTTGAAAATTTGTTTCTATTGTAAGAAGCAAGGGCACATAAAGGCAGAATGCCGCAAGTTAAAATGTTTTAATTGTGGACACAACGGGCATTATGCCAGTAATTGTTTAAACAACGGAGGCCGTTCAGCAGGGACCACTCGAACAGGCCAAGTTATGGGTATGGGTCCAGCACATCATGGGCACCAGGAACAAGGTGGACGTCAAAATCAAAGTGGATATCAAAATCCAGGCGGACATCAGGAGCAAGGATCACGCCAGAGTCAAGGCACGAGCCAAAATCAAGGGAGGCACCAGCAATTCAACCAGGGACGCAGCAACTTATCAACACCTGCGATGAAGAAAGGCTCATTGTCATCCCGACGATAGGTGATACGCGAGGAAATGAATTGTTTACCCCAATA
The DNA here is from genome assembly GCA_963971135.1 of Stenus bimaculatus. Taxonomy (NCBI): domain Eukaryota; kingdom Metazoa; phylum Arthropoda; class Insecta; order Coleoptera; family Staphylinidae; genus Stenus; species Stenus bimaculatus. The sequence goes on from OZ020181.1 coordinate 28,205,651, forward strand.
AGAAATAAACTTTTATTAGTGATAGACGGAGTTATTAGGACAGTATTAATAGACTCAGGTGCGGCAGTATCGGTAATTAAATCCAATATTTTGGATAAAGACAACTATGAGTGTTTAAAACGAAGTAAATATAACTTACCACAGCCAGTGGGCATAAATTATATTGTGAAGGACTAGCTAAAGTACATCTAGATTTTTTTAAAAATTTACAATTTGACTATGAGTTTATCTCAGTGGAGGGATTAAAGTTAAGTGTAGACGCGGTAGTAGGAGTCGATTTTTTATGCAAATTAGGAGTAATCATCGACTGGGGAAAGGGTATATTAAGGTTAAAAGGAGCTACTATCAGCGTACGAACGCGAACCCCTTATTGGACAATTCGTCATTAAAGTCGAACGCCATATTCGTCTTTGATGTTTCCAAACAAAATGAAACGATAAAATCGGCTCAAATTGATCTAAAGATTGAAATGGAGGCAACAAAAGCTTTTACCACCAAAATTTGTGCGTATTGTTTGATCATACACGACAGCGTTTACCAATACCAGCCCCTAACGAATATAGTTCAAAAAATTGGATAAGCGCGGAGGTGGTGCACGCATGCGCTTTCTTTTACATAATGCGGTGTTAATGTAAAAGTTGCGTTATTTCGAAGGTAGACTCGATGCAGTCAAGATGGGTGATCTACTATTTGAAAGCAGCAGAATTGGTGCAGCCGATGATCTACTACTACTAAAACGACGACGACAAGGAAAGAACATTGTATTTTTAGACATTCAATTTGCTGGAAAATGTCCGTAAGAAATTACAGAAGATGGATGCGTCGTTATGACGTTTATATTTAAACCGACCGTCCCATTTAAAGAGCTTACAAGAAAGGAAAAGAAGACAGTAAAATGGTTGGAATATAATCATCATCGCATAGGATACAATTCCGGCAACATATCAGTACGATATTTTGAACATATTCTTAAATATTTTTTAATACCCACTGTTGTGAGTGGGTCTTTACACCGTAGTATAGGTCAAAAACACTCTTTAAAAAAATTACTGATGGATTATAGGGTATAGATTATTTGTAAAAGAAAATAATTGTTATTTTCTAAAATAAATGTATTTTGTACAAACTTTTGAGTTATTATGGCATTTTATATCTTTTTTTTTAAGATAACTAGATTTTTATAACAAACAACAAAACTTATCGCAAATTACCAACAAACAATAAAATAACTATTTTCGGCGGAAACACTTGTGTTGTTTCTTTTTAAATTTCGCGCTTGACTCTCATCACGAATTTTAATTACAAGGTATTTCCTGATCTATTTTTTTAATATTTAGCCTTTTATAAAAGGACTTTTGTTGTAACGGTTTCGATGAATGCAAATCTATTTATAGCGAATGTAGTTTGTACTATATTATAATAAAGTTTATAGTATAGGCGGTACTTGTTACAAATTGTGAGCACCCAAGAAATTCGTTACATGTTATTTAATCAAGAACCTATTTACTAATTGATATTCTCCTAGATTGTACTTTATTGGGTATTATGTGTTTTTTTAATTTTCAAAATACAAATGAAGTAGATTTTAGTAGTTGATCGCTATCAGTTTTAAATGGGTGGATCAGGTAATACCTTAGGGGTGGGGATAGTAACAAATAAGCAATTAGCCTTACAACCGTGCAGAGTGGGGGTAATTTGCGTGTATAAATGCTCATGAAAAATGCAAAGTAAGTATCAAATTTTGGTCAACTGCTGAAGTGAGTGGTATTATATACTATGTTGTTTTTAGATCATAGTATGTATTCTGCCCGCTACAGCAGCCAGACCAGGACCTTCAAGAAGTAAATAGTGATTTTGTAACTTGTGTTGTTTCTTTTTAAATTTCGCGCTGGACTCTCATCACGAATTTTAAGTACAAGGTATTTTCTAATTTATTTTTTTAATATTTAGCCTTTTATAAAAGGAATTTTGTTGTAACGGTTTCAGTGAATACAAATTTATTTAAAGCGAGTATAGTTTGTACTATTTTATAATAAAGTTTCTAGTTTAGGCAGTACTTGTTACAAATTGTGAGCACCCAAGAAATTCGTTACAATTTATTCAATGAAAACCCTATTTACTAATTGATCTTCTCCTTAATTGTTTTTTATTAGGTATTATGTTTTTTTTTTTATTTTCATAATACAAATGAAGTGCATTTTAGTAGTTGATCACTATCAGTTTAAAATGGGTGAATTGGTTTATTGTACTTTATTAGGTATTATGTTTTTTTTTAATTTTCAAAATACAAATGAAGTACATTTTAGTAGTTGATCCATATTAATTTAAAATGGGTGGATCAGGTAATACCTTAGGGGTGGGGATAGTTTCGTGACTTGTGTTATGTTTTTTTTTTAATTTTCATTACTTTATACTTTATTAGGTATTATGTTTTTTTTTATTTTCATAATACAAATGAAGTACATTTTAGTAGTTGATCAGTATTTAAAATGGGTGGATCAGGTAATACCTTAGGGGTGGGGATAGTAACTTATAAGCAATTAGCCTTACAACCGTGCAGAGTGGGGGTAATTAGCGTGTATAAATGCTCATGAAATATGCAAAGTAAGTATCAAATTTTGGTCAACTGCTGAAGTGAGTGGTATTATATACTATGTTGTTTTTAGATCATAGTATGTATTCTGCCCGCTACAGCAGCCAGACCAGGACCTACAAGAAGTAAATAGTGATTTTGTGACTTGTGTTGTTTTTGTAAATTTCGCGCTGGAGTCTCATCACGAATTTTAAGTACAAGTAGAAGCGGTACTTGTTACAAATTGTGAGCACCCAAGAAATCCGTTACAATTTATTTAATCAAAAAACTATTTACTAATTGATCTTCTCCTTGATTGTACTTTATTAGGTATTATGTTTTTTTTTATTTTCATAATACAAATGAAGTACATTTTAGTAGTTGATCACTATCAGTTTAAAATGGGTGAATTGGTTTATTGTACAAGAAGTAAAAGTGGTTTTGTGACTTGTGTTGTTTTTGTAAAATTTCGCGCTTGGACTCTCATCACGAGTTTTAAGTACAAGGTATTTTCTGATTTATTTTTTAATATTTAGCCTTTTATAAAAGGACTTTTGTTGTAACGGTTTCGATGAATGCAAATCTATTTATAGCGAGTGTAGTTTGTACTATATTATAATAAAGTTTATAGTATAGGCGGTACTTGTTACAAATTGTGAACACCCAAGAAATTCGTTACAATTTATTTAATCAAAAACCCATTTACTACTTGATATTCTCCTTGATTGTACTTTATTGGGTCAACTGCTGAAGTGAGTGGTATTATATACTAAGTTGTTTTTAGATCATAGTATGTATTTTGGCCGCTACAGCAGCCAGACCAGGACCTACAAGAAGTAAATAGTGATTTTGTGACTTGTGTTGTTTTTGTAAAATTTCGCGCTGGACTCTCATCACGAATTTTAAGTACAAGGGATTTTCTAATTTATTTTTTTAATATTTAGCCTTTTATAAGAAGACTTTTGTTGTAATGGTTTCGATGAATGCAAATCTATTTATAGCGAGTGTAGTTTGTACAATATTATAATAAAGTTTATAGTATAGGCTGTACTTGTTACAAATTGTGAGCACCTAAGAAATTTGTTACAATTTATTTCATCAAAAACCTATTTACTAATTGATCTTCTCCTTGATTGTACTTTATTAGGTATTATGTTTTTTTTTATATTAATAATACAAATGAAGTACATTTTAGTAGTTGATCACTATCAGTTTAAAATGGATGGATCAGGTAATACCTTAGGTGTGGGGATAGTAACAAATAAGCAATTAGCCTTACAACCGTGCAGAGTGGGGGTAATTTGCGGGTATAAAAGCTCATGAAATATGCAAAGTAAGTATCAAATTTTGGTCAACTGCTGAAATGAGTGGTATTATATACTATATTGTTTTTAGATCATAGTATGTATTCTGCCCGGTACAGCAGCCAGACGAGGACCTTCAAGAAGTAAATAGTGATTTTGTAACTTGTGTTGTTTCTTTTTAAATTTCGCGCTGGACTCTCATCACGAATTTTAATTACAAGGTATTTTCTAATTTATTTTTTTAATATTTAGCCTTTTATAAAAGGAATTTTGTTGTAACGGTTTCGATGAATGCAAATTTATTTAAAGCAAGTATAGTTTGTATTATATTATAATAAAGTTTATAGTACAGGTGATACTTGTTACATGTGAGCTACCAAGATATTCGTTACAATTTATTTAATCAAAAACCTATTTACTAATTGATCTTCTCCTTGATTGTACTTTATTAGGTATTATGTTTTTTTTTATTTTCATAATACAAATGAAGTACATTTTGGTACTTGATCACTATCAGTTTAAAATGGGTGAATTGGTTTATTGTACTTTATTAGGTATTATGTTTTTTTTTATTTCTATAATACAAATGAAGTACATTTTAGTAGTTGATCCCTATTAGTTTAAAATAGGTGGATCAGGTAATCGTTAGGGGTGGGGATAGTAACATGTAAGCAATTAGCCTTACAACCGTGCAGAGTGGGGGTAATTTGCGGGTATAAATGCTCATGAAATATGCAAATTAAGTATTAAATTTTGGTCAACTGCTGAAGTGAGTGGTATTATATACTATGTTGTTTTTAGATCATGTAACAAAATAAATTTTGTAACTTTTTTTTTATATTATCAGCTCATTTCTTAATAACACTCTGTATATCGCTTGGTCTGTCAATTTAATTGATTGCTCAATTCGGCCGTGAAGATTTACGCTTGGCAACTGCGTTTGCTAAGTGGGGATTTTCGCGCTGAACGCGGAATTGAGGGGGACTTGCTCGACGACCTGGGGACAAGAGAGACTGTTGTGGTATTGGGTAATGTACCGTATCTTTAATTTCCATTAATTGCATGCATTGAATTACTTAAGCAGTGGTTTTTAATTTGGTTATTTGATAATCGTTAAACTAATCACAATTATTTGATATTCTTTTTAATTTGGTTATTGCCGGTGTGTGTTTTGACCTCCAACTTTATCGCGCCTCCGAGTTAAATCTCAAGGCATCGGCTTGATTTTGCCGTCTATCTCTTTCCTTTCATTTGAATTTGCCTTATCTTTTCCTTTAATGTAATCTAGTAATTTCATTTATCAGAATTACATTTTATCCTAGCAAATTCAGGTGATTTTGTCTTGGTTGGTGTTTGAGGTTAAAACCGCATGGGTTGAAGTTTAATCAGCCTTTGGTTTGATTCATTTGAATCAAACACTTAATTTCTTTTGTTGGCTAATTAAACGGGGTTTTCCTTTTATAATTTTGTGATTAATACCCTGCTTAAGTCTTTCATATTTGTGTGACTTGCTTTACCTTTCTCTATTGCTTTTTGTATCTAAGACGACGGACTTACAGTAAATATCTTCCCCAACTTTGCTTGTTGATTTTAACATTTACAGTTCACACATTTTCTTTTAGAGCTCCTTAATTTAATTTGCGCTTTATATAAGATACTTAATCACCTTTTCTTTGTATCAAGCTCCTTCTAAATTGGTGAAGAGGAATATAATCGTTTGGACGACCCTTGAGTGATACAGCCTGCTGCAACAGTAAATTCATAATACATTGGAACGTTACCCTTGGGTGGACTGTCCTTGGTGCTGTTAAATGGTCCAGTTTGGTTCCACGCACCTGATTTGCTGCAGCTCATTAATTTGGTAACCAACATCAGCAGTTTAATATCTAGTGGTTGAGGCAGCATTGTTTTTGGAAGCCACCCGCCTTTGTTAAACGTCCATTGGTGTATCAGCAGTGCGCAGGGAGTCCAAACACCTGATTATTTGACGATCTGCGGAGTCCAATTTTAGAAGCTGAGTATTTCTCTTTCTTGTACAGTATCTTATATATCTTTGTATCTTGCTTTTGCTTATTTTTGCGCTTGATTTGTAGTTTTTCAATAACTCTTTTCAGCTTCACTGAATAGCAGTTTTTAGTTTTACATTCGATATTTACATTTTTGCATACATTTTTTACATTTACATTTTTACATTTTCAACACTTTCAATTTCATAACAATTTATTGCATAATATTTGTTTATTCTTAAATATACTTGTTAAACTTCATTTGTGTGTTTTCTTTATCAACGACTATCCTAGCTGGCGCCCAATTTACATCTTTTAAACTCACGACCCTACCGTGTCAGACTGAGCAGCCCAAAGGTTAAATAACACTATTGGTAAAACGCAGAAATTGCGTTACAATCATAGTATGTATTTTGGCCGCTACAGCAGCCAGACCAGGACCTACAAGAAGTAAATAGTGATTTTGTGACTTGTGTTGTTTTTGTAAAATTTCGCGCTGGACTCTCATCACGAATTTTAAGTACAAGGTATTTTCTGATCTATTTTTTTAATATTTAGCCTTTTATAAAAGGACATTTGTTGTAACGGTTTCGATGAATGCAAATCTATTTATAGCGAATGTAGTTTGTACTATATTATAATAAAGTTTATAGTATAGGCGGTACTTGTTACAAATTGTGAGCACCCAAGAAATTCGTTACAGTTTATTTAATCAAGAACCTATTTACTAATTGATATTCTCCTAGATTGTACTTTATTGGGTATTATGTGTTTTTTTAATTTTCAAAATACAAATGAAGTAGATTTTAGTAGTTGATCGCTATCAGTTTTAAATGGGTGGATCAGGTAATACCTTAGGGGTGGGGATAGTAACAAATAAGCAATTAGCCTTACAACCGTGCAGAGTGGGGGTAATTTGCGTGTATAAATGCTCATGAAAAATGCAAAGTAAGTATCAAATTTTGGTCAACTGCTGAAGTGAGTGGTATTATATACTATGTTGTTTTTAGATCATAGTATGTATTCTGCCCGCTACAGCAGCCAGACCAGGACCTTCAAGAAGTAAATAGTGATTTTGTAACTTGTGTTGTTTCTTTTTAAATTTCGCGCTGGACTCTCATCACGAATTTTAAGTACAAGGTATTTTCTAATTTATTTTTTTAATATTTAGCCTTTTATAAAAGGAATTTTGTTGTAACGGTTTCAGTGAATGCAAATTTATTTAAAGCGAGTATAGTTTGTACTATTTTATAATAAAGTTTCTAGTTTAGGCAGTACTTGTTACAAATTGTGAGCACCCAAGAAATTCGTTACAATTTATTCAATGAAAACCCTATTTACTAATTGATCTTCTCCTTAATTGTTTTTTATTAGGTATTAGGTATTATGTTTTTTTTTTTATTTTCATAATACAAATGAAGTGCATTTTAGTAGTTGATCACTATCAGTTTAAAATGGGTGAATTGGTTTATTGTACTTTATTAGGTATTATGTTTTTTTTTAATTTTCAAAATACAAATGAAGTACATTTTAGTAGTTGATCCATTTTATTAATTTAAAATGGGTGGATCAGGTAATACCTTAGGGGTGGGGATAGTTTCGTGACTTGTGTTATATTTTTTTTTTAATTTTCATTACTTTATACTTTATTAGGTATTATGTTTTTTTTTATTTTCATAATACAAATGAAGTACATTTTAGTAGTTGATCAGTATTTAAAATGGGTGGATCAGGTAATACCTTAGGGGTGGGGATAGTAACTTATAAGCAATTAGCCTTACAACCGTGCAGAGTGGGGGTAATTAGCGTGTATAAATGCTCATGAAATATGCAAAGTAAGTATCAAATTTTGGTCAACTGCTGAAGTGAGTGGTATTATATACTATGTTGTTTTTAGATCGTAGTATGTATTCTGCCCGCTACAGCAGCCAGACCAGGACCTACAAGAAGTAAATAGTGATTTTGTGACTTGTGTTGTTTTTGTAAATTTCGCGCTGGACTCTCATCACGAATTTTAAGTACAAGTAGAGGCGGTACTTTTTACAAATTGTGAGCACCCAAGAAATCCGTTACAATTTATTTAATCAAAAAACTATTTACTAATTGATCTTCTCCTTGATTGTACTTTATTAGGTATTATGTTTTTTTTTATTTTCATAATACAAATGAAGTACATTTTAGTAGTTGATCACTATCAGTTTAAAATGGGTGAATTGGTTTATTGTACAAGAAGTAAAAGTGGTTTTGTGACTTGTGTTGTTTTTGTAAAATTTCGCGCTTGGACTCTCATCACGAGTTTTAAGTACAAGGTATTTTCTGATTTATTTTTTAATATTTAGCCTTTTATAAAAGGACTTTTGTTGTAACGGTTTCGATGAATGCAAATCTATTTATAGCGAGTGTAGTTTGTACTATATTATAATAAAGTTTATAGTATAGGCGGTACTTGTTACAAATTGTGAACACCCAAGAAATTCGTTACAATTTATTTAATCAAAAACCCATTTACTACTTGATATTCTCCTTGATTGTACTTTATTGGGTCAACTGCTGAAGTGAGTGGTATTATATACTAAGTTGTTTTTAGATCATAGTATGTATTTTGGCCGCTACAGCAGCCAGACCAGGACCTACAAGAAGTAAATAGTGATTTTGTGACTTGTGTTGTTTTTGTAAAATTTCGCGCTGGACTCTCATCACGAATTTTAAGTACAAGGGATTTTCTAATTTATTTTTTTAATATTTAGCCTTTTATAAGAAGACTTTTGTTGTAATGGTTTCGATGAATGCAAATCTATTTATAGCGAGTGTAGTTTGTACAATATTATAATAAAGTTTATAGTATAGGCTGTACTTGTTACAAATTGTGAGCACCTAAGAAATTTGTTACAATTTATTTCATCAAAAACCTATTTACTAATTGATCTTCTCCTTGATTGTACTTTATTAGGTATTATGTTTTTTTTTATATTAATAATACAAATGAAGTACATTTTAGTAGTTGATCACTATCAGTTTAAAATGGATGGATCAGGTAATACCTTAGGTGTGGGGATAGTAACAAATAAGCAATTAGCCTTACAACCGTGCAGAGTGGGGGTAATTTGCGGGTATAAAAGCTCATGAAATATGCAAAGTAAGTATCAAATTTTGGTCAACTGCTGAAATGAGTGGTATTATATACTATATTGTTTTTAGATCATAGTATGTATTCTGCCCGGTACAGCAGCCAGACCAGGACCTTCAAGAAGTAAATAGTGATTTTGTAACTTGTGTTGTTTCTTTTTAAATTTCGCGCTGGACTCTCATCACGAATTTTAATTACAAGGTATTTTCTAATTTATTTTTTTAATATTTAGCCTTTTATAAAAGGAATTTTGTTGTAACGGTTTCGATGAATGCAAATTTATTTAAAGCAAGTATAGTTTGTATTATATTATAATAAAGTTTATAGTACAGGTGATACTTGTTACATGTGAGCTACCAAGATATTCGTTACAATTTATTTAATCAAAAACCTATTTACTAATTGATCTTCTACTTGATTGTACTTTATTAGGTATTATGTTTTTTTTTATTTTCATAATACAAATGAAGTACATTTTGGTACTTGATCACTATCAGTTTATAATGGGTGAATTGGTTTATTGTACTTTATTAGGTATTATGTTTTTTTTTATTTCTATAATACAAATGAAGTACATTTTAGTAGTTGATCCCTATTAGTTTAAAATAGGTGGATCAGGTAATCGTTAGGGGTGGGGATAGTAACATGTAAGCAATTAGCCTTACAACCGTGCAGAGTGGGGGTAATTTGCGGGTATAAATGCTCATGAAATATGCAAATTAAGTATTAAATTTTGGTCAACTGCTGAAGTGAGTGGTATTATATACTATGTTGTTTTTAGATCATAGTATGTATTTTGGCCGCTACAGCAGCCAGACCAGGACCTACAAGAAGTAAATAGTGATTTTGTGACTTGTGTTGTTTTTGTAAAATTTCGCGCTGGACTCTCATCACGAATTTTAAGTACAAGGTATTTTCTGATCTATTTTTTTAATATTTTGCCTTTTATAAAAGGACTTTTGTTGTAACGGTTTCGATGAATGCAAATCTATTTATAGCGAATGTAGTTTGTACTATATTATAATAAAGTTTATAGTATAGGCGGTACTTGTTACAAATTGTGAGCACCCAAGAAATTCGTTACAATTTATTTAATCAAGAACCTATTTACTAATTGATATTCTCCTAGATTGTACTTTATTGGGTATTATGTGTTTTTTTAATTTTCAAAATACAAATGAAGTAGATTTTAGTAGTTGATCGCTATCAGTTTTAAATGGGTGGATCAGGTAATACCTTAGGGGTGGGGATAGTAACAAATAAGCAATTAGCCTTACAACCGTGCAGAGTGGAGGTAATTTGCGTGTATAAATGCTCATGAAATATGCAAAGTAAGTATCAAATTTTGGTCAACTGCTGAAGTGAGTGGTTATATTTACTATATTGTTTTTAGTAGTATTCTGCCCGCTACAGCAGCCAGACCAGGACCTACAAGAAGTAAATAGTGATTTTGTGACTTGTGTTGTTTTTGTAAAATTTCGCGCTGGACTCTCATCACGAATTTTAAGTACAAGGTATTTTCTAATTTATTTTTTTAATATTTAGCCTTTTATAAAAGGACTTTTATTGTAACGGTTTCGATGAATGCAAATCTATTTATAGCGAGTGTAGTTTGTACAATATTATAATAAAGTTTATAGTATAGGCGGTACTTGTTACAAATTGTGAGCACCCAAGAAATTCGTTACAATTTATTTCATCAAAAACCTATTTACTAATTGATTTTCTCCTTGATTGTACTTTATTAGGTATTATGTTTTTTTTTATTTTTATAATACAAATGAAGTACATTTTGGTAGTTGATCACTATCAGTTTAAAATGGGTTAATTGGTTTATTGTACTTTATTAGGTATTATGTTTTTTTTAATTTTATAATACAAATGAAGTACATTTTAGTAGTTGATCCCTATTAATTTATAATGGGTGGATCAGGTAATACCTTAGGGTTGGGGATAGTAACAAATAAGCAATTAGCCTTACAACCGTGCAGAGTGGGGGTAATTTGCGTGTATAAATGCTCATGAAAAATGCAAAGTAAGTATCAAATTTTGGTCAACTGCTGAAGTGAGTGGTATTATATACTATGTTGTTTTTAGATCATAGTATGTATTCTGCCCGCTACAGCAGCCAGACCAGAACCTTCAAGAAGTAAATAGTGATTTTGTAACTTGTGTTGTTTCTTTTTAAATTTCGCGCTGGACTCTCATCACGAATTTTAAGTACAAGGTATTTTCTAATTTATTTTTTTAATATTTAGCCTTTTATAAAAGGAATTTTGTTGTAACGGTTTCAGTGAATGCAAATTTATTTAAAGCGAGTATAGTTTGTGCTATTTTATAATAAAGTTTCTAGTTTAGGCAGTACTTGTTACAAATTGTGAGCACCCAAGAAATTCGTTACAATTTATTCAATGAAAACCCTATTTACTAATTGATCTTCTCCTTAATTGTTTTTTATTAGGTATTATGTTTTTTTTTTATTTTCATAATACAAATGAAGTGCATTTTAGTAGTTGATCACTATCAGTTTAAAATGGGTGAATTGGTTTATTGTACTTTATTAGGTATTATGTTTTTTTTAATTTTCAAAATACAAATGAAGTACATTTTAGTAGTTGATCCATATTAATTTAAAATGGGTGGATCAGGTAATACCTTAGGGGTGGGGATAGTTTCGTGACTTGTGTTATGTTTTTTTTTAATTTTCATTACTTTATACTTTATTAGGTATTATGTTTTTTTTTATTTTCATAATAATAATAATAAATCATTTATTGGTTTCAAAATTACATTATAAATAAATACATATTACAATAGTAAGGTAGAAACCAAAAGGAACAGGATCAGCGAAGCTACCGAGATAGCGCTGTTTTTCATCAAGTCCTAACGAGATACTGTTAGATAATAGTGTAGTAGGATAATGATTAGTAAAGTACAATGACGCAAACACGCTAATTCTAACAAAAAACTAGAGGTAGCTCTAAAAACATAAAAAATAATGCGTTAAATCAGCGAATAGGGATTAAAAGACTTATTGCTTTTGCTTGTGCAGTAACTGTGACCTTAAGTTTCTTTTAAACGAATATATTGAGTTAAATGAGAAATCGTACAAATTATAAAACGAAGCGATATTATAGGAAAAGCACCTTTTAAACAAAGTCGTGTGATGTTTAGGAATTCTAAGTAAATCTTTACGCCGAACATTCACATTGTGAACGTCAGTACGAAAGGTAAGTTTTTCAGTTAAGTATGGTGGGCAACGTGTTGCAATGATCTTGGAAAAATAACACCCCGAGTGCAATATACGACGATTCCTCATATTGAGCCAGTTTAGTTCGTTAATTTTATGGGAGATTCGTTCATACTTTCTTATGCCAAAGATCAGCCTAGCGCAGGAATTCTGAACCAATTGAATTCTTTTAGAAGTGCTTCGGATAATATCTCTTTATTCTTCCTACTGAGTAATTCCCGATTTAGGTATAAAGATTTAAGTGCTATAAATGATTTTTTAATAAGTTGTGATGTGTTTTCTCGGAATCGCAGATCAGTGTCAAGTAACACGCCAAGGTTTTTTGCGCAGTGGGAAAATTCTAGTACTGCACCGTCGAGATGGAGGTGCATATTCTGCTCTACGAATAATTTTTTGTTTTTAGGTCCGAACACAAGAACTTTAGTCTTTTTGGAATTTAGTAGGAGACTATGTTTAATTGAGTTAGTGGTTAACGCATTTAAGTCGTAATTAATTGAACTTTCAGCTTCACGCATTCTTTCAACAGGGAAACTTATAAAAATCTGAGAATCATCAGCGTAAAGATGATATTTACAGTGTTTAATGACTCTAAATAAATTGCTCGTATAGATTGAAAATAAAAGTGGTCCCAATATGGATCCTTGGGGAACCCCTGATCTAATTTGGGTTTCAGCAGAAAAAGTATCAGCGTGAAAAGTTCTCTGTCTTCTACCGGAGAGGAAAGAACTAATTAACGCGATGGCTGATTTATCAAAACCAGAATACTCCAAGATTGATAGCATCAGCTCATGGCTTATGGTATCAAAAGCTTTAGAGTAGTCTAACAGGATTAAAACTGTTACGAGATTTTTATCAGTTTTATTAACCAGTTCGTCAGTTATGCAATTTAGAGCGGAACAGCAGCTGTAGCCCGGTCGAAAACCTGATTGCACTTCAGGTAAAATACTAGGATGCTTATTTATAAAATTACGTATCTGACTTTCCATTAAGAATTCAAGCATCTTAGAGAGTGTAGGTAGTATACTGATCGGTCTTAGATCATTCAATGATTTGGGATTAGGAACCTTGGGTAATGGTATAACTAATGAGCTTTTCCATGAACTTGGAAAGTAATTAGAAGAAATGCAACTATTAATGATATGGACTAAATAATCTATTAGATGAGGATAAGATATTTCAAGCATTTTCGCATCAATCCCATCGGAACCACCTCTGCACGGTTTCATTCTTGATAGAAAATTAGAGATTTCTGAGGGAGAAGCCTGGTTAAACTTAAATCTATAATCAGTTGATAGTTTGCAGGTGTTTTCATAGAAGTGCATTAGTTCAGGACTAGCTGGAATTTGCTGTATATTTGAAAAAAAGTAATTAATATTTTCAACATTAGTTAATTCTGCTGGGAGTTTATTATTTCTTAGCTTACCTATACCCAAAGTTCTAAGATTATTCCATAGAGCTTTGTTACCTTTATTTCCATGACTGGTATTAAAATCTATATAAGCCCGCTTTTCATCTCGAATGGCTTTAGTAGTTAAGTTACGTAGTTCCTTGTAATAACTGAAATGTTTGATTTCCTTGGACTTTTTATATTTAGATAGAACTTGATCACGTAGCTTCATCATACACTTTATGTTATAGGTTATCCACGGTTTATGCGGCTTATAATGATTATATGTTGCTAAGGGTGCGTGAATATTAAATATGAATTTTAAGTTTTCACTAAAAAATTTGATTTTATCATCAACATGAATTATATCGAAAATCTGATACCACCGAATATCCAAAAGGTCACGAGTAAAATTATCAATATCAAAATTTTTGTAGTTACGCGTAGTGACGCTAGAGACAACAATGACTTCTTCTTCAAAATTAATTTTAGTTGTTACAAAGTTATGGTCACTTAACCCATGAGAATCTAAGACCTGCGTATCGGTAGCTCGAACATCCTCACCTGTTATTATTAAGTCTAACAGAGAATCCTTAGTAGGGGAAATCCGCGTAGGATTGTTAATGAGTTGTTTTAGGCTCAATGATTCCAATAAGGAAGAGAACTTTAAGAAGCGAGTATCCTTTAACGACAAGAAGTCGACGTTAAAATCACCCATGCATACAAACGTATTTTCTTCCAAGACAAAATGAGCAATATAGTTTTCAAATTTTTCCAAGAATTCATTAAAATTACCATTCGGTGGCCTGTACACCACACCCAAAGTTACTTTCTTAGTGCCCACATTAATTTCGACCCAGAGGCCTTCGAAAGACGTATCACTAAGCTGGCTTAATATTTTACTATTAAAACATTTTCTTATAAACAGTGCAACACCTCCCCCACGACTGCAACGATCGAGACGCAATAGATTGTATTCAGTGAAATTAAATAAATTATTTGGCAGCGAGTCGTTCAACCAAGTTTCACACAGGGCGACAACGTCATATTCGTTATTTGATACAAATTCAGCAAATAAGTCAAATTTACTGCACAATGATCTTATATTTAAATGGCACAATGAAAATTCTTCAATTCGCATATTTACAGACTGTTACAATACGATTATTATAATTGTGTTTGCTACCTCAAAAATATACAGACGACAGACACCAAAGCAAAAATAAGAAACAAAAATATTACGATTAAAAATTTATACGAAAAGCAGGCTAACTGCAGTATGCGCAGACAGCGTAGTTTTTAAATTAGAGTTGGAATTAAACTTATTATAAAATTACTTACAAATCCACACGCGGTCCCTGGCTAAATTAACCTATCAAAATCAGACTGAGTATTAATAACTATAACATTTTCACCAGAAGAAGCGAGAATCGTACCATTATTAGTCCACACTTTCTCTTTTCCAAACTTCTCAATCGCAAGCTTTAAAAGACCCATCCTCACAGCAGTAAGATCTTCTCTGATGACACCACCTGTACCTTTTAACTTCTTTTTGTTCTTATAGATATTTTGCCGAATATTGTTATTATTTAGTTTGATGAGAATGCCGCGGGGAGATTTTATTTTCTGTCCAACATCTGGCCTTCCAACACGTTTGCAATGTTGAATTTGGGAACTTGAGATATTAATGTTTAATTTATCATTTAATAACTTAATAACAACTTCTTCACAGTTCTCATTAACTGCTTCTTTAATTCCATAGATTCGTAAAGAATTTTGTTTAAGATATTGCTCCACTTTATCAATTTTATCTTGAAGTTCATAATTTTCCTCTTCCAGTTCACTTATGCGTTTATCATATTTTTCCATTGCTTTGTTGAACATAACGTCCAATTTAACAGATAAAGTTGCAAAAATACGATCCGTAATTCTGGTAATTAGGGCCTCTTCAAGATCAGGTGTGAGTTTCACTTGATCAGCGTCAAGACGGTTGCTTCGAATAGATTGTCTACCTTTGGACCTTGTTGACGTCATATTGACACTACTAACTCGCGAACGAATACTAATTAATTAATGGTAACAAGTGTATAGGATAAATAAGTTGATAATATTCAATTAATCCAGCCAGAGCGCGAGCAACTTTACAAGCACATGGCGAACACGTCTGTACGCTACGAATAATTGTATATTTTTTTTTATAATACAAATGAAGTACATTTTAGTAGTTGATCAGTATTTAAAATGGGTGGATCAGGTAATACCTTAGGGGTGGGGATAGTAACTTATAAGCAATTAGCCTTACAACCGTGCAGAGTGGGGGTAATTAGCGTGTATAAATGCTCATGAAATATGCAAAGTAAGTATCAAATTTTGGTGAACTGCTGAAGTGAGTGGTATTATATACTATGTTGTTTTTAGATCATAGTATGTATTCTGCCCGCTACAGCAGCCAGACCAGGACCTACAAGAAGTAAATAGTGATTTTGTGACTTGTGTTGTTTTTGTAAATTTCGCGCTGGACTCTCATCACGAATTTTAAGTACAAGTAGAGGCGGTACTTGTTACAAATTGTGAGCACCCAAGAAATCCGTTACAATTTATTTAATCAAAAAACTATTTACTAATTGATCTTCTCCTTGATTGTACTTTATTAGGTATTATGTTTTTTTTTATTTTCATAATACAAATGAAGTACATTTTAGTAGTTGATCACTATCAATTTAAAATGGGTGAATTGGTTTATTGTACAAGAAGTAAAAGTGGTTTTGTGACTTGTGTTGTTTTTGTAAAATTTCGCGCTTGGACTCTCATCACGAGTTTTAAGTACAAGGTATTTTCTGATTTATTTTTTAATATTTAGCCTTTTAGAAAAGGACTTTTGTTGTAACGGTTTCGATGAATGCAAATCTATTTATAGCGAGTGTAGTTTGTACTATATTATAATAAAGTTTATAGTATAGGCGGTACTTGTTACAAATTGTGAACACCCAAGAAATTCGTTACAATTTATTTAATCAAAAACCCATTTACTACTTGATATTCTCCTTGATTGTACTTTATTGGGTCAACTGCTGAAGTGAGTGGTATTATATACTAAGTTGTTTTTAGATCATAGTATGTATTTTGGCCGCTACAGCAGCCAGACCAGGACCTACAAGAAGTAAATAGTGATTTTGTGACTTGTGTTGTTTTTGTAAAATTTCGCGCTGGACTCTCATCACGAATTTTAAGTACAAGGGATTTTCTAATTTATTTTTTTAATATTTAGCCTTTTATAAGAAGACTTTTGTTGTAATGGTTTCGATGAATGCAAATCTATTTATAGCGAGTGTAGTTTGTACAATATTATAATAAAGTTTATAGTATAGGCTGTACTTGTTACAAATTGTGAGCACCTAAGAAATTCGTTACAATTTATTCATCAAAAACCTATTTACTAATTGATCTTCTCCTTGATTGTACTTTATTAGGTATTATGTTTTTTTTTAAATTAATAATACAAATGAAGTACATTTTAGTAGTTGATCACTATCAGTTTAAAATGGATGGATCAGGTAATACCTTAGGTGTGGGGATAGTAACAAATAAGCAATTAGCCTTACAACCGTGCAGAGTGGGGGTAATTTGCGGGTATAAAAGCTCATGAAATATGCAAAGTAAGTATCAAATTTTGGTCAACTGCTGAAATGAGTGGTATTATATACTATATTGTTTTTAGATCATAGTATGTATTCTGCCCGGTACAGCAGCCAGACCAGGACCTTCAAGAAGTAAATAGTGATTTTGTAACTTGTGTTGTTTCTTTTTAAATTTCGTGCTGGACTCTCATCACGAATTTTAAATACAAGGTATTTTCTAATTTATTTTTTTAATATTTAGCCTTTTATAAAAGGAATTTTGTTGTAACGGTTTCGATGAATACAAATTTATTTAAAGCAAGTATAGTTTGTATTATATTATAATAAAGTTTACAGTACAGGTGATACTTCTTACATGTGAGCTACCAAGATATTCGTTACAATTTATTTAATCAAAAACCTATTTACTAATTGATCTTCTCCTTAATTGTACTTTATTAGGTATTATGTTTTTTTTTATTTTCATAATACAAATGAAGTACATTTTGGTACTTGATCACTATCAGTTTAAAATGGGTGAATTGGTTTATTGTACTTTATTAGGTATTATGTTTTTTTTATTTTTATAATACAAATGAAGTACATTTTAGTAGTTGATCCCTATTAATTTAAAATGGGTGGATCAGGTATTACCTTAGGAGTGGGGATAGTAACAAATAAGCAATTAACCTTACAACCGTGCAGAGTGGGGGTAATTTGCGTGTATAAATGCTCATGAAATATGCAAAGTAAGTATCAAATTTTGGTCAACTGCTGAAGTGAGTGGTATTATATACTATGTTGTTTTTAGATCATAGTATGTATTCTGCCCGCTACAGCAGCCAGACCCAGGACCTACAAGAAGTTAAAGTGGTTTTGTGACTTGTGTTGTTTTTGTAAAATTTTGCGCTGGACTCACATCACGAATTTTAAGTACAAGGTATTTTCTGATTTATTTTTTTAATATTTAGCCTTTTATAAAAGGAATTTTGTTGTAACGGTTTCGATGAATGCAAATTTATTTATAGCGAGTATAGTTTGTACTATTTTATAATAAAGTTTCTAGTTCAGGCAGTATTTGTTACAAATTGTGAGCACCCACGAAATTCGTTACAATTTATTTAATGAAAACCCTATTTACTAATTGATCTTCTCCTTGGTTGTACTTTATTGGGTATTATGTTTTTTTTTATTTCTATAATACAAATGAAGTACATTTTAGTAGTTGATCCCTATTAGTTTAAAATAGGTGGATCAGGTAATCGTTAGGGGTGGGGATAGTAACATGTAAGCAATTAGCCTTACAACCGTGCAGAGTGGGGGTAATTTGCGGGTATAAATGCTCATGAAATATGCAAATTAAGTATTAAATTTTGGTCAACTGCTGAAGTGAGTGGTATTATATACTATGTTGTTTTTAGATCATAGTATGTATTCTGCCCGGTACAGCAGCCAGACCAGGACCTTCAAGAAGTAAATAGTGATTTTGTAACTTGTGTTGTTTCTTTTTAAATTTCGTGCTGGACTCTCATCACGAATTTTAAATACAAGGTATTTTCTAATTTATTTTTTTAATATTTAGCCTTTTATAAAAGGAATTTTGTTGTAACGGTTTCGATGAATACAAATTTATTTAAAGCAAGTATAGTTTGTATTATATTATAATAAAGTTTACAGTACAGGTGATACTTCTTACATGTGAGCTACCAAGATATTCGTTACAATTTATTTAATCAAAAACCTATTTACTAATTGATCTTCTCCTTAATTGTACTTTATTAGGTATTATGTTTTTTTTTATTTTCATAATACTGTCACGAAGCCGATTTTTCAATTTAATTTAGATTTCCTAAAAGAATTATATTTCGAGAAACCATCAAAATTTCATTTATATTTCACAATCATTTCCGCTATCAAAGTCGGTCACAAATCGGCATGCTCATCACTTACTCGCATATAGTTTCATTGCACTTCGATTTTTGCAAATCGCAAAAATCAATACAGTGGGCCGACATAATTGTTCATTGCAATTATGCGATTTACCTTGGCATTTATTTGATTGAGCAACTGTATTGATTTTTCGCTGATTTTGAAAATCCGGCAGTAATTGTTGCCGTGAACAAAAGTCGGGGAGAAGTGTCCTGGCAGTGCTAGTGAAAAGGTGTGCCTCAGAAAAACAAAAAATAACAAGTCGAAAACCGCAGTATTGTGAGAGGGTACCTTCTACCATCTGAGCTACTATGGCGTATTATGTACAATTTATGTAAGTTTTTATTGTTTTAATATTTTGTTAATTTTGTTTTAAACGATTCTCACATATTTTGGTGTTGGTTAAATAAACAAATTTGTAAAAGTTCTTTTGAATTTCATTTTCGCCGCCCCCATGACATATGGTGGAGGCGCCGGGCATCGAACCCGGGGCCTTATGGCGTAGTACATCAGCCCATGAAAATTTAGCAGAACCTACCGCTGCTAGCCTCCACACTAGCAATATATCAGACGGCGATGGAGTATTTTCCCCAAGAACCACATTGCAGAGAAGCCCACCCACAGTTAAGCTAATTGAGTATCCGCTACCTAGAACAAACAGCTCTCCGCCACCCCAAATAGAAAAAGGCAATGTGAAAAATACAGGAGCAGTGCCCAAAATAAAAACCGTTAACAACTCTCCACCGCCCCAAATAGAAAACGACCAACTCGAAAATACAGGAGCAGTTCCCGAACCAAAAACAGTTAACAGCTCTCCACCGCCCAGACAAGAACACTGCCGAGTTATCAATACAGGAGCAGATCCAGAAACAGAAAACTTTACTAGCACAGTTACACCATCGACTCCAATACCTGCTCGACGTGCAATTGCAAACGTTTATCAGGGCGCCATGGCTAATATCACCCTACAAGAAGCTACGAACGCAGAAAGGGCTCCAGTGATGCCTAAATTCACGCCACCACCACTATTTGAACCGGCAACTTCAAATTCATTAAAATTCATAAGGGATTTCGAACATGCAGCGGTAGCAAACTGTTGGAATGATGAAATGAAAATAAATTACCTTGGAACTTTTCTCGCAGGAGCAGCTAACGTATGGTATCGTAGTTATAAGGATAATAGAGCAAATGCCAATAAGACATGGGACAACATCAAGCGAGACTTTATAACGGAATTCGGAGGTGACAACCCTTCCAGGGACCTAAGACTACGCATTTCACATAGAAAGCAGGGTACGTCGGAAGATGTAAAATCCTACTTCTACGATTTAGTTACGCTTTGCGACGAATTAGGAAACGTGACCGATGAGCGTTTTCGGGAGTATTTTGAGAATGGGCTGCACCCAATGTTTTACGAAAAGTACGCCATGCTTTGTGGAGGTAATATAACTCGGGCGGAGCTGAAAGGGATTGTCTTCAAATTGAGTGACGTCCATCAGATGGCCCTGAGGGCTCAAATGAGTAACTCTTTCTTGACGACCCCAGCAGAAAGCCCGACCAATAATGCTCGGAAAAGCAGGGATAACACAGAAAATGGGCCAAATAACAACGTCAACAGGAGGTTGCCCAACACAAGGGGTTACGACGGACGACCCAGGTGCTTCAGGTGCAACCGGGTAGGTCATTACGCACGCTCTTGCTACGCCAACATCGATATTCAGAGGGGCACTCGAGGAACTGTCCGCGATGATCGCTACCAGAGATGGCAGGAACACCCAAACGACGGTGGGCGACACGATTAAGCCCTACTGTCGCCCTCTATAACTACGACTTCAACACATGCAAATCTATACTAACTGTAAAAGGGCTTATTAATAATAGTTACACCAATATAGTTCTAGATACCGGATCCGTTAACAATATAATTTCTTCAAATCAGGCAATAAACATAAAACCTATCTGCACACCCCAATTCCTAAGAACAGCAGGAAACCACTTGGTACCAACAAGAGGACAAGCAGAGTTTTGGATCCAGATTAAGAATCTAAAGACAAAGTGTTCCGCGTTAGTCGTAGATAACCTACCCGTACCCGTAATTATAGGATTAAACTTTTTAAAAACTCATAAAGCGTTAATAGACCTAGCTTCCAACGAAATTACATTCCAGACGAATAATGAATTTGCAACAGCGCGAACTGGTCCCACAAATTCAAGGACAACTGAAGAAAATAATCACCAACGACCCGCTTTCATCACGGAGGCGACAGTAGACGACGCATGGGGAGAGTTATTACAGTTAGAATAGTTTTATACGTTTTAGTGCGTTTGGGTTCCTATTATTGCTTGAGACCGGTTCAACGGTTAAAATAACCTCAGGGGTATTTTGGAAAACCATACCAGAGACGATAGCTTATGAAGCAACTGTGCCGATTATTTATCAATTAGAGTTACCACGAGTGAAGATACCACTGGGAATTGCTGTGGAAGATCCAGGTTGTAAACGAAATGACGGACCCTTGAATTATGATTGCCAGCTGGTTAGGGCCATGGACACACTACGAAACGACTTCGTGAAGGAATCCCAAGAATACCAGGACGAGTGGGTTTGGAATCTGAACGAGGCGAGCCTAGGGTCGTATGAGGATTTAGAAGAATTCTCCGTGAAGAAGAGGGAACTGGCATTCGTGGGAGACTTCCTATCTTGGTGCTGTGGGACGGCAACGCAGAAGAGCTTAGATCTACTAGCTTCCGACCAGAACTCACTATCTGCATCATTGGAACGAATAATCGGAGGTCTGCAGGACGATCTCAAAAACCTTGGGCTAGAGTCACCAAAATTCAAAAAATTCGAGCAGCAAATTGGCGATAACTTTAAGCAAGTGGAAAGCAGCGTAAAGTTTCTCTTAAAGCAAGACGCTGAGTTTCGAAGATCAGTGAAGACATGGGAAAACTCTACAGAGGGAGCAACCCGTAGGACTTTAATAAGCGGATTCGAAAATTTGAAGTTAATCATATATCTCCGAAGACTGTCGAAGGTTCAAACCATCATGAACTCCTGCCGAAACCATCTACTTCCTCCTGCAGTCGTGCCAACCCATGTATTGAAGGACGATTTGAAGACGATGAAAACACATCTTAACAAGAAAAACCGAGATCTGTCGATAGGACTAGAGTCCCTATCAAAGTATTATCAGCTGCCGATTTCAGATTGCTCACTCGTAAATGACAACCTTACGATCCATGTCAAAGTACCTGTATCCAGAAACGCCAATAAGTGGAAGTTGTATGAGTTGGTAACGATCCCGTTCGCCTGGGAAAACAACACCTGTACAATAATGCATAATCATATGATCCTTGCCGTGCCCACGAACTCTTTGTCTGGACCTCGTACACTATCTGGGTTGAGCCTAAAACATTGCCAACCATACGATTCGAAGTTGTGTTTCATTCCCAGGATGTCCTCAGACCCTCTGTACGGCCCTCAATGTGCGCTCAAGATATTCACTGGATCTACCATAGAAGAATTAGGGAAAGTGTGCCCACTTAGATGTCACGAATCAGGATCCATAGTAATTAACGAGATTCAAGAGAATATCTTCACCGTGACTCACCCGACGCGGGCTACCAACATCAACTGTCCCAATACAGAGTCCATATCATTGGCCTCCTATGCAGGTTTGCCTGGTGCAGTGCAGATTCGTCTACCGTGCGGGTGTACGTTATCGTCAGATAACACTACATTGATACATGATCGCTACCCTTGTGATCTTAGGACAAACCTCGACTTGGCAATCAACCACCATCTACCAGCTGTCTGGACCAACATGAGGTCCTTCATAATGAACCCAGCAAACCCAAACTCGATGCCGACATACACGGTACTTCATGAGTGCCTCAACCCAAACTGGACCTTAACAGTACCACACATTAACGTCTCTCATAATCACCTGACTGATACACTCATGGGACAATGGAGATTAAACAAGGAATGGGCTAATAACTACGCACATCAGTACGGGAAGCATGGAGATGGGATTTTATTCGCCTGGAATGTGATCTTGTCAGCAGCCGTATGTTTTCTTCTATTAAGACAACACTACGCAGTTGCCGCCGTAGTACCAATACAACCAGCATTGGGTCAAATGGAACACGATATTTTTGTTGGATTCCTTGGGATGACAGGAGGGGCGATGATCGTGTTGATGATTCTTATAATGTTTTGGAGCTGCGCTATAAGGAGAGGTGGCTTTGAAGAAAAACGGAAAAATTCAAGAAAAGTTAGGACAAGCTTGGTGGAGAAAGGTGTTCAAACTTCCGTAGAAGAGGAAAGACGTAAAGTGGATGCCGCTACAAAGGGAACCTTGTCGCTGTCGGATGGAAGAGAGTTTCATGTGGTTTTTGAGAACGGAGAGACGTCTCCTAGCGGTACGAGTACTTCCATCCAACCCTCCCAACAACGGTGCTGAAGTTACGGAGGAAGGTGTTACTAGCACCTAAGATTTTAGGTAAGACGTTTTACTACACATGTAGAGGCAATAGGAACGACTGCGCGCGAAGTCAGTTCCTACTCCCTCCCTCATGTGCAAAATTTTAAAACAAAATAGCCTAATACAAAATTTTTGATAATCATGTTCACAATGTTTGGCGATTTTAAGACAGCGGTGCACCTCAAAATTTTCATGTCAAAGATTTATACTTACTATTTAATGTCATAAAAGGATATTATTATCACTATGGGCATCAAAGTTTAGTGTTGCTACGAAAGGCCGAATCTCTCCTTAAGTTTATTGTTAATCATATTCATTAGTCGCAACCTTATTTGATCCAAATTTTCTAATTATTGTTTTTTTTTCGGTATGATGGACCAACCAAAATCGGATGTTTCACTTTGGACTGCACTCCATGACTGGAAGGACATCTAAAAGCACGAACCACACCAGACAACCATAGGATATGGCCATGTACTTGGGAGTTGGAACAGTAAAGCTGCACCAAAGGTGAATTCCGGCACAACAACGGGGCTCATGGACATTTTTTCAGCCGAAACCCCGCCGGTAAATCCAATGGATAACCTGTGTATTCTTAGTGCTGGTAAACCAACAATGACCAAACGTACCACTGACCACCCGACAAAGGAATTTTTGGTTAGACATCTTAAGGTTGCGTGTGTTTGTCGAAATCCAGTTGCGGAGGGCGGTAAATTGTGAACCCGAACGCCTAGTGTATTGTATTTAATTAATTGTTAGTTATTAATAAAATTAGGGTTAAATAATGTTGAAATGAAATAGATTTTATATGGTAATTTTTGTAAGTAGAGTAGAGACGAACTCTTCAAAAACAGTAGGAGTTCGAAATGTCAAATTTTAAATGTAGAAATAATATACGCTATGTTGATGTCAATCGCTGGGGCAGCGATTTCAGATGCGAGGGGGTGATGTCACGAAGCCGATTTTTCAATTTAATTTAGATTTCCTAAAAGAATTATATTTCGAGAAACCATCAAAATTTCATTTATATTTCACAATCATTTCCGCTATCAAAGTCGGTCACAAATCGGCATGCTCATCACTTACTCGCATATAGTTTCATTGCACTTCGATTTTTGCAAATCGCAAAAATCAATACAGTGGGCCGACATAATTGTTCATTGCAATTATGCGATTTACCTTGGCATTTATTTGATTGAGCAACTGTATTGATTTTTCGCTGATTTTGAAAATCCGGCAGTAATTGTTGCCGTGAACAAAAGTCGGGGAGAAGTGTCCTGGCAGTGCTAGTGAAAAGGTGTGCCTCAGAAAAACAAAAAATAACAAGTCGAAAACCGCAGTATTGTGAGAGGGTACCTTCTACCATCTGAGCTACTATGGCGTATTATGTACAATTTATGTAAGTTTTTATTGTTTTAATATTTTGTTAATTTTGTTTTAAACGATTCTCACATATTTTGGTGTTGGTTAAATAAACAAATTTGTAAAAGTTCTTTTGAATTTCATTTTCGCCGCCCCCATGACAATACAAATGAAGTACATTTTGGTACTTGATCACTATCAGTTTAAAATGGGTGAATTGGTTTATTGTACTTTATTAGGTATTATGTTTTTTTTATTTTTATAATACAAATGAAGTACATTTTAGTAGTTGATCCCTATTAATTTAAAATGGGTGGATCAGGTATTACCTTAGGAGTGGGGATAGTAACAAATAAGCAATTAACCTTACAACCGTGCAGAGTGGGGGTAATTTGCGTGTATAAATGCTCATGAAATATGCAAAGTAAGTATCAAATTTTGGTCAACTGCTGAAGTGAGTGGTATTATATACTATGTTGTTTTTAGATCATAGTATGTATTCTGCCCGCTACAGCAGCCAGACCCAGGACCTACAAGAAGTTAAAGTGGTTTTGTGACTTGTGTTGTTTTTGTAAAATTTTGCGCTGGACTCACATCACGAATTTTAAGTACAAGGTATTTTCTGATTTATTTTTTTAATATTTAGCCTTTTATAAAAGGAATTTTGTTGTAACGGTTTCGATGAATGCAAATTTATTTATAGCGAGTATAGTTTGTACTATTTTATAATAAAGTTTCTAGTTCAGGCAGTATTTGTTACAAATTGTGAGCACCCACGAAATTCGTTACAATTTATTTAATGAAAACCCTATTTACTAATTGATCTTCTCCTTGGTTGTACTTTATTGGGTATTATGTTTTTTTTTATTTCTATAATACAAATGAAGTACATTTTAGTAGTTGATCCCTATTAGTTTAAAATAGGTGGATCAGGTAATCGTTAGGGGTGGGGATAGTAACATGTAAGCAATTAGCCTTACAACCGTGCAGAGTGGGGGTAATTTGCGGGTATAAATGCTCATGAAATATGCAAATTAAGTATTAAATTTTGGTCAACTGCTGAAGTGAGTGGTATTATATACTATGTTGTTTTTAGATCATAGTATGTATTCTGCCCGCTACAGCAGCCAGACCAGGACCTTCAAGAAGTAAATAGTGATTTTGTAACTTGTTGTTGTGAGTGGGTCTTTACACCGTAGTATAGGTCAAAAACACTCTTTAAAAAATTACTGATGGATTATAGGATAAAGATTATTTGTAAAAGAAAATAATTGTTATTTTCTAAAATAAGTGTATTTTGTACAAACTTTTGAGTTATTATATTTTTTTTTTTTATCTTTTTTTTAAGATAACTAGATTATTATAACAAACAACAAAACTTATCGCAAATTACCAGCAAACAATAAAATAACCATTTTCGGCGGAAACATACTCCCGACCTTGAAAATGAAAATTTTCAAAAAATTATTCACAGTTCTGAGATGTAGGCAACCTACAAATCTTAGTGACCGCACGTTTTATAACACCAGTGTTGATTTTGATGGAAACTACTCTAACAACTTCATCTTTTCCTTTAAAAACCTCGATGATTCGTCCCAATTTCCAAAATAGAGGAGGGAGATTATCATCCTTTATTAAAACCAAATCCCCGATTTTGATGATCTTGCTGGACCTGTTCCACTTCTTTCTTTGTTGAAGTTCACATAAATATTCCTTTGACCATCTTATCCAAAAATCTTGATGAAGTTTTTGCAAATGCTGGTATGTACGTAACCGATTCTCAGGAATTGAAGATAAATTCATTTCCGGTAATGCAATTTGATGACGCCCAAGAAGAAAATGCGAAGGAGTGAAAGGATTCAAATCTGAAGGATCCATAGAAAGTGGACCAATGGGTCTAGAATTTAATATTGCCTCTATTTGCACCAGAACAGAATTTAAATCTTCATAAGTAAGTAAACAATTACCTATTACGCGTTTCATATGAAATTTCATTGAACGTACTCCTGCTTCCCAAAGACCTCCAAAATGAGGTGCTTGAGGAGGTATGTAATGCCATTTAATATCTAACTTTGATATCTCGTTTTGAAAATTTAACTGGTTAGTTTTTAAAAATGTTATTAATTCGCGCATTTCGTTATTTGCCCCTACAAATGTGGTACCATTATCAGAAAATATTTCAGCAGGGAGACCCCTTCTTGAGATAAATCTTTTTAATGCAGATATGAAACAATCTGTGGTTAAATTTGAAACAAGTTCAATATGAATTGCACGAGTATTAAAACAGACAATTAAACAAGCATATGCCTTGCTAAGTTTACACCCACGTCCCTTTCTATCTTTGACTTGAAATGGGCCTGCATAATCTATTCCGCAAATAGTAAAAGGTAAATTTGGAATTAACCTCTTTTTTGGTAAATTACCCATAAATTGATCAATTGAAATTGGCTTGGCCTTAAAACATTTAATACATTCATGACATGTTCTTCTAGCAACATCTCTTCCGCCAATAGGCCAAAATAATTATCGAATATTTGAAAGAAGCAACTGAGGACCAACGTGCATATATTTCTTATGATAATAATTAAAAAGTATTTTGATAAACCCTTGTTTAGCATCAATTACTATTGGATGCTTTTTATTAAAAGGCAAATCGGCATTTTCCAACCTACCACCTACGCGAATTAAACCAAGATCGTCAATAAAAGGATTTAATTTGGCAATTTTACTCGAATGATGTACTATTTTCCTTCTTTTGAGAAATTTGTATTCCGCATTAAAAGAAATTTTTTGATGCATTTTAAATAATTGATTAGTAGCATCTCTAAGTTCAATTACCGATATTGGCCCTAAAATGCGATTCTGCTTTGGGATTTTACAATTATGTAAGAATCTCTTCATAAAAGAGAATACCCTTTGCAATTTAATAAAAGAGGAATATTTATTGAGAAGACTGATTTCGAAAGTATAACTGATGGATGCGATCAATACTGTATTTGTTTTCATCTCAGGTAAATCATTTGGAATCTGAGAAAAGTTGGCCATTTTGAAGTATCTGACATTAACCACGATGGACCATTCCACCATAAGAGGCTATCAACTAACACCTTAGCAGACACACCCCTTGAAATTAAATCCGCAGGATTATCGTTGGACCTGACGTGTCCCCATTTGCAATTGGTTGTCAAGTTTTGAATTTCCGCTATTCTATTACCCACAAATTGTTTTAAACTAGAAGGATTTGACCTTAACCAATATAAAACGATTGATGAATCTGTCCATAAATAACAATTATTAATTAAATTATTCAAACTTAAAGATTTAATTACTTTATTTACCAATCTTGAAAGGACTTAAGATGCACACAATTCAAGGCGAGGAATACTTGTGGATTTTATTGGTGCCACCCTAGATTTTGCACATAAAAGCTTTATGTTTGATTTACCCTGATCATTAATGCTCTGTATATAAATACAGGCTCCATAAGCTGTAGTGGAGGCATCAGAAAAACCGTGAATATTTATTGCAACAGTATTTTTTAACAAGACATGCCTAGGAATCTGGAAAGAATTTAATGACATGAGATTGGAAATAAAATCTACCCAATTTTTCCTTATATTACAAGAAACAGGTTCATCCCAAGACAATTTCTCCAACCAAAGTTGTTGCAATAAAACCTTACTCACAATTATAACAGGACCAAGTAACCCTAATGGATCAAATATTTGTGAAATTGTAGATAATATAGTTCTTTTGCAAATTTCTGTTGGTAAATTTATTTCAGGTATTTTGTATTGTATAACGTCTTCACCGGGATTCCAATATACCCCAAGAGTTTTAGCGCATTCACCAAAATTTGTGGGCATTATTTTTATACTATCATTGCTATTTGAAAATATTTTAATTACTTCGGGATCATTAGAAATCCATTTGCGTAAATCAAAACAACCTTGACTTAAAACATCAGAAATTTGTTGAATTAAAAAAATAGCATGAGATGATGATTCCGATCCAGAAAGTAAATCATCCACATAAAAATCTCTTTTTATTATTTCCGAAACTTCAGGAAATTTATCTTGATTCTCGTTAGCCAATTGATGAAGACATCTAATTGCTAGAAATGAAGCTGAAGCAGTACCATAAGTAACTGTATTTAATTCGTACGTTTCGAGAGGATGTGATTGATCTGCACGCCAAAGAATGCACTGCATTAAATTAATTAATCTTTTATGAATTCTGGATTTTTTAATTTAGTCATATGATTTAGATTTTTATATTCCTCCATAAATTCAATATACATATGCTTTAATCTTGAATTTGAATGGAATTTTCTTTCCATGGAATAAAATCTATTAATTGCTTGAGTTTTGGAATGACCTAACTTAGATACATCGTCCTTTAATGGAATTGAAACGATGAATCAACCTGAAATGTCCCTTCTAGTGCTAGCAATAAAATGTTGCTCACAATCATCAAAAAGAATTGTCTGAGGTGACACTTCCTCTATTTCCCAAAATTTCATTAATTGATCTTGAACAGTATCAGTAGAAAAATTACAAATAGTCATATGGTTTCGAGTAGAAGGTATTGAACCAGATATCACCCAACCAAGCTTAGTTTTTTGTAAAATTGGTAAACTGCAACCCAATTCGATTTTACCAGAGATTATAAGATGCCAAAATATTTCAACACCTATTAACATGTCAATTTGTGAAGGTTTGTAAAATTCAGGATCTGCTAAAGCAACATGATTTGGAATATTTAATCTTGTAGAATTAAATATGACATTTGGAAGATCATCAGATATTTTAGGAATAACTATACAAGACATATTAAACGAAAAATCATCTTGAAGCGACGTAACTTCGACTTCACATTTTGTTTTGAAATTAGTTCTAATTTGATTAATTCCAACAACATTGATGTTAACGGGATCTTGTTTTAAACCTAATTTAGTAGCAAATTCCGCAGTAATAAAATTGGATTGTGATCCAGAATCCAAGAGAACCCTACACGATTCAAGATATCCATTTTTATTCGCCACAAGAACTATTGCAGTTGATAATAGCATTTGATTTTGAATATTAGAAGTGGAATTTGATAAAACCCTTTGTATGCCTTCTTTATCATTTATAGATACCTCATTAATTGAAGTTTCAGAAATACGGTTTGGCTTGGGTTTATCAAAATGTAACAATGTATGATGCCTTTGGTTACAAAATTTACATAATTTTGATTTACAATCGCGATTAGAATGATTTTGATAAAGACAATTCGTACAGAGCTTAAGTACCTTTACTCTATTGTACCTTTGTTTTGAATTTAATTTAAGAAACTCAGGACAAATATAAATTTTATGTGCACCATTGCAATGCAAACAATTTTCAGATGTCGATATGAATGTATTAGATGTTTGGAATTTCTTATTTTTAAATGATTGGTGCTTTTCAGAAGTAGAGGAACCATCAGAAAAATTATTTTTTGGTAAGGATTGCATTTTAAGAAGCATATTAGCCTTATCCTTTAAAAAATTAATAAATTCATCTAAGGTCGGATATTCCCCTGTTTTTTTAAAGCTCTCCCATTCACGAAGAGTTATTGCATCTAACTTGGACTTAGTAAGATGTATGATCATAAAATCCCAACTCTCTATAGGCAATTTTAATATTTTTAATGATTTTAAATTATTTTGAATAATTCGTACCAATGCATGAATTTCAAAAGACGATTCTTGTGTAATTGTTTTTACATTAAGTATTTTATCAAAATGATTTTGTGCTAAAATTTCCTTATTTTCAAAATTTTCGCACAATGTATTCCATGCTTCCTCATAATTATCTGAACTTGTTTCAATATTATCTAGCAATTCTAAAGCGATTCCCGTTAAAGAAGTTTTTAGATAATGTAATTTTTGAAGATTTGTCATACGCTCGTTGTTATGAACTAAACTCGAAAAAAGATCACGAAATGATAAAAAATTATCAAAATCCCCATTAAATTGAGGTAAACGTATCTCAGGAAATTTGACTGATTGGAAAGCATTAATGTCAAACTCCTTCGAAATGGTATCACTTTTGTTAGCAACTTCCAAAATACTAGAATTTAAAATTGTAGTTTTGGAAGCATTTTTTATTAATACATCTGCTTGAGCAATAGCTTCATAATATTGATTTTCAAATAATTCCCTTTCGGAATTTTCAATATCATAATTTTCATTTGAATCTATTAGAAGATCAATTTCTTCTTGAATACTGTTAAATTGTTCAAAAACGACATTTAAATTTAAAAGTCGCGTTTTTAATTGTGATAAATCATTTTCTGACAATTCGATTGTGTCAATTTCAGAAGCATTAAATTTTATTAAAAAATTTATGAATCGCGTTAATTCACCTTTTTTAACTCCACGTTTTCCCTTTAATACCTTTAATTTTTCGGCATTACTCATATTTAATTTAATTTAATGTAAGTGGTACAAATAATAAGCAATATCAAATTAAAAACTATTTTGGTGCTCACATGGAAAATATTCGATGAACTGACGAATGTTGAATCTTGAAGAATTGTTTTCTGGACTAGCAGTAACAAATCCTCTTCTGGACATGCAGATTGGCTTGTTTATTGATGATGAACCATATAATCTTTATCCAAATCCGGTTCGAAGGACCAATGTTGTGAGTGGGTCTTTACACCGTAGTATAGGTCAAAAACACTCTTTAAAAAAATTACTGATGGATTATAGGGTAAAGATTATTTGTAAAAGAAAATAATTGTTATTTTCTAAAATAAATGTATTTTGTACAAACTTTTGAGTTATTATGGCATTTTATATCTTTTTTTTAAGATAACTAGATTATTATAACAAACAACAAAACTTATCGCAAATTACCAACAAACAATAAAATAACTATTTTCGGCGGAAACACCCACGTATCCGACGACTACCACCATCTACGTAAAGGGACATCAAAAAAAGAATATTTTAACCAACATACTGCCTCCAGAGTGTACGGTGATTAATTTAGAAGAATATGCTGCCTGTCCTAATTTTACACAAAAATGGTCTTCGTGTTCATATCATAATCATGATTATAATGTTTGTGCTATATCAAATGTAATTACATTATATAATTATATAAAAAATAAAAAACAATTAAAATAATTAATTTTATTTTATTTAATACCAAAAATACAAAAAATATAAAAAATTAATCCAGCTCCATAATACTGTAATGGCCCCAGGGAAGTGTGCGAATGCGGTAGCAGATATCTTTTATCGTCATACGGGCTTAGGGAAATCTTCTTTTGTCTCACCGTATATACTTGATGATCGAAGGAACGTATCGAATTTTGTTCATGCGAAAATTCTATTCGCTCCATCAGACATCTTTTATAGTCGTCAAAAGAGATCTTGTTTTTGACGACGTAGGATTTAACGCCCTTCGCCTTTTTTACGCACGGATTTTTATTTTCTGGCACATAATACGCATACATTTTTGCCCTCAACCCAATATATTCCGCCATCACCTTACCGACGTTCTCGTCCTTCATCAGACCCGGCACTTTTTTGTTCACACGAGGCATATCATAAATATTATCAGAAGGATAATCGGACGTATCAAAATAGTGTAGGTTTTCCTTCATGTCCGCATAGATGTCGGCTGTTTCAATTTTATAGAACAACGAATCCGTATCACCATAGAGCGCCATACATTTATCACCGTACTTGGTCTTCATATACACATAGTGAAACTGATACAGTATGGTCTTTGAGATATCTAGTATACACATGCCCACGTATATGGGTTTATTGAAGACCACCTCCGTTTTAAGCATCTCGACGAGAACCAAATCATCGGCTATTATACGGCTGCGATAAAAGTTCGGCGCTGACACGGCATTTTCCACTCCGTACCTTCCCTCCCATTTTCTCAACACTTTTATTATCCTCGTATTGCGAACATTTTCCATCGTTTTTCCAAATACTGCGTTGTTCATCAACTTGAAATAATTTTTTCCGAAGTCGGTTGTTGCACTCTGACGCAGCTGTGTGTTTAGGTCGATGTACTTTTTCAGCCATGCACTCTGTTCGAATTGGAGTACTCGATGAATGTTTGTTAGCACAAGCCCATTTTTTAAATATTGTTGTAGGTTCGTATAGTGGATGACGTACTTATTTTTAGGTAAGAGGGTTGCCAACATTTTTTTACATTTTCCGCCGGGTGGTAGTCCGAGTTCGGGTGCCATGGGAAGATCGGCTTGTACGTCGTGGATGTTTACGGGATACTCCAAATCCACTTCCAAAATGTATCCACGCGGACTGTCGGCCGGCACATTTAAAAAATAGTCCGCTTGAAAGCCTGCTGGTGGTTTCTCCATTCCAAGCGTTTGTAGTGGTAGCATAAGACAAGTAGAGTGGGAAATGCTTAGTTAGTATTAGTTAATCAAGTTGAACTGTAATTAGTGTTAAGGTAATAATTGTGAAGACAAGTACAATTGTTTTAAGTTGTATGCGTGAAGAATAAAGAAACAAAATCTATCTGGTGTATGGATTTAAGAACCTTTTAATAAAACATTACATGGCGATCCTGCCACACCATTACCAGTAGTTAAGAGAAAGTAGAAAAAAAAAAAGAACTTAAATAAAAATGGGATCAACACAGTCAAAAGAAGAAGTTATAATCGCTCAAACTGCAAGTGGGGATGCCAAAGTCTCCCAACAATTAAACCTAACAGAATGGCTGTTAATTAGTCTTTTGGTGATTGTGGTAATTGTAATTTTTGGAATTATATTTAAAGAGTGTAAAACCTTCTTTAGGAAAATGATAAGGCAAGAAATTAACAAGAGTGAATTGAAAAAATCTCAAACAATAGAAGTTTAAGAGTAAACAACAAGAAAAAGTGCTATTCAGTGGAATATTGTGGAAAAAAAAATCGACGAAAATAAACTAAACTAATTAATAAAAATTAAAAGTATTGTGTAAGTGACTTCAGTTATAATTATAAACAAATATAAAGTGTGTCAACTGTGTAATTGGTAACAATGCAGAATCAGCAAACTCAGCAATGGAACTTGGACATCATTGAAGGCGAGAATGACGAAACTGCAGGTCAAACTTCAAAGTAGGATCAACAGAGTGATTTGGGTAACAATGTTGAAATCGCCAATTTTACAAAATTATCGTTCTAGTTTAATTGTTGTTCTTTAAAAATAATTACAAAGTTGCTTAAGATTAAATTATTGATGATTCTTAATATTAAGATATTAATTGTATTTTTAGTAAAATTATTAGGGATTTTCTAATGGGTTTAAATAAACTATTAAAATTACTTGATGATTTAAATAAAATTAAAACATATTTAGTTAAGATAGGGCCAAGTAGACGTACTAAAGGTGAAATATTAAATCAGAAAATAAACGAAGCTAAATTAATTTATAAGCCTATAACCGAAATTATTAGTCAAATTAATGATCAAATTAATCATTCTGAATTACACGATTCGGATATAGTAAAAGTTACAGAAACACAAAAATCAATAAACAGTGTTTATCAAAAAATTTTAGATTTTGCTTCTCAAAAGGACCTTGATACTACGAAAATGGCTGCTTTTGATTTAAAAACGGCTGTTAGTCTTTTGCCAGCTATGGATGGCACAAAACAAAAAACGCAGCAATTATTAGACGCAGTGGAATTGTATGATTCAATGCTTGATGATGATGATAAACCATTATTAATAAATTTTGTTTTAAAAACGCGCTTATCGCCGAGTGCTAAATTAAGATTATCAACGACTTACGCTTCTTGTCAACGGTTAATTGCGGATATAAAAAGAAATTTATTAACCCAAAAATCGGATACAGCGCTACAAACAAAACTAACTCGCGCAAGACAGGGAGATAAATCTATTGAAGAGTTTGGTAGTGAATTGGAGGAATTATTCGTGGATCTAACTATTGCTCAAGCTAACGGAGATAACAATGCATTTTCCATTTTAAAACCGATAAATGAAAAGAATGCAATAAAACGATTTGCTGATGGTTTAAGGAACCAAAAACTTAGTACAATAATTTCCTCAAGAAATTTTACTTCATTGAAAGATGCGATAAGAACTGCACAAGATGAAACAATATCTCGAAATGAGAATAATCAAGTGATGAGTTTTACAGGACGAAGTTTTGGTCGAGGAAGAGGCTATCAACGAGGTTTTAGAGGAAATAATTACTCAAATAGAAGCAACAGAGGTCAAAATAATTCACATCGGAATTTTAACAGAGGAAGACCGTTTTCGAATTTTAATGGCAGAAATTCTAATAATTACACTCAACGAGGAACTTTTAATAACAACAATAATAGAGGAGGAAGATCAAGAGGACAAAATCAAAACAATAGGGGAAGAAATAATATTTATTTCGCGGGAAATAATTCGAATGAGTCGGAAAACACAGAGGCATCAGATGAATTAAATTATATTTTTTCGAGAGAATGTCAACTAATCATATTTATATGTGTTCGGGAATGAGTGAGGTAACATTTTGTGTGAATGATAAAAATTTAAAATTTTTAGTTGATACGGGTGCATCTGTATGTGCAATCAAGTATGAATGTTTAGGTAGTAATATATTAATTAAGAAAGATATAATTAAAATTAATGGCATTGGAGGAAAGGTAATATCAGAAGGAATTCTACCGGATCCTGATAAAATTAAAGTTATGCAAAATTATCCGGTACCAACAAGTTCAGATGAGGTTAAAAGATTTGTGGCATTTGCAAATTATTATAGGAAATATATTCCAAATTTCGCAGAAGAAGCAGCACCTTTAAACAAATTAAGTAGGAAATATGTTACATTTGAATGGACGAATGATTGTCAAAAATCATTCACTTTTCTAAAAACTGCATTAATGCAACCCCCAATTCTACAATATCCTGATTTTTCAGAAACTAACGAATTTAGGCTTCAAACAGATGCATCAGGTATGGCAATAGGAGCAGTTTTATCAAACAAAAACAACAAACCAATAGCTTACGCTAGCAGAGGCTTAAATAAAGCTGAATTAAATTATGCGACTATTGAAAAGGAATTATTAGCCATCGTTTGGGCCGTGAAACATTTCCGTCCATATTTGTTTGGAAGACATTTCAAAATACTTACTGATCACAAACCACTTATATATTTATTTAATCATAATAATCCATCCAGTCGGTTAACAAAATTTCGCTTGTGTCTCGAAGAATATGATTTTCATGTTGAGTATGTAAGAGGAACCGATAATGCAGCTGCAGACGCATTATCGAGAGTGATTGTGACATCGAGTGAACTGAAAGATATGAATGAAAATTTAATGGCAGTAATGACAAGGGCTATGAGCAAAGGAAAAACTAAGGATTTAGACGAAAATACTAACGTAACAACAAGAAAGGATAACTCTACAAAAATTTGGCCTGCGCAACCAAATGTAGTGGAAATTCTTAAAAAACCAAAAGAAGGAATAGAATTAATAATAGATTTTAACCAAAATATAGATAAAGTGAGAAATTTAAATCATGTAGCTACAAAATCAAATATAGTAATATTTGTACCGTCACTTCTTACAATTTTTATAAATCCAAAAACTCGATCAACACTGACGCGAGACGTATTGTTGAGAGATTTGGAAATTTTATGTAAAGAAATGAATATAAAAGAACTAGTTATAATAAAGAATGAAAAAAATAAGAAGATGATTGATGAATTGGCCAATGGAATAGGAAGAAAATGCAAATGGACCGGTCCCCGTTTATGTATCATAAAAGAAGTAACAAGAGTAATAGACCAAGAAACCAAAAAGGTTATCTTAAATGATTTTCATCTACTACCAACTAGCGGACATGCAGGAATTAAAAGAATGGTAAACAATATTAAAAAATATTATTTTTGGCCAGGTATGACAAAAGATGTAACAAATTATGTTAAAAGATGTGATAGCTGTCAACGGAATAAATACCAAAGGTACATCAAGGAACCGATGTGCATAACATCTACAGCTAGCTCATCCTTCGAAAAAGTGTATTTAGACATCGTTGGACCTATTGAAACAGATGATAACGACTTCTCTTATATATTAACGCTTCAATGTGAACTAACAAAATTTGTAGAAGCTTATCCTCTCAAATCAAAAGACGCAGTAACAGTTGCCAAGGCTTTTGTCGAAAATTTTATATTACGGTACGGAATACCCAAAGAAATCGCAACTGACCGTGGTACAGAATTTATTGCAAAAACAATGCAAGAAGTATGTAAATTATTGCACATTAATCAATTAAAAAGCACGGCTTATCATCATGAAAGCATAGGATCATTAGAAAATTCCCACAAAGCATTAGGAGCATATTTACGGACGTTAGTAAGTACGCAAGGTTCTTCATGGAGCACGTGGATTTCCTATTGGTGTTTTTCATATAACACAACTGTTCATACAGAAACCCAATATACACCATACGAATTAGTTTTCGGAAGAGTATGTACGTTACCAAGTAATTTGACTAATAAGTTCGATCCATTGTATAATTTTAACGATTATCCCTTAGAACTAAAATATAGGTTGCAAAGAGCAAATATAGATGCTCGAAATAACCTTATTAAAAGTAAGACTCATAGGAAAACTAGGTATGATAAAAATGTAAATCCTGTTAATTATAAAGCAAATGACCTAATTTTATTAAAAAGTGAATCGGGAAATAAACTAAGTGCGGTATATGAAGGACCGTATAAAGTGATAAAAGAGTGCGAACCAAACGTGATAGTGTTAAAAAATAAAAAGGAATTGATTGTGCATAAAAATAGAACAAAACCATATTTTGTGTGAAAAAAAAAAAAAAAAAAAACTTATGTATCTAATTGTAATCAAAACATGAACTTGTCGGGTATAAAGAATTCGCTTGAGTAGCATTTATAAAAAATGTGATTAGCTCACATTAAGTTGTAATTAATAGTATAGTTATGGTAGGTTAAGAATT
The DNA here is from genome assembly GCA_963971135.1 of Stenus bimaculatus. NCBI lineage: Eukaryota > Metazoa > Arthropoda > Insecta > Coleoptera > Staphylinidae > Stenus > Stenus bimaculatus. Next base: position 28,243,688 of record OZ020181.1, read on the forward strand.
AAATGAATAAGTAGTAAAATAAAGGTAATTATTTATAGTCAAAAGAATTTATTTCAAAAAGAAAAAAAAAAATTAAACAAATTCTTTTAAATTTCCCAATGGAGGTGTAGTGGTAGCATAAGACAAGTAGAGTGGGAAATGCTTAGTTAGTATTAGTTAATCAAATTGAACTGTAATTAGTGTTAAGGTAATAATTGTGAAGACAAGTACAATTGTTTTAAGTTGTATGCGTGAAGAATAAAGAAACAAAATCTATCTGGTGTATGGATTTAAGAACCTTTTAATAAAACATTACACGTTCATTGGGCAAATGTTGACTCATCGCCCACGAGTACATCGCATTTATATCGTAGTACATGAGATACGATGATGGTTGTGATGGATCGTAATCTTTCAAGTATTTGTTGTTGGCCTTTGCGTATCGATGCGTGCATTGTGTTAGTCCTCCTCTAATTCCCTTCTCCAAAAACATTAAGATCTCTACGTCCTGTATCATATCGAGCTCCACCTTCGTACATTTTAACATTGCATCCCAACTCAGACCGGGCGCGGAAAAATAATGTGCTGGATCAAGATGGTGGTTGTTTAAGCTCTGATCACGAAAACATTCGAATATATCGGCCAACAGCAGCACGTCCGTTTTTAAATACAGATCCGAGTACTCGCCCAATGTTTGTACTTTGAATTCGCTCCAGATCTTTTGAGCATGTTCGTATTCGTCCACCGATAAATCGCTATCATAAATTTTACTATGAAAAGATGTTATGGGTGGAAGTGTTTCTTCCTCCAATCGCTCCAAACCATTAATGTAGTCATACGGAAATACTCCCTTTCACGTAAGAAGGCTGAATTTTTCCGCGTCCAAGTACTTAAATTCTCTCCGGAGTATCGGTTTTTCTTTCAAATCTTTGGCCAATTTGTCCAATGAAGACGCCATAAATCGAAAAGAATCACAAAATTTGAATGTTATGCAATTCTCGTCATGTCCTACGCTTTTAATCATCCCAATAAAGTTTTGCGTGTTGTGCGGAATTATGGATAATTTTCCTCGCCAATTCTGTCGGACTATGTCGTTCATTAAAAAGTGAGCATCATAACCGCTAAAATTGTGAAAAACTACGGAAATTATGCGACTATCTTGATAATTTAAATTGCATTCGTTATGGGCGGGACCACGATAACGTCCTGTGAAGTGACAATGATCTCGCACCCTAACAGCATCTTGTCGAAAAGGTTTTTCGCAGATATGACATTCCATAGCTTCAACGAACGCAATTTTTTGTTCATCCGTTAAATTATCCATGGGTATGGGACATTCATATACAGTCGTAACGTTCTCGGCAATATCGTAGAGCTCCGCACATACCCATTCTCCACAATTTGGTCCTCTATATTGTCGATAGTACGATAATGTATCATCGTAGGCACACTTTAAATAATATCCTACGCTAAAGGGCTCATGTTTTTGGTACTTTCGGCTATTTTCCCCACACCTTTCATCGCACTCCTTTAAAATACACTCAAAATCGGCATATATTATGAAAGGAACCTTTTCTTTATTTTTATAATTTACAAATTTCACCTTTCCATTGGGTACCAACTTAATTTTACATTCGTTCATTTGACCACATCTTTCTTCGTGCTCACTTAGCTGAATTTCGGTGGTGAAATAATGTTAACACCTATCACAAATGTGTTTCCTGCCATTACATTTACTTAGTTGGGATGATACTAATCGTGACAGATTTTTTATCCACACATAATGATATTGGACGAGATCAACATCACCATCCTCCTGCAGATCCTCCTCTTCCATCGTCTTGTACTTGTCCGCCACCATTAATAAATTTACATGTGTATTTCTTTTTTCTTCGCTCAAGTAGGATGGTTCCACCGAATAGCCCTTCTTCTTTAGTTTTAATACATACACATTTATGAAAATATTATTATTTTTTTCGAATAAATTAATTTTTCCCCTTTGCATTGGGAACGTTATGCCCTCCAAATTTAATACTTCTCCCTAATGAGGATACGAAGACGTTCTTTCCGCGTGGTTTCTGGCTGGATGAAGGGCTGACACCACTGCCCACGCAAAACATGCGTTATCCCTGTTTTCAATATTTCTTACGGTGTATTTAAGGCGGTAGGGGAACATATGATGCCGCCCTTAGAGGCACATGTTTATTAATCTTTATGGTCAAACTTATAATTTCATCCAAAGCCCAGCCGCTTCCCCTCTCTTGAAACTCCTCCAATTCCGTAAGAATCGACGTCAATATATTGTCAACATACCATGTGACCAAGTCTGTATCCCTGCTTATCATTGACGGCGTTTTTGAATTTATGTATTTAACGTCTTCAATCTCTTCACCCGCGTTACTCATCCTAATAAATTTTCCGCAAAATACTGCGTTTACCTTCAAAAAGGGTTCCTTTTTCAAAGCGTTTTTTAATCTAAGCCCACACATCTTCCCACAATCTTCCATAAATACGATGGGATCCTTGTGTCCCAAATTTACTATGACTCCAGTACGCATCCTTGAATTAAAGGCAGATTCCATTTCTTCCCACTTAATGAGAGAAGACTTCCTCGCTCTAATATTAACGCCAGCACCTCGATGTAATTTTGTTTTTAATAGCGTGCGACAACTCACAATATTGGCGATGGATGCTAACATAGCTTGTTTTGTACCAACAGCAATCACCTTTTTCAACCCACGCCTTATTACTCGTATACTTTTGGAGCAGTGTTTTATAATCCTATTAATACTAATAGGATCATCACCATCAACTGTTTCGACCAATTTTCGGCTGAGGTTAGCCATATTTTGGGCAGTAGTCGCGATTAAAACTCGAACTGATGCTGTAAAAAAATTGTTCCCCCTTTTATATGACATCAAAGTCGCCGATGAGTAAACGTCTGGACGCACCGCAATTTGCAAAAACCGCAATATGTGTTGTTTATCGCGATGATTCAGCTAAATTCATGTATACGCTTGTTAGAACAATTAAAACTCACCTCTTATCATCAATTATTTAGAAGTCAGTCAACATATTAAACCACAAAATGCACTCACATAAAAAAATAAGTTAGAACAATTAAAACTCACCTCTTATCATCAATTATTTAGAAGTCAGTCTACATATTAAACCACAAAATGCACTCACATAAAAAAATAATTAGTTCTTATCAACAAAATTATAATAATTTTATGTTTCCACAATTACTCTAAACTAACAAATAAGTATAAAAAAACTAATTAAATCACCTAAAACCAATTAGTTCAATTACTAATATTTTTATTTTTTATCAACAAATTACAATAATTTTCATGTTTACATATGTTAGCACGCTCAAACCACGATATTCGTCAAGAATTAATTAAAATTCATAGCAAAGTATACAACAAAATACGCGTACATAAAATTAATTCTTATCAATACATTATATTAATTTTATACCATAGGCGTTACCACAATTACTCTAATCTAACAAATAAGTATAAAAAAACTAATTAAATCACCTAAAACCAATTTGTTTAATTACTAATATTTTTATTTTTTATCAACAAATTATAATAATTTTCATGTTTACATGTGTTAACACTATCGCATGCTTATTACTTTTATTTTTTTTTATCAATAATTACAATAATTTTCAGATTTATGTCAATTACTTTTAATTTGTAAAAACTTTTATTTATTATTATCAATACAATTAAAATAATTTTCAGATTTACATCCTCCCCAATTAAATATTCTACGAAAAAAACAGCAAGGACGTGTGCATCTCTTAGCATCAATTATTCTAAACTCCAATTACTTTTAATTTGTAAAACTTTTATTTATTATTATCAATACAATTACAATAATTTTCAGATTTACATCCAACCCCTAAATTACAATAATATTCAAATTTACAAATATTCAAGGAAAAAATAATTAAACCACAAGAAATGTTTATTGCAAAAATAATTAAACCACAAGATAGCACTTTATCTACTCAAGGTCAAAGACACACTAGCACAACTCGACGACTTCCCAAAAGGACACGGACTTAGAAAAATTACTACAAGGTCACGGACTTAGAATCCGGATTTGGGGTAGAACTCTTATAGCCTATACTACTCACTTGATAGAGTAAACACTGATGCGATGAGTCGTAGATGCGAACTTCGTAGACAATTGTTAAAGAATAGGTTACTTTTAGCTCAATTACTTCCAAATGCGGTAGCAGCATTAATTAAAAATCAGTTAGGTTACGTAGGAAAAGTATCAGGTGAAACCTTATATATTTTACAATGTATTGCAAAAATAGTAACAGTTAGAAGAGAAACTAGATGTTTTCACGAATTACCAGTAACAGAAGGAAATGTCTCCATGTTTATGTCACCAGTAACACGTATTTTGCAAAAGCACGCTCAAGAAGTCGATTGTAGTTTCATAATTCCGCCTTTGTACTTTATTGAAAACCAATGGGTTGGATTTTCACCTCAACCAGTAACGGGTATGCAGCCAAAACGATTACGGGTAGATATAGAATCAAAAATTCCGTTTAATGAAATTCAAAGTACGGGAGTGAGCGGTTTATATTCAGAAGAAGAAATTTCAAGGGCAATTAAATCGGTCATGTTTAGTATCGAAAAGGAAGCCGTTTCCAACATTATAGTTAGAAAAGTAACAGGGTTAAGTTCAGATTATTAGGGTTATTCTACGGTTAACATGTTTTCTACGGAAGAGCTTGGAAAGTTGGCCAAGTCAACTTTAGAACATTTTTGGGGCATCTTTAATTTTATTTCGAATTTTTCAGCCGGTTTATTAGGCTTATATGTAATATTTAGGGTAGTTAAAAGTTTAAAAGAAATAATTATTAATGTAGTAGCGATACATAGAGAAGGATTAGGCGGTATAAGATTTTTAGGAGCGTTTTGGGACACGATCACTTATTATATCATTCATAGCGCGAATAAAAAGACTAATGATGTAGTCGAAAAAAATAAGCCTTCAGGAAGTCAGGGAGAAACCGAAAGGGTTGAAGAAAATATACCATGTACTTCACCTTATGTTTCCTTTTCTGAAGGACGTTAAAAAGCAAGAAGTAGAATTGCATGGAATTAATGTAGAAAAACCAGTCACTATGGCTAGTGCACCATTTATAGGATAAACAGAGTAATGTTGTTATGCATGAGAAAGGAAAGGAATTGTGTTAATGGAAGTTTTATTGTTTTGCATGTTAGATAGTAGGTTTTGATTGCAATCAGAATAGTATTAATATTTACTAATATATGTTATTTTTCTGTATGTTTAAGCGTCAATTATGACGACTAACTCCCTGGAGGCACCAACCGTAATGGCCGTTGAGTACCTTTCGCCAAATCTTGGAGTCGTTGAAGTCCAATGGGAACCAAAACGTCTGCAAGCAGAGCAAGAGTTCTTTATTACATGTAAAGAAAACAGCACCGATGAAGTGGAAGTGATCTTGAAATACACTAGAAGAACAGCATTGTTCCTGGTTTTGGAAAATGAAAAGCCTTACATCTTTTGTGTGAAAAAACTCAACAAGCAAGGAAGACTTGAAGACACGTGCAAGGAACTTCAATGGGTTGCATATTTTACAGCCAAAACTAAAACCAATAAATCTTCATGGATGATAACTATGGGTAAATGGGCTATTTCAATCAACTGGATGATGGCAATTGGTATCCTAATCATCATATTGATAATTATTCGAAAAACCTCAAATGTTGAAAGTATTACGGAGTTCGTCAGGGTGGAGACCCCGGATGATGATCTGTCACTACTTCCAACGACCAATAACTCAGTAATTAACTACCAATGGGTTTTCAATCGACAAACACAAGAGTTATCACCAATGTATGACGAAATTAGACAACCCCCAAGACCAGTGTCAGTATCAAGTGGCGAGTCACATGCTGTTTTTCAATGGGAGCAGCTTCAGGATGCAGGAGATGAACCTAGATCCCAGGAAGTCAAGGATCAAGAAGGTTAAAGAAGATGTACGGTGGTTGGTGTTTCCATGGATCAACACATGTTTATTTTTTTTAATGTTAATGCATGCTAATTGTAAGTTTTTGTATTTTGTAAGGTCATGCATGTTAGTATTAAGTTGCGTTTATATTGTACATTAGTTATTTTACTGACAAAATCAAGTTATTTTTGTTTACATGATTTTGTTTAAGAGGAAGGGATGTGATGTGAGCACCGTAAATTTTAAAGTTATCTTAAAGTTTTTCCGTCGGAAGATTATTAATTTTTTTTTAAACCCGAAAATACTTTTCGGTCGAGTTTCGCATTTTTGTCAAGGAAGGGATAAGTTAAAAAGTCACCAATAAGAAATTAGGTGGGATAGCCTTAAGATAATGAGGGGGACGTATTAAAGAAATTCATAATACAAAGCCACATCACTCCTAATTATCAAAGAGAGGATAATAACAAGCCATAACCATTAATGTCACAATAAATTCCCTGTTAATGTATTTTTGGGCCTTTGGAAGTATCTTAACAAGTACTATTAGATGAATCCAAATTGTTGACCATTGCTAACACAATGTTGTTAAAATTATCCAGCTGCATGATACCCGTATCCGCAGATTGTTATCGTTAGTTCTTAGATTGTAAATTTGGTAAATCACACTAATGTCACGAACCTCCGAAACTTACTATTTGCTATCTAATTAAAGTTGGGAGGAGTTGATGAGATTAGGGAGGACTCTAGGTATCAAAAAGGGAAATATTGTAACTGGAAAAACAGTTATAGTGATAGTTATAGTTACAGTCAACAAGTTACAGTTAACCGCGAAAGCAGTTTTTAGAAGTTAATCGGTGGCAGTTATTAATGTTTAAGTCTCTAACAGTGATTCTGTTAGGTAAGTTTTTCTAAAAGATGTATTAATGTTGTAATGTTTGTATTTTTTTTATATTGTATATGTTGTAAACTGCCCTCGCTTATTAAATAGATGTTATTGTGAAAGGGAGACTTTAATACTTTTCATTTGGATTACTTCAATCTCAAAAGTTAGCGAAAGCAATTGTACATGAATTGAGTGGGTTCGTTGGAATTTACGGAATTAGATACATATATGTCTGAATAAAAAGCACATTTAACTTAACACTTAAGAGCTATTTATTATAAGCAAATAAAATCAAATATTACAAGAGATAAAAATTAAACATGACTAAATAAAATAAGCCTAATACAAATAACCATACAAATTATAAACATTATACAAACAAACTGAATTAAAAAGGTTTCAACTTACCCTTAATGAATGATATAAAATACTTTAACATCTTGAACCATATTACTACAAATGTTAATAAGATGGACTAATGATTAACTGCCGAAGAGACTGGAGTAGCCTCGACTCTTGACTTAACTGAATTTTAGACATTAGACTTAACTAAACTAAACTGCGACTTCGAACTGAAACTTCGACTTCGAACTGAAACTTCGACTCATCTGAATTTAGAGCCTACAACCCTTATCTTAAGTACTGCGATGGTCCTCCTAACTATCACTAACTCCTCCTTTGATTTATCAATTAACAAATCGCGGTTTTGGAAGTCAGTGACAGTTGTGGCAGGAATTAAGATTTACAATCTGGGATTGAGGTCAGACTAATCTACGCGCCACCCGCATTGTCCATCTGGCAATTTTCGGACGTGCTTCAGGTGCCAGATTGTCTAATAACTTAAGTCTTAACTAGCTTGTCAATTGTGGTTCCTCGCCTTGCTTGTTTAAAAGCAATAAAAATCCAATTGTGAATTGGAGTTCTACGGCTTAAAGAAGTTGAAGCCAATTAAGGGTAACTAACTCTAATATTTTATATTACTAAGCAACGTGTGTGTTCGAACCAGATAATTTGCGCTTCACTCCTCCTTCTGAGTTATTGTTGGTCAAATAATTTATAACTTAATAAGTCTCCTCCCTCGAAAATATTTCGTGATCGCTGTGCTGGTACTTGTGATTTTACCACTTACCGAGGAGGACTTGACTTTTGAAACACTTATTAACAAAGCAACTTTGATTTAGATTTGGAAAATTATAGCGTGGTAATGCTGGTTCTCACAATGTATTATGTTTAATAAATAGTTTTAGTTGAATTGTGTTTGCCTTTGTAAGAATGATTACCATTCACGGATCCACTTTATATTATCCATGTTGAGACCGTCACTTTCAGTCTAAATTATTCTTAAAATAATTTAACTCATGTTTAAAAAGTCTCCCTTTCGAGAACATCTAGCATGAGAGAGGCGGCGCTCACAATATAATTAACGAATACAAGTTCAATTTAACACAAGCGCAAGAACATGTGAATTTGTTAAGTAAAGATCTACGTGAAATCGACGTTACTTTATTAACTTGTGAAAATGGATTGAAAAATCCTACTGTTCAAGTTCTCGTTGACTTTAAAAAAATCGAAGATGCTGAAAATGGAATTACCGATTGGTTAGAAAGAGAAAATCAATGTATGTTTAAACGAAATCAATGCAATCAATTTTTAAACAAATGTAGAATAGCGAATAGAAAAAATAATAATAATCAATCAAATTAAATGTATTTTTTTGTTATGTATTAAGAAAATATTAGAATAATAAAAAAAATAAATGAATAAACTTAGTTTTTTTTACTTCCTTAATTATTAACTTTAACATAAAATACAATTTATTAGTTTAATTTTATTCAAAAATGTCTTGGTAATATAAAAAAAATAATTTTAAAATTTTTTTAACTATCTGAGCATATTTTAATCTTCCTAATTATACTTTTAAGTACTTTGTTTATTCCAAATAAATAAATAAATCATACTTTTACTTTGTTGTTTATAATATCTAAAAAATAATTTAAAAAAAATTATAACTACCTGTGCATTTTTTTTCGTCTACTTATTATAATCATACACACGTGTCTTAAAAATATCAAAAAAAATTTAAACTATCAGATAGTTTAAATTTTTTTTGATATTTTTATAATTATAATTATAAAACTGTTACTTTGTTGTTTATCATTTTAAAAAAAAAATAAATCGTATTTTATTCATTTTGTTTATCATGTCTAATTTTGTTCAAAAGAATTTAAATCATGCACACATGACAATATAAAAAACAAACAAAAAAAATCACAATAAAATAATATCACTGAATACATCATGACTACCACTACTAAATTGTATTGCTTCTACCGATACTTTTTGCAAGCATACCTACCAAAGGATGTCAGGGAATTTGAAATTAAATTTGAAAATCCACCTGAAGAATCAAAGTTCGTTGGTGAATACGACTTTGATCCTGAGACGATGCTGGTAGTTAAACAAAAGGAACAAATTTTGTACGTAGAAATCAAAGATCCGTACAATTTAGAAGATGTTGATTCGGACTCTGATGGCAATATTGATTTAGGAAATATCGATTTTTTTACGAGGTTAGTAGAAAACAAATCATTCTGAAAACATACATATATACATATAAACATATACATAAATACATACATACATGTGTATATATAATATCTTGAAACCATAAAAAATAAACAGTTTTATTTTAACTTCAATTCTGTAACAAAACACAAAAAAATATGGAATTCCTAGATTCATGTAATATAGAAAAAGATGAATATTATAAAAAAAAAATAGAAGAAGCTGAAAAAAAGGCAGTATTAAAAGTTTATAAATAAATTATCTTAAAAAATGTTGTTCAGCTTTATTTATTTAAAATTTTATACCTCCAAAAATCCATGTACGTATTTTTATTTATACATTATACCGGGTGGAAATGAAAACCGGGTCACCTCGATAACTTTTTTATTTATGAATAAAAAAATTTGAAATTTGGTTCTATGGTTCAAAAAAACAAATTTTATGTGCATTTTTTATTTTCGAAATCACTTCCGGTTTCACCGGAAACACCATGAACTTTGTTTTTTTAAATGTAACATCCCATATTTTTATTCATGGCTTAAGATACATATAAGTATTATTTTGCATGTGCCTGTAATAAAGATACTTCATAGCTAGTATTTTCCAACTTAAGAAATAAATAATTTTACAGGCACATGCAAAATAATACCCCTACATATGGGGTACCAAAATAATCGTTATAAAATCCTCTTTTTAAAAAGTCGAATGACCCGGCATCATTGCCTTTAAAAAAAGTGAGATATTTGATAAAATCTTCATTAACTAAGTTTAAAAATTAATAGTTCAAAAACCACTTAAATTTGTTTTTAAATTACAATTTTATTTAGGTATTTGAATTATTTAGAATTAGTTTTGGTACTTTTCACCGACTTCGAAAACCTTTTTTTTTTTTGAAAAAAATTTTTTTTAGAAAAAAAATAAAAACTAATATCTCAAAAATACTTCTTTTTTAAAAGTATTTTAAGCCAGGAATAAAAATATGGGAAGTTATATTTAAAAACACAAAGTTCATGGTGTTTCCGGTGAAACCGGAAGTGATTTCGAAAATAAAAAATGCACATAAAATTTGTTTCTTTAAACCATAGAACATAGCCAAATTTCAAATTTTTCTATTCATAAATAAAAAAGTTATCGAGGTAACCCGGTTTTCATTTCCACCCGGTAGATCCAGCACCTACAAATAAAAATCCAAATCGAATAAATTCATATCCTCATTTTTCTAACGTACTGAATTATGAAAACATTTCATTTCCCATTAAACTAAAAGATATTTCTAAGTTTGAAACGCTTAATTCTCTATCAGTTAACATTTTTGTAATTGGTCCTAAAAAAGAAATTTTACCTTTAATTCTTAGTCAACATAATTCTGAAACAATTAATTTATTATTAATAATTAAAGAAAATAATCAATCTGATAATACTGACGATTTTGATGATGATGAATACAATAGTGATTATGTAAAAGATAAAAAATTAAAATCAACTAGTAATCATCATTTTGTTATAATTAAAGATTTATCAAAATTATTAAATTGACAATTACCTAATAAAAAAAATAAAACTTGGATTTGTGAACGTTGTTTGAATAGATTTAAGACATCGATGAATTTACAAAATCATTTAATATATTGCAAAAATTTAAATACAACAAAAATAGATTTACCTAACGAAAATGAAAAAAATTTAAAATTTTCAAAATAAAATTAAAGTGCCTTTTGTTATTTATGCAGATATTGAAAGTTTATTAATTTCAATAAAAAAAATCATCTACTTCTACATTCGAAGAAGTTTTAAATGAAAAAGTTGAAGAACATGAACCATTCAGTGTTGCCTATTATTTAAAATGCAATTACGATGAAAAACTTTCAAATTTTTAATTATTTACAGGAAAAAATTGTATAAAGTCGTTTATTCAAAAATTAAATGAAATTTCACAACAAGTAGATAGTAGCAAATAAAATACCGTTAATTATGTCACCTGAAAACGAACTTGAATTTCAAAATTCAAATATTTGTCATATTTGTTCATTACCCTTTGATTATAATAACAATCTCAAAGAAAATACAAAAGTACGAGATCACTGTCATTTCACTGGAAATTTTAGAGGAAGTGCTCATTCAAAATGTAACATTAATTTTCAAGATTCTCAAATTATTCCCGTAGTATTTCATAACCTAACAGGATATGATAGTCATTTTTTAATTAAAGCACTATCTCAAGGACTCGAAGGTAAAATTTCACTATTACCTATAAATAAAGAAAGATATATTTCTTTTTCAATACAAATGAAAAATACAAATATTTAATTTAGATTTATAGATTCCTTCCGTTTTATGTCATCCAGTCTCGATAAACTAGCTTCGTATTTAACCGACGAATAAAAAATATTGACGCAACAATTTTACGGTACAAATCTTACAAAATTTAATTTATTAAAAAGAAAAGGTGTATTTCCATATGAATACTTAAACAGTTGGGATAAGCTGAAGGAAACAAAATTACCAAATATTGAAAAATTTTACAGTAAATTAAATGATGAAAACATCAGCTAATCTGAGTATAAGCATGCGATTAACGTTTGAAACGAATTTAATATTCGAAATTTACAAGAATATGCAGAACTTTATCTTAAAACGGACGTAATACTTTTAGTTGATATATTTGAAAATTTTAGAAATGTATGTATTAACACCTATAAATTAGATCCTCTACATTATTATACGGCTCCTGGTCTATCTTTCGATGCAATGTTAAAAGTAACAAGAGTAGAACTTGAACTTTTAACTGACGTTGATATGATAATGTTTATCGAACGGGGTATTCGCGGAGGAATTTCGCAATGTTCAAATCGTTACGCAAAAGCTAATAATAAGTATATGGGTGATGAAAATTTCGATCCCGAACAAGAAACAAATTACCTAATGTATTTTGATATTAACAATTTATATGGTATGGCAATGAGTCAAATTTTACCTACGAGCGAATTTCAATTTGTATCCGATTTAAATTCAATACCTAACATTTTAGAAATAGAAGATACGGCAGATTACGGTTATATTTATGAGGTAGATCTTGAGTATCCTCGTGAACTTTTCGAAACACATAAAGATCTACCTCTATGTCTACATATGACTCCACCAACGTCAAAAACAAAACTTAAAAAATTACTAAGTACACTTTACGATAAAAAAATGATGTAATACATTATATAGCATTAAAACAAGCCGTTCGGTTCAGACTTAAAATTAAAAAAATTCATAAAGTTTTAAAATTTAAACAATCATACTGGCTTAAAAAATATATTGATTTAAATACCGAAAAAAGAATAGGCAGTCGCAATGATTTTGAAATTATTTTTTTTAAATTAATGGTAAATTCAGTGTTCGGAAAAACAATGGAAAATGTAAGAAAATATTTGGATATAAAATTATTTTCTAAATGGTCCGGACGTTACGGTGCAAACTATTACATTTCTCAACCGAATTTTCACAGTTGTACCATTATTGATTCAGACGTAGTCATAATACAAATGAATCGCTTAAAAATTAAATTTAATAAACCTATTTACGTTGGTATATGTGTTTTAGATCTGTCCAAAACGTTTTTATATGAATTTCATTATAATTATATTATTCCAAATTTTGGTTTAAACGCTACCATGCTCTATAGTGACACTGATTCTCTAATTTACAAATTTACCAATCAAAACATTTAGGAAAACATTAAAAGGGACATAGATAGATTTGATACGTCCAATTATCCTATAAATAATATTTATAATATTCCCTTAAAAAATAAAAGAGTACTTGGGCCTTATGAAAGACGAAAATGGAGGAAAAATAATGTCCGAATTTATTGGATTAAAATCTAAAATATACGCACAAAAATTACATTCAGATATTAAAATAAACAAAAAAACTAAAGGCGTTAAGAAGGCAGCGCTTAACAAAATTTCATTCGAAGACTATTATAATTGTTTATTTAATTTAATAACGCTCGATGCATCGCAATTTTCAAACAGATCCTACAAACATAAAGTGTATACGATAAAACAAAAAAAACTTGATTAAGTAAAAGTGAAAGCACAGATGTGTTTAGTTATGGTTAAAAGGGGGAAGGTTTGGATTAAAAAATCTCAATATATCTTGACTCAACTTTATTATATTCTAGGTGCTAACTCCGGTTTGGTTTGTCAGGTCAAACCTGAGTTAGTACCAGTATTGCGATCGATTTCGAGACCTAGTCTCATCATCAGGCATAGAATCTATAAAATTATACAATCAGTAAACGAACAACAAATAATTAAAGTAACAACTTACATTGGGCGAAACTGGAATCACATTACAAAGACATTAAAGTATAAGGACTCCACCACTTATGGCATCTGATCCTGACAGGTGTTTGGTCAAGGATTGTCTGTAGATGAAAGTTGAATTTTAGTTTTTGGTTTTATTTTATTTTCTCATTTTATTTATTTTATTATATTTTTTTTTTTTTTTTTTTTTTTTGATTTTTGAATTAATTTTGATTTTTGATTTAATTTTGATTTTATTTATTTATTTAATTTTTGTTTTTGGTTTTTGAATTTTTATTTTTATTTTATTTTTATTTTACTTACTCTGAAATTCGATTTTACAGGAACGAACGGTATTGTTGTACTTTGGTGTTTGACTAGATTGTTGTTGTTAAAATTGATAAAATGTTTAAAATTGTTGTACAATTAATTAAAATCTTAAAGCTGTTAAATAATCCTCTGTTTTTTGTAATAAATAATTTGTTAAAACTTTGTGTTAAAATTTGTTAAAAACTTGTCATAAAATATTAAAATTGTCAATAAATAAATAAAATGGTCAATAAATAATTAAAATGTTTGAAAGTTTTTAAATTAAGTTAAAATTTTCTGATTATCACATTTATCACAGCTCTTTTGAGGTTGACAGTCTGTCAGCCGTTTCGTCAACAGCTGATACGGGGTGGAGACGCTTAGCGGCCATTCACGACCTCTATTAGTGATTTGAGGAAGCTTTGGTGGTCACACTCGAGCTGTACGTTTAATGTAACGCTTTTTTGGTTACATTCTGATTTTAATATCTCTAGATTTTCAAGTAAGTTTCTATGTACGTTATTATCTGTTAGATGTAATATTATAAGTTTGTTATCTCTATTAAAATTGTGTTTTGTATCTAGGATGTGTTCAGCGAAATGTGACAGGTTGGGTCTTTTGAGTCTAATGGCCGCCTCGTGTTCTCCAACCCGCGCCTCGAAGGATCTTCTGGTTTGACCGACATATTCGGCGTTACAGTCACTACACAGCAGTTTATAAACCCCTTTCTTTTGTAGTTTGTTTAATTTGTCTTTATTGTTTTTTAGGCCATTAAGAGCTGGGGTTGTTTTAAAACATATTTTAATATTTGAATGTTTGAAGATAGTCATAAGTTTAAGGCTTTTTTCATTCAAATATGTAACTGCTGCGTAGTTTGGGGTGTCCTCTGACTGTGTGGGTCTTGAACTTTCCGCCCCGTACGCCTCTTTGTATAGGAGTTTCAAGCGCACACCTGAGATGACCTTCTTGACTGTCCTATCTGGGAACCCATTGTTTGCCCCAATAAGACGGATGGTGTTCACCTCCCGACAGAAGTCCGCCCCATCCATGGGGACTGAAAATAACCGGTGGGACAGACTGTTGAAAGCTGCCAGCCTGTGCGACATGGGGTGGTTGGAGTCGAAGCTAATGGTGGTATCCGTAAACGACGGCTTCCTGTATATCGAAAAGGACAGGTTAGTTTTATTTTTGGTGATGAGTATGTCCAAGAAAGATAGTTTTTGGTCCTTTTCGATTTCAAGTGTAAACTTGATTTTTGGATGGATGTCATTGATGATATTTAACAGTGAGTTAAGATCATCCATTGTTCCGTCGTAAATCAGGAGCACGTCGTCCACGTACCTCCTCCAAAACTTGACTCCCCTCACACATGTCCCGTTGATTTTAAATATCTTTTCTTCTAGGTGATTCATGAAAACCTCTGCCATCAAGGGGCTTAAAGAAGAACCCATAGCAAGGCCATCACTTTGTATGTAGAAGGTGTTGTTAAATGAGAAAAAATTTTGTTTAAGTGATATTTTTAACAAAGACATGAGTGAGGTCACCTCCTCGTCGCACAAGCTAGACTCCACCAACAGTTCTTCCATGAGATCTAAGCATTCTTCTATCGGGATGGAAGTGAACAGGTTCACCACGTCAAATGAGGCAACAATGTATGAGTCTTTGAAGGTCAACTCGTTTAGGCGCTGTATTAACTCCTGGGAGTTCTTAACTCCGTACTTGCCGGTGAAACCAGTCGATGCCCTCAGTCTTGAATTGAGCCAGCCAGCCAACTTGTATGTCTGTGAACCACAGAAAGAAACTACAGGTCTCACAGGTAGTGGACATGTGTTGATGTCGAATTTATTGAGATCTTTGATTTTGTGTATTTTCGGCAGTGAGTAAAGACAAGGAGTTTTGGGGTTCGAGGTCATGAACGCGTTGGGGTAAAAGTTGTTGATGTTGATCCCCTTAAGGACCGATTTGTACTCTTTATTAAATTCTTTATTAGGATTTTTATTTAGCTTCAAGAAGTTATTATCTGACAAGAATTTTTCTGTGATGTTGATATAGTTTAGTTTATTAATTATTACTAAAGTGTTGCCCTTGTCAGCTTTTGTAAGTACTAGGTCTTTTTCCACCAATCTGTCCTTAAGGGAATCAAAACCATTAGAATCGTTGTCAAACTTGGGATGTGTGTTATATTCCCTTATAATTGAAAGTGTCTCTAACGTTTTGGTTTTGATTAAATCGACATTTGTAGGTTTGAAACGGTCTATTATGCTCAAGACCTCGATCCCTTGTTGTTCAATATCCTTGTCTTGACATAACCTGTGCGGATTCGACTTCAGACCCTTACTCAGAACTTCCAATTCTTTTTGGGAAAAGGAAGTGTCAGAGATGTTGTAAACTCTGTCAAAAAATTGTACTTTTTCTATTGGTTTTCTAAAGATTGAATGTAAGTCATGGTTTAAATTTTGACAATTGTGGAGATTGATGTTTTCCACTGGTTCTGTCGATAAAGGGGCTGAAGCCAGACCCGCACTAGGGGTGTCGTCCTGAAGTGTGCTGACTAGCTGGCTCAAAGCAGAACTAGGCTCATTGTTACTGTCAACCTGTAATTGCTCCCTAATACCTAAACCCTTCCCTGGCTGACTGTAGTTGGAGAAGTTTAAAATAAGAGGGTCTTCATACCGCAAGTCCACAGAAAAATCGAAATCAGGAGGTACGTTATTTCGATTGCCATAAGTGGTGGTTACAAAGTTGTGGTTTGAATATACATTTAAATTTAAATCTAAAATTAAGTCTTTGTTTCTAGAATTTTGTGTAGAACTAGGTGTATTCACCTTAGTGTGAC